>OZ023244.1:5270928-5811928 GCA_964006365.1 Trididemnum miniatum
CCAAAATTCCATCAACAAAAGTGTAAAAAAAATCGATAAGCCTTATAACCCATGTACTGTTTAGTTAGTTAGACCAGGGCTTTTCAAACTTTTTTATGTTATGGCACACTCGCACATTTCGAATAAGGCCTTGGCACACCCACCCACTTTGCTAAAGTTCATTATTCAAATAATATCAATATTTATTGCATACCAGCACTAGCAACGCTGTTTTAATGAGAAGGGTGTGACTGCATACGTGCACAACTGCACATTTTGTTTTGATACGGTGTTGAATGTCCGACAAGCACACTCTCAGTACAATTACGGTAAATTCTCTGCGACAGCATGGGTATTGGGGTTGCTTGCGTTGTGTAATCACTCATCAATCGTGCTTGCTTTGCATGTCGGTTTAGCAAACGCGTAAAAAGCGTCGTAGTTTTTTCCTTAAGAGTCCAATGCTGGCTGACGAGATGCCGTTTCAGTTGTTGCAAACTTTGGCCTCCCTAGGTCTATGTAATTGCAAACTTTGCAACTAACCACACAACCAAGCATGTCGATTGGGGGGCCAGCCTCCCCCCCTTTGGCGCCAGCCCTGCATTATCCAAGCTGATTTTTAACTCGTTTACAATATTTCAAAACAATTCAGCAGTTACCGATTTATGCCAATATCATTGTGATGTCACATATTGAAATTGTGAAGTCACTATGACAATTTTAAGATAAAAGGCCATGTTGTTTTTGAAAAGAGCGTTGGCAAAGCAATACTACGGGTCCTAAAAGTTTACACTTTAACTACAGCACAAGGTTTTGTAAAAACTCAAAATTTTTGCGGCACACTTCAGCCTCTTCTGCGGTACAACAGTGTGCCGCGGCACACAGTTTGAGAAGCGCTGAGTTAGACAGCCCATTGACTGATTTGACGCTGCATACAACATACTGTACGATGATTGTGCAGTTGTGGACATGCATCGGGATAACAAAACTTCCTCAACTAGAATCGATCTACACTCACAAGTCAGCGGTACAAAGGGATTCAATAACGCCACGCTGACGAAGCTAACGAAACCGGAACGTATTCACATCCGTGTTCAGAGTATCTAAGACTATTTATAAAGTTGAAACCAGTAATTGAAAGGTTAGAAAAAATGTTGGTTGAGAAGAGATTACTTCAGCATCAATTCCAGGATTTGTCATCAGAGCAGATGTTACGTCATCTTCCTCCAGCTGCGACCGCAATTGCGAGACGAGAGATTGTCGCTGCATTTCCATTTCAGAGACTTTGGAGCAAAGTTTTTCCATAAGAGTTATTACTTCTATATCTTCTTCAGCTAAAACATGAAATTTAAGTCAAAACCGAATCTAGACCAAGAATTGCGAGGATTGCCACGCTATGCTGGGATTTCCAAAAAATCAAATCTTCATTATATGTGCGGTGCGTTACTACGCCGAAGGGTGTAACGACTGGTGGGGCCCATCTCCGCGACTTAACGCCTGGGCAACACAGCTCCGAAGAAACGACGCAGCGGTGGCGAGCCGTAGGCGACACTGTGTTTGATTCGACCGGTTCGAAAACTAAACCCCAGACCTCCCGCACCGATAACGATGCCTTTACAATACATGTTTTACAACTGCTCTAACCGTCCGGCATGTCGGGATTTTCTGAAGGAAAATGTTTGGTGCTCCAAACAAACCAGCAGAGATCCAATAAGGATTTGTAAAACACAAAGTAAAAAAATGCTGCGTTCCTTCACAATCTCTCTTAATTCTAGGAACCCGATATTTATTCCTAGGAACACAGCACACAAACCGAATCCTCACTTATAAGTTCCGAAGTGTTGGCAAAGCTACAAGCTTTCTTCAACGCATCTAAACCTGTAGAAACTACTTTCAAATTGTCGATATGAACTTTCATGGCAGTGTGCAAATCATCATTCATCTGGGCTGCCTAGAAAGTGTAATGAAAAAAAAAAGTATGCTGAGGGTAAAAAAAATTTCACATGTGTTATACTTATACAACATCGCAAAAATACTCCCAAATTATGAAAGCGCCGATTCGCTTTACGTCCAAAAAATTAAAAAACAATTGATACCTCATTTTACTAGCAGTCAACTAAAGAGCAGCGTCCTTCCTGGCCTACCGGACGGGAAGTCAGGAAGGACGCTGCTTGAAGTCAGGAAGGACGCTGCTTGCTTACCTGAGGGCGGCTGATGAAGGCTAATAGCCAGAAACAGCGCTGTCTCGCTCTACGGTACGAATTTACTAGCAGTGTTACCCCGAAGCGTGTAACGAGTGGCGGGGCCCATCTCCGAGGCTTAGCAGTAGCGCCTGCGCTACACAGTTTCGAAGAAACATCACAGGGTTGGCGACACTACGAGTGTTTTGATCGGCTCGGGAATCGAACCCCAGAATCAACAGCGATGTTGTTACCACTACACCAAATACCAAAAATACAAAACATTCAGGAATTTATTTTCTCATACCTTCTCGTGCACATCTTTACATACTTCCAATTCTTTTCTTAATTTTTCCAATTCTTCACTTGAATCAACAGTTTTTCCACAAATATCCTTAAAATTCAGCATAAGCAATGAGCATATAACAGAGCAAAATAGGACTTCGGTAATCAAGAAATCGTGCATGAATAATTCATTAAAAACACACGAAGAAAAATTTCAAAAACAAATTGAATAACGTTTCAAAATGGTACATTCAGACTTTCAGTAGTATAACATAGGCACCATACATAAGACTTAACGCACCGCATTTGGAGTAGATTTCATGTTGGTAGCCTTGGCTCAACATAGCAAGCAGTAGCAGGCTTGAAATAACACCTAAACCTAATAAATTATCTTATCCCGACAACAAAATTGAAAAAGGTACTAATACAATTGTTTATTGTGAGAAACGCTAGTACGCAAACTAATTCAAATCTTTCAAGCTTAAAACACATTTAAATTAATGTGTCATTAGCCACAATTGTAAAGCAAATTGCTTGATTTGATGTAATATCATTGTTCTTTTTGTGTTTTGTAACGTTACTCACTTTTACTTGTTTTGCTTCATTTTCTTCTCCTTCAATCAATGCAATTGTTTCATTTATCATTGTATCAATGTCCATATACACGTTTGAAAGCTCTAAACAGACAAAACCATCGGTTCGGATAACATAGTAACCCCTAGCACTACAGTTGCCTGTGAAATTTTCAAAACGACAATGAATAGCAAAAAAGTTTTATAAAAAGCGAAAAGAGCTTAAATCGTTCTTGCAAAAGTTATATCGTCAAGCATAATAACTAAGAATAACTGGCAAAAGCACGGGACTACTCGGCATGACCGACCGACTACGCGTTGATAGCGTAAACCTTGTTTCCAACTCGAACATTACACCTACTTCCCATTCTTAACCAAGACCAATCCCTCAAAACCCTGTTTCAAAGCTGAGTAGGTCACGCCCAAAAGCCCTATTTCGCTTAGTAATTCTAACCTTTAATAGCTTTAGACAACTCTTGAATTGGTGTTTGATCAACACTCAATGCAGCACATTGTTCAACAAGCAGAGGGTCCAGTCGGTCTTCGTCATCAATCTTGATCAATTTGTCGATGTCAAATTCAATTGCTCTTTTATACTGCCTGAAGAAAACAGACGAGTCGTGAGTTAAAATGAAAATTAAGATTTAGTTTTAAAACATTTTTGGAAATCAAGTCTTGAATTTAAAGAGGAAACATAAAGCCTCGCTAAAATCCCAGAACTGCAAGTTTCGACAACATAGATTCAGCTGTCATCATTAGCAGTGTAAGCAAGGCCCAACAAAACTGAAAGGTTTCAGTTGTGCTGCCATGCGGATGATGACAGCTGAATCTATGTTGTCGAAACGTCCAGTTTCAGGAATCGCTTTGGCTTTATTTTCCCTCCTTAATCTATTTTCATTCCTTATTTATTGTATTCCGAAGTCTTGATTTATACCAAACAATTAAAAAAACAGCTCTAGGTTTTCTTGTTACATCTACTTACTCTAATACATTGTCTTTTTCTTCAACTTCTGATAAAATAGGTCGCAATAATTTAGCCTTTTCCTCACTGAAAATAACAACACATAGTTCAAAAGCTGATCAATAATTCAAAGAAAAACCACATTCTAAACGTGCTTTTCTTCACACACAGAAAAACAACTTACCTGTATGTAGAGGCTGTCAGATGAGCTTCTAAGGGAACCAATTTTGAAAAAATGTCCGGTCCAGTAACAGCAGAGTTCGATGGGTCGAAGGGCAGGGGCTTGACCAAAGATGCCCCCTTTGTACCCATGAGAGTAGCCGGGTCAGGTACTTTTTCGTGGTAAATAAAGTCGTTATCCTTTTTCGCACTTGTTAATCTAACAATAAGACAAAAAAAAAATAGCAACATCCAAGTGGAAACTCTCATTCTGTATTAGGAGATGCTGTAAAGTAACCAATATATTCAATAACAAAGTAAGAATAATACCAATGAGACACCAATAGCAGCGTAAACAATAGCATAGAAAACCAAACGGTTTGAAAAGCATATCTGATTGGCTAAGGCTCACATTATCAAGTATTAAAGGATAATTTATGAGACTATATCTACAAAATGGAGATTCCTTGCTGCTAAAACATCCATTCCTTCACATTTCCAAACACAACCGAATAACCTAGGCTAGCATATATCAACAATACAACCCTATGTCAATGTGTTAGCAAAAACATGAACATTTTTTTTTTCAGCAAAAACCAACCTTCCTGCAAATACATCTGAAGAATAGACAAGAGCCTCGTCTGCTTTCGACTTCGTGTCTCCTTTCAAATTCTTCAACAACTTTACAGCGTCGTTATATGAATCCATTGCGGATTGAAAATAAGCTAATCCAGTTCCATATTTTTCTTGTTCCCAATCGTCACACCCCAAGTAATACTAAAACACAAAGCAAATTTTAAAAAATGACAAAATTTTGATCGAGTTTTCAACCCTAAAAGATGTTCAACGGAAACTAGATGAGTTCTTTCAACTAACCTTAGTCACTGCATTGTAGAAAGCAACCTTGAATGACAACAATCTATGCCACTGTTTACTCGCATCTCCCATCACTTGCTTGGCTTCATTTTGATTCAGACTGCTGAGTGATTGTTCGTAATAATCAACAACCTGAAAGACGACCAATTAAAGTACTGAAGACGAAAAGTGTTTAAGTAAAAATAATGCCACCATTTCGTGTCGACATTTTGTGGGCTTTCGACCAGCGAGCTTCGCTTGACTCAGATACAATTTTGTTTTTCGTCGACTAATTTTTGCAAAGTCGTAGACTTTCCTGGCCGCACCTTAAGAGGTAGTCTGCGAAATTGGGTTGTCAGAAGTTGCCTTTAACCCAACCTACATTGAGAAAGCCCACGTCGTCTTTTTGTGGACAAGGAAACAGGGTACATGGGGCTGCATTCACAGAACCCTACTTGCACAATGGAGTTTGAAAAACGACTCAATCCCAACAAGTAGCATTGCTGGTTATTCTTTGAAAAACCATAATTTACAAACCCACCAAACGACAACTTCAAATACACCAGAGTTAGATCACTTATGACTAAGAGCTCAATTCAGCACATTTTAGTGCACAACGCAATCTACTACAATGACCCACCTGTTTACAGATTTTTGCAATGATGCTATTCTTTCGGTTATCCTGCATTGATTTTTCTAAAAGGCATTCCTGCCCCTGGCCCTGTTTATACGATAAATTTAATCAATTGTCGAGACTGGAAAACACAACGAAAAATCGGATTCAAACCCTACAGGGTTCATACAAAGACTTTGGAACAGAATTGCAGCTGTTGTGTCGTTGATATCGTCTCAAAACGTGAACTTTGAATAAAAATAACTCGAGATGTGCAGCACAAACTTCGCATTCATATACTTAATGAAGAAAAAGCCGTCGTTAATTACGAAAACTCCCAAAAATGATTACAAATAGCTAGTTAAATATCATTTGAATCTCGTAAGCAGTTTAGAAACGAAAACCGTTATGAGAGATGATACTGACGTTCTTCTGCTTCGCTCTTAGTGATTTGTGGATAATGTGTCATAATTCGTGATAGCAAACAGCCAAATCCATTGTAACTAGGCACAAAACACATCAAACAACAACAGAATGCCATTACTAACAACGCAAAACATATTATACCAGTCTCGTCACATTATAAACCAATTACACACTAATTATGAAGCTACATATACGAAAAAACGACATTTCACATAACAGCCTTAATAACACTACAGGATATCATACCGTAAATCGTAAACGGTGTTGGTAGTTCATTAAAAAAATAAAATTCAATCGTACTAAGAATAAGGTGAATTAACCCGGAAATTTAAACGCACTTTCATTCCAAACATACTAATTAAAATTATTCAACAAACTTTTCTTTCTACAATCTGAGTGATTGTTTACGCTTTGATCACCAGAGAAACTGGCAGTTTTAATTACGCGAGAAAGAACACAGACACGACATTAGCAGTACCGGTAATATTACGAGCACTATAGGAGGTAAAACCTATACCAACACGAAGCTTTTTAATTCAAAATAGCTCTAGTAATTAAGCTATTCTATTGTTTGTCCTTACCAACATAGTATTAATGTACAATTTGAGCATGAACTGGCTACTATCTGGTGACAAGGTAGTATCCAAATGATTGGTAATGTATTGAAAAAAGCCTGCAGCACATTGAAAATGTACACATGATATTTTGGTTCCTTCGTCTGATGTGCGAGTATCCAAAGAGCCGAGATAAGAGTGAATAGCACCTGGAAACAAACCCATTTTTCAAAATCTTGCTACATGTACTTGATCAACACATTTATTGAGATGTAAAAAATCAAAGGCAAATTCACGCAAGTGTGAGATCTTTACTTTATGTGAAAATATGTAATATGAAGCATTCTCACAAGCAAGCTAGCGGTGGTCTTTTAAACAACGTCTATAAGGCATCAGTTGCAAATAAGTTAAGCCATTTTACCATTACAATAATCAGCAAAAACCTATGCAAGCTTTCAGCTTGAAAGCAAATGGACAAAATAATACTTTCAACTTTTTTTTTGTGGCATACCATAAGTGACACAAATGAAAACGAAAAAAATGCAATAATAAAAAAATAAACAACACCATAGGTACATTCGCAACTGGGAGGCTGCGAAAAGACCTTTCGGTTATCCAGTTCTACAGCCCCCCTTTAAAGATGATAAGTCTCATAAAAACAATACAGTATTAAAAAAAAAAGATTGCTTGCCGAGCTCAGTGAGAAAGTGTGCGACAGAAAATTTAGTATTGGGGTAAGAAAGTAAAAATTTTTTAGTTTTCTTTTCAACGAAACCGGTGACATCATTCTGATTTCCGCGGGAAAGGAATTCCAAATGAATACTTCTTTGCATTTTGTTTGAACGAAAAAGAGGAATATAAAGTAGGTCTCTTGGGGTTGTGGAAGTTCTGGTGGAACACTGGGAAATTTTATGAGCTTCAACAAAATAATTAAGGAAGGAAGTGGGAAGCATGTGTGGTCTGTGTATATAATCATAAACAATTTTGGCAGTTTCCACGTGGTACAGGTCTTGAAGTTTCAAAATATTAAACTTAATATAATATGCAATTGGATTTTAATACTTTCACACTTGATTTCTTAACAAACCAATGTACACTGAACAGCCAAAACACTCTCTTAAATTCAAAACTCACCAAGGTTAAATAAAATAGCCGCTTGTTCAAATGTAAAAGTAGTTTGTTGTGTGAATCTTCCAGTAAAAGCATCGCCCCTGAAACAAATAAATAGCAACATAATTTGATGATTAGTCCCTTAACGTCAGCACGCTTGATTTTTATAGAGCTTACCAAACAAATGGAACTTGCAAAGCATCATCTCCAGTAAATGGAAACCGGCTCTGCATATAGTGAAGTTGACCATAATACTTCTTTAATGTATTACAACCTTCCATGTCTGGAGCATTAAGCACTCGATATGCAGCAGATTGAAGCTCAAGAAAGTTATTGACACAGTCTTTGTACTTGGTGGGGTCATCAGAATAAACATCACGAATGTGCTAAAATGTGAAATATAACTTGAATCAACTAAGGACAAATTCTACTACTTTATCTTAAACATTTCTAGATAAAGCTAACCCAGGGGTGGGCAAATTTTTCGCACGAAGGGCCGCATTGAAAAATATTTTGAAGCCGAGGGCCGCACTGATTGGAAGAGCAAAATAACAAAGGTCATCACGACCGCAGATGTACTATTTTCCACTCAAAATCAAGTGAAGAGTAAAAAACATGTCATTAGGTCTGCAAATGCCCTATAAAATTTTTGTATTTAGTGGCATATTTATCCTCCTATCACGAGAAAGCGATCAATGCACCATACCAGCTCGCTTAGGAGTTGCCAGCCATCTGTTTATCACACTAAGATGGGGGAATCCCGCTAAGCACCTTTCCCAATGGCACAACTAGTAAACTTGCCAACTTGTTCTTCACACTGTTCCTTTCATGCTGAGCGTCAAGCACGGACGCTGTGAATACCAATTTTGAAGTCATTGGTTTGACCCAACTCGGAATCAAACCCGAGTCTACAGCTCCCAAAGCGGACGCTCTTATCACTCGGCCATCTGAGCTGTTAAAAGCCCACTCAATATTGTTATAGAGCAAGGTTAGTTTTTCTGTAAGTGCCCACGGGCCGCATAAAATGATCTCACAGGCAGCATGCGGCTCATGGGCCTTAGTTTGCCCACCCATGGGCTAACCCAAACACAATGTATGGTGGCTTGAGACATTACAGTTAACACATAGTATCTGAACAAAATTGGTAATCAACTACCAGTACCGGTAATACATACAGATTTTTATTTAAATCGCGCATCAAAATGTATGTTAATATGCTATGCAAACATTTTGGCATTGTAACTTGGCAAAAAATATCAGGCAGAAAACGGAGGCAATCAGCAAAAAGGATATTACAAATGAAAATAAGAATGCACTGTTTTGACAGCTAAGTCATTGTTAGACCAGCGCATGATATGGCCTTACATACACGCAATTAAGTTTGAACGTCTTATGACTCACAATTGGTTTTAACGAATGGATTTTGCATTTTCAATGACAGGGTCTTATGTTTACTGCAAAAATTACACTCAAACAAACTCAGTGCATTCCAAAAAAAAAACTGACGATACAGCTGAACAGAAAAGCTATGTCAAGGAACAAAGCAAAAAAATTTTAGTATACAGTACAAGATGTTAAGAGCAAGGTTTTGGTCGTTTCTGAAAAATTTTCACACCTTATTAGTTGCGATTTGGCAGTAATAACTTAGATTCATCATTTATGCATTGATTTTATTGATTCACCAGCAACAGTACCGTGAAATGCAATACATCAGGGGTCAACAACGTTTTATTACCAGTGTGCCAATTTGTAAAATTTAATGCCAAAATACATGTTTGCGTGCCCATAAAAAATTGCGTTTGTAATGACGTATATGATAAGATTTTCCACGCTTGGCGATACATTCTGCAACTTTGTACCGGTAGCTACTTTCCATATTTTGATTTGTACTGCAAATGACTTTTTGAAATGCTAGCCTACTCTGTTTTTGTAAAAAGAAACTGCCTTTTTAAAACCTTCATTCCTTTAGGAATTATCTTGTAGATTACAAGCGTAAATACTGTTCTGTCCACTGTTTCCTCTAAGATTTTGACTAGTGCGAATTTGCCCAAATATGAAAATCACTAAAAATTTGCCCAAACATTTAAAGGGTGTAATTCAAGGTCTGGAATAATTTATGTTTAAAATAAGAATTTCTATGGAAAAACACTTTCATTTCACACAAAAAACTTGAGCACTTAACTAATTTGTCATTAAATCATTATAGAAATTTGCAAAAACTGAAAAGTTTTTCCCAAAATTTCTCATTTTTCTCAAATTTCACACCTTAGCGGGAACACTGGTTCTGTCATTACCATAGATAAACCCAATGTCTGCTGCTCATAACTTTTGAAATTGTCTCGCACCTGATTTTGACCTCCTGTCTGTAGACATCGCGGTTAACTTCAAAGCTACAAACGGAATAAAACGCCAATGAATACAGTAGTGACGTAAGAATAAAACGCCAATGAATACAGTAGTGACGTAATAATAGTAATAAAAAATGTTGATGATGACCAAAGAATTTAACAAAACAGAGAGAATTAATCACTTGTTTCACGCAGAATGTATTATTTTGTTATTTTAACATTCAAAAGAATGTTTTGGGAAAATTTTCACGACTTTGCGTGCCGTATAAAATCATGTCGCGTGCCAATTATGGCACACGTGACGCGGGTTGCCGACCCCTGCAATACATAAAAGAAAAGGTCTCGCACCTTATTTATTTGTTCTCTAACTGCATCATGCACTGTTTCTTCTGAGCCTCCTGTTTCAATCCAATCAGATGACGAATAGTCCTGAAATTCTTTCCATTCAACCTTTAACATAGGCAGTCGGGGAACAGCTTCCATTATTGTCCAGTTATGTATAAAGTGTGAGTTTCAACAGTAGGAAATTGTAACTTATAACTATACGCTAATTGTAAAAATTTGATTAATTAAATAACCACACCATGCTTTTTTATCTCCCTTTCGACATTCAGCATTTTACTTTTTAATAGCCTAACATTTATTCATCTAAAAAAATAGCCCAGTCAATTATATGACATATGTTGCAGCTTTGGCAAATCTACTAAAACAATACGATATATAGCCAAGGAATGCGTTAGTGTGCTTCTAAAACAGTATATACCGTACCGTAAAAGTTAATACTTGTTGATTCAGACTAGCTGATTAAACCCTAAAAATTTTGGGTGATATTACCTACCGGTAGGTACCAAACTGCCGAATGCATTGTTATAACATGATTTCACAATTGCAACTGTCCATAATGATGGCAGAGACGATAGCACACTAAACCCAAAATTTAACTAAATTATGCTGTATCAGTGTATGCCAGTACACTACCGGTACTGATAGGTGAGGTAACACACCAATATACAGTTGGCCATCTACCGAGTCTGTCATCTGAGGAGTGTATGGCAGCAGGGCAGTATGGATATGGAGTTGGTGGTACTATGTACGGTACTAGTGTACAGGGTATACGAGCATGATACCGGCACATGCTGAATATCAGTGTACAGTGTAATAGTGTATACTCTCAGCCAGTCAACTCTAGGGTACTGATACCGTTTACTGAACAGCAGTCAAAAAGTGCTGTACGGTACCAAAAAATCTTTATATTGAGCTGGTCCAGAGAGTGCTAGAATAGACCAGATCTACGGTACCAGTACTCCACTAGAGCTAGTCTACTTTGCCAGTTTACATTACTCTACTACCCCACTACTCTATCAGCTTATTCTTAACGGTACGTTAGCTTGTTACCAGTATATAAACAGATAAACTAACGGTACCTCACCATCAACTTTGCCCACTCTTGCAACTAGCAAAAAAAGTATTTATCAGAAATAAATCCCCTCCAGCTCACTACTAGCCCAGAGCTTAGTCTTTCAGAATGTCGATGCAGGCAGTCACTGAGTAAGTTGATATTCTCAACCGAGCGTCATTCAGTCTCCGTTTCTCTGCAGTGGTGTCATTGTCAATATCATTCAATCACACCAATGACCAATCATAAGACTGAAGTTGCCAATTTAATTTTACTGACCAGGTGATGTTTGATGTTTCATTTTACGGTGTACTCATGAAACGAACAGCTTAAAGGCAACTGATAAAATTTTACCTTCTTTTTTATTTGTGGTTTGAAATGTAAGAAGAAACCATATAAGTTAAAATTATTGTTTACCGGAAATATAACGAATGGTACTAGTAAATCTTTGAAAATCGACTGTAAAAAATCAATGGCAGCATGAAAGTAAAAAAAGGAAAATGACAAACAAGGTAAAAGCTACGAACTATCGATCATAACTTAACGTATTCTTTGTAAGAATGTAAAGGTAACTGTGCCTATTCGGTTTTCTGGCGTAACCTGCTGGCTGCTACATCCAGGATTACAGCAATACTCGATCACTATCGGACTTTCAGAGTGAAATTTTCAATGTGACGAAAGGTCCATTTGTGTAAAGAGCATGTAACAACCTCCTAGGTGACGAAACTCACCTACCTGACTGTTGTACAATGTACATGTCAAATGCTGTTGAAGCGAACACACTTCCTACGTAGGCTTGTGGACCATGACTTGATCTAAAATAAATTTATAAAAACTGCCCGAGGTGGGCCTGATTTTTGAATCTGTAGTCCATTAAAAATTGAATTAAACCAGTTTGCAATGTCTAAAGGCCTGTTATCCAGTGGCGTAGCAACGCAATGTGTCGCTCTTGGATTTTTGCACGAAATGCCGCCCTTAACACCATCATAGAACTGACTTAAGTTCCACACAATAGAAGAATTAAAGTAGTGTTAGTTTAATTCTTATCAAAAGTTCAAAATTGTACACGTCGAGCTTTCATTGAAGTAAACTCAGAAATTATATCGTCAGAATATAACGACTCGACTAAATTCACTTTCAATGGACAGTAGGCTATTGCTAGCGCAGACAGCCTGTTTTCTCCCATCGTCGATCTTAAGTATAATTTTATTAACTTAAGCTTTGAAAAACTTTTTTCGCAGTTTTCGATGGAAACAGTAACAGTGAGGTAAGTTTAAGACTCATAAATAAACTTAAGGTGTTGATTCACATAAGCGATGTTTGCTTAGCCACTGCAGCAACATCTAGCGCTGTAGCATCATTTTTAAATAAACTTATAAAACCACTGGATTGCACTAACCGATTGAACCAAGCGATTTCTAGATTTAACTCGGTAAAATTAACATCATCAGCGTACATATTTTCAAATTTGCCCATGTGCTCAAATTTTGCCCATTTGCCCAAATTTGCCCCCGTCACAGAGACCACATAGCGAGTCATATTCTAAAAAGTTGCTAACTAATTAGAGGCGTAGCTTGTCAATAGTCACTTGTGCAATTTCTTGGCTTCACTTAGATCAGTTTTGACTTAGTTCGTTTAAGCCTGAGAATAAATTAATGTGACCGACTTTGTTCGTTTAAAATTATTTTGCCGACCCCAGCAACTTGCCGCCCCTAGATTTATCCATAAAATCCAATGGGCAGCTACCCCACTTCTGTTATCACTTCTCTCAAATACGCATAACCATTGTCGGCCGGCAGAAATTCTAATTCAGGGATGGGCAACTTTTTTAGTTGGCGGGCCATATGTAGGAAGACGAAGTCCTTCCCGGGCCGGATTATTAGATGGATCGAGTTCAATATGTCCAACAACTATATACTACTGTCAGGGTCGCTCTGATTGTACAGCAAAAAAAAAAAGATCTACACACTCCTCACATGTCCTGCTTTCTACCAAAAATATCGGTGAAGCAGTGGCGTAGCAAAAAACTTCAAAAAGAGGGCCATAATTTCCACATTTTTTTGATGTTTTTTTTATTCAGCAGAACTACTTTAAAGCTGATTAAGAAACAAGAAAAGCTTTAGGGGGGTCCGGATGCTACCCCGAAAAAATTTTGAAATTTTATATTCTGTAACGACTTTTTTAGTGCTCTTTAAATAATTTTCACGCAAATTTTGTTAAAATTTTTTGACCCTAATTCTGAGTGCTTCACCAAATATGATGCATTCTGTTCGCACATTTTCGATTATGCCTGCCTAAGGCGTAATCACTATCGAAGAATATTTGAAATTATGAAAAAATTGTATACATCAAAAACATTTTTGAAAATGACTGATTGGGGGATGCATACCCCTTATCCTAGCCCCCCTGGATTCGCCCTTGGCCATAAGCTTCAGAAACCATCATAAGAATCTGGAATATTTCAGTCACTTAGCACCATTAATTTTGTTCTTTTTTACTAAAAGGCACAGTCAAAAGCGAGGGGGGCATGGCACAATGCCCTACCCCCTAAATACGCTCCTGCGGTGAAAAGCAAAAAGGTCTGCTTTTCCTCAAATGTCCTACAAAAAATAAAAGGTGTTCAGCTTGATTCGCGATATGAGGTCACATTTCTGTAAGTGCCAGCGGGCCGCATAAATTGGTCTCGCGGGCCGTATGTTGCGCATTACTGTTGTCATTCATATCGTAGTTAATTAGGTACCATAAACATAAACCCTACCATGCTCAGTCTCCTCATGCACTGGTAAGCAACATCAGTGTTGAAGCTCCATCTGCGTTTACTTCCGAACAGCAGCAAACAAAAAGCAAGCTTCCCTATACTTTGTCATATGAATTTCTCGTTAGTGCATTCACATGCTAACGTTTACAATCTAATATGACCAAACATGATTTTGCCAAATAATAAAATATAAAATCCTGCGAAAACTTTGTATTTGTGGTACCATCTATCGTAATCTTGCCAGTGCGCCGTGCGCGGAAGAAGCATCAGCCAAGGCAAAAAACTATTTTCCGAAAAGTAGCGGCTGAGTATTGACTTTCTATTACATAAACTGGTAACTCAGCGCGAGAAAAAAAGGCGTGTATAATAGAAGAAACAAACTTTGCTCCCAGACGGAGCCTTTTTCTCGCACGCTCGATCTGTTCTGTATGCTTAATTCGCTAGCGCTGAATCAGCTCTATAAAACAATAAGTTTACTGCATAATGTACAAAAATCACGATTAAAATTTAACTGACAATGTTAGTATTTAGTATTTGTGATGACTGGTGTGTGGGAAAGGAGTGGCAGAGCTGCAAACAGATCGATGTTGTTTAGTTGATCCAAAAATATAACGTTAATTTTTGTTTCATTTAAAAGCAAAAAAATTTTAAGTAAAGGCAACGTTACATTTACGTTTAAAAATTCTATGCTTTAGCTTATTTATTGTATATACCCGTGATAGGGTTTTTTAAGAAAACCTTAACTGCAATGTAAATACAGAAGGTTTCGATTTCTTTTCCGAATTTAAGCATGTATGGAATTTTTTTGAAAAATTTGCTTAAAATATTGCATGTGGTGAACTGTATGAATTATAACATCCTAGTGTAGACTGCCCAATGACCACTTTGGTAGGCTAACTTCGGTTACCCTTGTATTTATTATAAAGAACAAATTAGGGAGCGCCCAAGTTCCCAAGTTTGGTAGACTTTTGGTCTAGATAGACTCTTCTGCATCGATTCCGTCGTAATGATACGTCACTTAAATCCTCTAAGCGAGAATATCTTGCCTTCCCACGATGCACAATTAGAGTTACAGTCAGTGCATGAAGCAAGGCAGTTTCGAAAGTAACGGGATATAAGACTTAAAGATTAGGAGAGGGTAGAAGACAAGAAAGCATCTCAAAAAATAGCAATGCAGGGAACAGAGTAGCAATCCACGACCGGTTTCGCTCTTATTTTGAGCTCATCAGGTGAATATAGCTGGAAAATGGTGCAAAAATGGCACCGAAGTGAAGGGATTTGAGAAAAAGTAAAAGATCGTTGTATGAATTATGTAATGTTATGAATTATATCATGTATGGATTATGTAATCTAAAATGTCACTGATATTTTTTTGGCATATTTGGTGACACATATCCGAAGAGATTTCACAAATCTGTTCATTATCACAAAATTCCATAAAGTATAAGCCTTGGCAAACTGTTTTTCTTTATAAAAAAGTGTATTTCTATATTTAAAAGCTTAAACTTTTAGAAATAATGTGCGAACTGGGGATTAAGTTAGGCCTACTGGCTACTGCCAATTGATACGATTATACAATTTTTAAATCAAGCATTTCATAAAACTTTATCGCAGTGTTGAAAAAACTGCTACAAATGGGGACGACTTTGTTCCTTTTTAAATATGCCTAAAGAAAAATTGATTAGGACTAGGTGTACTCGTGGATTGACGTATTTTGGACGGTCACGATCGCATGACGTATTTTAAACGGTATAGCGCCCTGACGCTTTCTCGTGATAGGAGGATAAGTACGCAAATAAATAAATAGATAAAAAACATAACTTATAGATTTTCAACATATTGCGTAGACTAATTTACTCATACGATATGCTTAGCATTGCGATTGCGAATGCTATCACGCAGATCTGGCACCAGAGCAGTCGACGTAGGGGGCCTAAATTTAGAAATTAGACGCAAAAGCCGCTATATTCAAAAGAGTAAACTTGTTAATTGGGGGGGCAAGCATGTCGATTGGCCCTGGCCCTGCTATCACGAATTTACAGTATAGATAAATTTTGTAGCTTAGAGGACGGTGATCATTTTTTTATTATTATTTTTTATTGCAGAGACAAAAAATCAGTGTATTGCCGTTGTCGTTGTGTGTATAGAACGAATTCAGACTTGCGATAAATTTCTGTCATATTCAAGCTTTTTAAAGTTCATTTCTTGCTTTGGTAACTCTGTTAAGCCTCTGCGAAAATCATATCCAAAAATGCAACAACAAAGCTTGGGGAGATTAAATAATGATTGAACCAATAGTTTTCTAATCATTGCTGTAGCGTAAATTATATCGGTGAAGACAAAAAAAAAGTCTTCGTTGTTCGTGATAAGGCCCCTCATTTTCTCCGAGGTCTCCCATTGTCTCCGAGGCCCTAGGCTTCAGCTTGCTTAGCCTATGCCTAAATCCGGCCCTGCGTATGCTCCAATCCGCAATACCTCCTCTGCTGTGCCTGTAGCGATTGTGCAAACCCTGCGATATGACACTATTCTCGTTTGTATGAAGGATCTATTTTCTTTTATTTTTCTGTGTTGTGGTATGCTAACTCCTCCTTTCAGCCGATCCGTTTCGTTCAATTTTAAACGGCAACACTGGCCTGTACGTCTGATTAAAGCAATAGTTCTGGTGGTCCATCTAGTCTAGTCGAGTGAAGTTGCAGCATGTGCTTGTTGTTCGATCTCTGCGTCAGTCCTGTGGAAGTGATTGGAATAGTGGTTTATAGTTGCTGATGTTTAGATCATGGTTTGAGGTTTAATGAGTATCTTTGGGCTTAAGGAAATATTTGAAACTGCTAGTTACTGGTTAATGATGGCAATTGGATTTTTTATTGTCCTACTTACAAATGGAGTTTATGTTGCATTAGTCAGGTATGTTCTTCTTGTTTTCCCTGTGTTTTCGCGTTTGTGGATCTGTGTTTCACGCTTGTTCACTGTTTTAGCTCTGCTTTGGAATTGGATATTGCTGGTACATTTTGTCAATTGCGACTAGCATACTGTGTTTCGTTCGGTGCTGTAGAACTATCTTGCCCCACAGTCAGGTAATGCGTATACTCTGTACTGTATCACATTGTGTTTCTGTAACTCACGACCGTGTGTTGTGTTTTTAGTTATCGTTCCGCTGCCTTTTGCTGTCGACACTGACTTCAACTGCCAATACACTGCTTGTTCAATCAATCTTGTGCGAATTTATTCAAGAGGCGCGGCGCGCGTTAATACTGACAAGATATTAGGCTGCCTTTCAACGCGAAGGTATCCGCCACAGTGCCTACAACGAGAGCCAATAAATATTTATCTATTATAAGCGGAGATAATTAACCGTATTACAATGATTATGACTACTTCAGAAATAGCAAGATCGTAGGTTTACAATAACTACAAATTAAAATAAGCTGAACCCAAACTAATAAAGCTCAGTTATAGTTCTTATGTGACAAGCCATTTGTTGTTGGCTACCAAATGAAGGTATGGTGGCCGCATCACTGAATGACTAAAGGTTTAATACCGACAAAAAGACAACCCCATCTAAAGCATGAAAACTTTTTCTCACAGTAATTAAACTTCGCAGTTGGCGCTGAAAGTTTTGTACACCATATGCAATTGAATGGACGCATTATGGTTTCGTTTTCGAGCAAAATTTGGCTTATTATAAAAACGCTTGCTTTATTGCGCAACGAACTTTTGATAAAAACAAAGCAGTAGAGACTGGCGATATATTCCTGAATTTCCGAATTTCGCGGTTTAAATTATAACATCATAGGCCTATCGCAGTAATAAAATATTCTGTTGAAATCAATACCACTGAAGAAAAAAAGGAAACGCTGCAGTTTTAAGAAAATTACGAAGAAGCGTCGGGCAACTCACAATCCGCATGCATACGCAATTACGCACTTTATATCTTTAAAAACCCTCATATTGCGTGCTATTTAGGCTATTATTTTTACTTTTTTATAAAGCGTGTGGGGTTTTTTAAACAAAAATTTTCGAATAGAGTTTCATATTTTTAGTTTTACGATATTATCTTATGTACCATTTCTGCTACCCATTTGCAATCGCTCACAGAAGGCTATAACAGCATAGCTTTTATTGTGCGAGATCGGCCAGTCATCGCTGTCCAGCCGGAACAACTGAAGCGTGAAAGAAAAAAGGCATAATTTTAAGTTTCCAGTCTATGTAATAGAAAGTCTATGGGCAGAGGACGGGGTGTAAAAAGTAGTTAGAAACAGTAGTCAAGTAAAAGTATTGTTCATAGGTGGCGGAACCGGGGAGGCCGAGGGGGCCCTGGCCCCCCCACTTTTTTTTCAGGGGGGGGGCCTAATTTACGCGTTTATTTCTACAATATTGAGTCTGCATAAATGCATTTGAAACTTAATGGGTCTACCATCGAAATTAAAATCCAAGAAAGATCTTAAATCCAGAGACGTCTTCTTTAAAGTTTTGTTTGTGGGGTGGGGTAACAAAAACTAGAAGCAAGAACCGTGGGTCTGAAGCCCACATAAATTGGACATGTCACATGTGGACAGGCTAAATATGTATCGCAGGCATAGGGCCGGATTTACGTATAGGCTAAGCAAGCTGAAACCTCGGGCCTCGGAGAAAATGGGGGGCCTCATCACGAACATTGAAGACTTTTTTCTCTTCACTGATACTTTCAGTGGAAAAAAGAGCATCAGGGGACTTGTATACCGTTTTTGCTCTTCACTATACCGATATTTTCAGTGAAAAAAGGATATATGAGGACGTGAAGACCTTTGTCTGCTCTTCCAATCAGTGTGATCAAATAGCCTGGGGCCTCTCATTGTCTAAATCCGACCCTCAGGAGCGTATTTAGGGGCTGGGCCATTGTGCCATGCCTCCTCCCCTTTTGACTCTGCTTTTTAGTAGAAAGAACAACACTAATAGTGCCAAGTGATTGAAATATGCCAGATTCTTTTGATGGTTTCTGCAGCTTATAGCCAGGGGCGAATCCAGAGGGGTAGGATGAGGAATATGCATCCTCCCACCAGCCATTTTCAAAAATGTTTTTGATGTATACAATTTTTCTATAATTTCGAACCTCTTCGATAGCTATAAGCTTTACGCCTTAAGCACGCATAGGCCTAATTAAAAATATGCGAACAAAATGGATCATATTTGGCGAAGCACTCAGAATTAGGGTCAAAATTTGCCTGAAAATTGTTTAAAAGGCACTAAATTAGCCGTTACAGCATGTAAATTTTCAAAAATTTTCCGGGGGAGCAAGCCCCCGAACCCCCCCTAGAGCTTTTCTTGTTTCTTAATCAGCTTCAAATTAGTTCTGCCGAAAAAAATCACTTGACAAAAAATGTGGAAATTATGCCCCCTCCTCCTTTTAAAACTTCACACTACGCCACTGTCGCCCTTGGTTGTAGGTGAAGAAAATCTGGTCATTGGTTTTGGGCCCCCCCACTCTACAGATGCTTCCGCCATCGCTAGTATTGTTACTGACGAGTAAATGTAGTGCAAGTCGAGTAGAAAGTACTAAATGATTTTATTTCGCAAATAGAAGTGCGAAATAAACAAGTTTTAAAACTACTCTAGGAGGCCTACCCACAGAGCCGTAGCAGCCGCCCCCCAAACCCCCCAATTGGGGGGGGCCCACACTGCCAAAAGGGGCCCCAAATTGTCTTGAAGGACCCGAAGTTGAATCAATTCAAAAACAAAGTTTTGCTTGGCGAATCGCGTTGAATGGGATTTTTTGCGCTCAGATTCTATATATTTCAGTTTTAAAATTTTTCGCTATCGTTTACTTTCAAATAGCGTCATAAACTGCATAATGATGTCATAAACAATACACTGTGTGTAAGAGTGCGCGTAGGACTTGAAAAAGGAGGCCGGTGCAGAGTTGGATGCAATCATTTTTCAAAGCTTAAATTCAAATTCATTCCTCTTGAAAAAATTAAATTCAAATTCATTAACACCTTGTGAGCAGATTTAAAATTTTATCTATTTATTTATTTATTCGCAATTTTATTCTCCTATCATGAAAAAGCGACGGGGCGCTATACGAGCTCGCTTGGGAGTTGCCGACCATCGGTCTACCACACCTAGATGGGGTAATCCCGTTTAGTGCCTTTCCCAACAGCACAACAAGCGAACTTGCCGCTTGTTTCGCGCTATCCATTATGCTGAACGTCAACCAAAAAAGCTGTGAATACCAATTTTCAAGTCATTGGTTTGACCGGACCCGGAATTGAATCCCGGAGTCCACCAATCTAGAAGCAGATGTGCTATCCACTCGGCCATCCGATTGGTAAATTAAATTCAATCCTACCCTATTTCTGTGTCAGCAACCATAATCT
Organism: Trididemnum miniatum; assembly: GCA_964006365.1. Taxonomy (NCBI): domain Eukaryota; kingdom Metazoa; phylum Chordata; class Ascidiacea; order Aplousobranchia; family Didemnidae; genus Trididemnum; species Trididemnum miniatum. The sequence continues at coordinate 5,291,475 of OZ023244.1, forward strand.
GACATCGAATACAAAAGTCCATTGAAAAAGGATTTGCTAGTTTGAAAACGTATGCTTTTGAAATAGCGCAGGAATTGGACATTGGTCCGGTCTTCCTCAATCAAAAAGTAAAAAAAAAGAGAATGAAAATAGAAAAAGAGAATGTTTAGTTACGATGCAAATCTATATCGTACAGCTTCTGAGGAAGAGATTCAAAGCAAACTTTTTAAAACAACTGGTGGACCAGGCTATTATGTCGATACTAGAAAGTTGTAAGCTGACATGTGATGTCGCTTCTGTCTTTGCATTGCTGTTTACACCCAGCAGCTTCGTGCATGAACAGCCATTGTCAGCAATATGATCTGGCAATACCGCACGCAGGTTCAGATTCTTTGCGACGGGTTCGATTCACGGCTGGAGTCTATTGCATTTGATATTTATATCAGATGGTTGCTGATTAGAACGACACAAGTTCGTTTGACAGTCTCCCTTCAACACCGTTGAACTTTTAATTCAATAGTAATACCTGTAAGTGCTCGCTTGCCTTGCTTCTCGAGTTTACAAAATGCGTTGTTACTGTTACCAGTGCTGAACAAAGCTTCAGAAAACTGAAATTTATTAAAACGTTTATTACATCTAATATGGCAAACAGCAGACTATCTTTTTTTTTTCCATTTGTTGGCATTTTTATCCACCTATCACAGAAAGCAATGGGGCGCTACACGAGCTCCCTTAGGAGTTGCCGGCCATCTGTCTACCTACCGCACTTAGATGGGGGAATCTCGTTAAGTGTTTTTCCCAACGGCACAAGCAAACTTGACGGCTTTCTTAACACTATCCCTTTAATGCTGAATGTCTAGTTGGAAAGCTGTGAATACCAATTTTTAAGTCATTGGTTTGACTTGACTAGTGATCAAACCCTCAGTCTATTCACTCCTTCAGGCTCAGAAGCACACGCTCTATCCACTCGGCCATCCGATTGGTTCTTCGCTGGCCATGTTGTCAATCGAAAGTTAATGCGCCCGATCTCCAGATTATGATGCTGTCAAAAGAACATCTGTGTACGAAAAAGTGCGCTCTAGCTAGACCGGAGGTTTTCAACCTATTGGCCATGGCCCAACAGTGGTCCTCAGAGCTTGACTAGAGAGCGACATCAGCATTCCCTAATCATGCCATCACGTTGACTTTGTACCTTTTAGCAAAAGTTATTGGGCCACCATCATATTTTATCATTTTAGTGGGCCATGAGCAGAAAAAGGTAGAAAAACCCTGAGGTAAACGATTTTAATGGAAAATGAATTGGGTGTAACAAACTTGTCTTAAAATTACACCTTTTATTTTTACACAGTGATAACGCGTTATATGTTTTAATTTTACCACAGTATTCGCATTGTGGTGAGAAACTGAGTTGTTACCCCAGGAAAAACCTAAAACAATTCATATCGAAAGCTAAGTATTGGGGACTTGAAAGGGTTTTTGGGAGGGGCCCAAAGTTGAGCTGCTACGGCACTGCCTACCCAAGTAGGATTTTTTTTTGCAAACCTATTTTTTACCTCAAAAAAACACTTCAAACGTGGGGTTGAGAGTAAAATAAAATTTTGCATAAAAAACAATAATAATTATTCATCCTAATGTACCGGTTGTATTTGCCAGTGTCGACACTTGACACAGCGCCCATACCAGTGGCGTACGCAGGATTTTTCAATGGGGGGGGTTCAGTGACGTCACATCGTGATGACGTAAAGATACTGCAATTATAATAGTTCAGAGGTATTAGAGTGCATCGGGTTGTAATGTTTTTAGTCTAAATTATTGCGCAATTGCTGCTAACCATGACTACGCTATGTAGGCCTAGGCCTAAATTAGGCTAATATGCCATAACGAAGGAAACAGTCCAGATATTTCATTCATACTTTCGCGTGATTCTTTGCGCTTCATTTAAGGGGAAAAAAGGTGTCACAGAAACTCAAGTTGTCAAGCCGTGGTTAAAAATTTACTGAAAAAATTTTAGTTGACCCTATTTTGGGCCATAGGAAGGTTATTTGACTAAAGTAGGCTAGCTTTCGCAAAATCACAAAGAGGATGTCGCCTGGGGGGTAAAACAGGCAATTGCTACCATTCAAAAAAATATTTTTTCAAGAACCAACATTGATATAAACAACGCATATAAGCCTTGTTAATATAAAAATTTAATATGTACTCGTTATGAAGGGGGCAGTTTCTGCCATAACTGTCTTAAAAGATGAAGATAGTGGAGCATCAGAAAAAACTGCCCTCTCTACCAAAACATTTTTAAACTAAAATGAATTACGCGCGAGAGGAGTCTCCAATCATGCGATTACGGTCAAAAACAGCGTCGATATTATCTAAGCATTTTCACCCAAATCACAGCGTCGATATCATCAGATACTCTGAAACACATAATCGGGGTGTCTGAGAAACGGAGCACTCCAGCTCCTGAGACAGTTACGGAGGGTAAAAACAATTTTGCCTCTCCCCTCCCCCGTTCCGTCCCTGGGCCTCTTTAAATCTTTCGTTGGTCTGGTCTTCCTTGGCAGAATTTTTGATTTATTTTTAACACTTAGGGCAGTGTCAATTTAGATTTTTATATTTTAATAATTTTTCAACAAACCGGCCGGTTATAGCGCAGTGTTAAAGATGTCGCCATCGATGCGGAAAGCCTCAGGTTGTAGTCCCAGGCCGGTCAAACTGGATACAGTGTAGCCAACGGCTCGCCACCGCTGCGACGTTTTTTCGTAGCTGCATTTCCCAGGCGCTAAGCCGTGGGGTCGGGCCCCGCCACTCGCTACCACGCTTAGGTACTACTGCGAGTTTCATGAAACGAGTACAGTGAAGATTTGATTTTTTACAAAAATTTTTGTGTGCGGCCGTTGGCGACAATGTGCCGACTTGACCGGCCCGGGAATCGAACCCTAGACCTACTGCACCGATAGCCCGTGCGCTTAAGAACTGAGCTAACGGCCGGTATGGGCCTAAAAATCGAGCCCAAAACCTCCCGTGCCGATAGCGATGTGTTTCACCACTACGCCACCAACTGGCTGGTTTGGTCAACTCAAAATTATAACATCACAAGCGGAACATCTGCCTGCGTTGCAACCATTCTCTTCCCACAATGCCTTCTGCGCTCAAACGTTGTCTTGTCCAGCCATAGCTGTAGAGAACAATCGCTTTATGACCTCACAACGCGACTCCAGCTTTAACAGCGCCCATTCGCTTTGTCCAGGCGAGCATTTCGAGTTGGTCATTGGTTCAAGCGCAACGCAGCAGAAAAGTTTGACAACCAGTGTTATTGCGTCACAATCAGTGGTGTAGTGGAGGGGAACGCCGTTCCCCTACTTTTTTCGGGCGGGGGAACGCGTTCCCTTACTTTTTATGGAGCTCATGACAAAATATCTACTCTACAACATTGCCTTTGTGATGAGAAATGGACTGTTTATTTCTATTTCTTCTAACATCAGGCTACCGACGAGCCTTTAAACATTTTCTGACTTTCTTTCAGTACCGGTACCGCCACCGGTATAGTGAACTGATCGTGTGACAGCTAGTCATTCACGCGGCTGTCCAGAACAATGCGTTTTCTTTGATACAAGATTGTGCGTCAGATTGAATTGTTATCAACAATATTGCATTTAGCCCATTGTTGCACAATGGGGTAGGTTGCTTGCTAGAAGCCTAAAAGGTGCGTTTACCGATCTGCGAATTACATACTGGTGAATAATTATTTTAGCATTGATTTGCATTATTACGAAGTAATCGTACTGGAATTATCGTTTTATGATTTTGTCTGATCTTGTAAAAGTAGTATCAGTACCGATAGGTATAGGTATGATCGTAGATTTGTATTGGACTTCTTTGTCCACCTTATGTATAAAAAATTTGTTCTGTGTACGGTATGGCTTCCGACAAGCAACAAGAAAATTACTATTACTGTCTCTGAAATCTTGAATTTCTCGAAAAAGAAGGAGATGGGGATTGGAAACTGGAGTCCAATCGAACTATTATTGAATGGTGTATATTATTACCTAAAAATGTATCTCAGACCTTTCGGAGGTCCTGGGACCTGCTAACGAATGCCTCACCTCTAAGGACATTTTGCAGTTATTTGGAAAAATTCAAGTTCGGTCTGATTTGAGATTGTCGAGTACAGCAGTGATTAAATATACGTAGGTAGTCAGCTAAATCTTGTAGTATATTCTAAAAATAACTCCAAATATGCTGATGCCAGAAGCGTATTTAGGGGGCGGGATTGGGCCATGCCTCCCCCTTTTGACTCTTCCTTTTAGTAAGAAGAACAGAAGTGATGGTGCTAAGTGACTGAAATATATGCCAGCTCTTTTAATGGTTTCTGTAGCTTATGGCCACGGGCGGATGCAGGGAGAAGGGTTAGAAGTATGCAATATGCATCCTCCCACCAGCCATTTTCAAAAATGTTTTTGATGTACACAAATTTTTCATAATTTCGAATCTTTATGATAGCAATAACCTTGCGCCTTAACACGCATAATCGAAAATGTGCGAACCAGGGCCGGCGCCAAGGGGGGGCCTGGCCCCCGGCCCCCCCCTTCAACCAGCTTACTCTTTTGAAAACAGTGGCTTTTGTGCTTAATTTCAAACTTTAGCCCCCCCTGATAAACGCTTGGCCCTCCTAAGTCGACTGCTCTGGTGCGAACAAAACATATTTGACGAGCACTCACAAGTAAGGTCAAAAAATTTAAATAAAATCTTCCAGAAAATTTAAAAAGCACCAAAATAGCCATTACAGCAAGTAAATTTTCAAAATTTTTCCGAGGGAGCATGCCCCGGACCCCCTAAAGCTTTTTTTAGTTTCTCAATCAGCTATAAACTTGTTTTGCCGAAAAAAAATACCCCTAAAAAAGTGTGAAAATTATGCCCCCACCTTTTAAAATTTCTCGCAATGCCACTGGCTGATGCAGTAGATAATACCGTCCATTGGAAAATCTGCATTGCAAACAAGGGTGGAAACCTGGCTACTTGGCGTTAGGGTGTCAGTTTCAGTTTCGGTGTGTTGAAACTCAGATGTCAGGTTTCAGTTTTGGTTTGGTTTCACGGCTGTTGAAAAATCGGTTTCAGTTTCGGTTTCAGTTTTGCTTACGCACAACTTCGGTTTCTGGGTTTCAGTTTCGGTTTAAGTTTCATTCAAAAAAGCTATTTTATTTTGAATGCGGATTTTTTAAGTGCTCCACTTTTTAGCGTTTTTGTTGTATTGCGATGATAAGTAGCAAGTCAGATGGCCGAGTGAGGAGAGTAATTGCTTCGGAAGTTGTCGACTTGGGTATAATTTCGAGTCCGGTAAAACCAAAGACTCAAAAATTAGTATCCACAGCTTTTTTATTTAACGCTCAGCATTAAAGGAACTGTTCTGGTAATCATGGTAGTGACGATTTTTAAAACCCAAAACCTTAGAAAATTCTGAACAGGTTTTAGTTTCAGTTTCGGTTTTGACGTTTCAAGAAAAAACGGTTTCGGTTTAAGTTTAGGTTTTCAAAAATTTGGCTGAGTAGGTGTCAGTTTCAGTTTGGGTTTCAAAAATTTTCTTCAAAACCGGGTTTTCAGGTTTAGGTTAAGATTTTGGTTTCCACCCTTGATTGCAAAGCATTGTGGTTTAAAACTGCCAGGATTAAATTTGCAGACATGCGTTCCCCCACTTCTAATTTTACGACTGCACCACTGGTCACAATGAAAGTTTCTCAATATCATATAAGGAAGTTGGACAGCACAGAAAAACATAATAGCAATTTCAGCAATCTCTGTATGAAAAAAGGCGGATCGTTCCAAACAGAGAGGTTTTCATTTCTTTTCCAATCGTCAATGGGGGGAGGAGTGACCCCCGAAACCCCCGCCCCCCGTGCGCACGCCACTGGCCCATGCTCATTTCTCACCGCGGGTTGCATTATTGTAGCCTGCATTTTGTTCAACCTTGCCAATTCAAAAATGATCAAACAAGCCCTATCAAGCGTACAAATCACGTTTAGTATAAAAAATAAGTAAGTAGCGTTACATTGCGTTAATGTTAGGCCTAATCAAGTAAAAGTAGAAAGTATCTAAAAATAGAATTACTTAAAAAGTGCTTATTGCTGACAAATTCTTCTTGAGTAGGCTACTTAAGTAGAGCTACTTTCGTTACTTTACATCTCTGAGTACTGGAAACTGACTAATTGTAGCAAAGTGGTCCCTTTGACCCCTTTCTTCGACTATGTTTGACTCAGGGCCGAATTAACACTTTGGGAGCCCCCATGCTTTTTTTGCAGGTCTGGTTTTGACGTTGGCACGAGTCTCATTTTTTAGAGGACGCGGGGGGATCCCGGGGCCCCCCTTAATTCGGCATTACTATTTCTCCCTTAACTGCAGACGTAAAAACCCGGCCGGTAAGTAGGCCTGCGTTTTCACTAAGCTAACCCATGATATAAGATTGAAAACATTCCACGAAAGCAGTCAAAATATACCGGTACATTAAAATTCATTTAATTCAAAATTTTTAATCACGAGAGCAAGCATACGTTATTCGCTCAACATTCATCTATACATTAATTGCGAACTTTCATATTTTTTCTTGCTGGTAGGCGACGTTACTGAAATGACGATCATCAGCTTTCGTTCTCGCACTGTTGAAACAGTTCAAATAAGCTTTAGCTGATAAATTTACTCACAATAAAACATGCAGACCTAAATCTGTGTTTATTTCTTAGCTTGGTATATAATTTTATAATAAGGTAGGCAGCTGTATAGTGCTATGATTGCGTTAACTAGCTGTTTGAAAAAAATTGCTGCAGGAACTCAGCTTTTTATTTTAGTCCTTTAGCGCCATATAGCGTTAAGAAAAATAAACATGAAATCAACGCCTAACGAAAGAGTAGAACATTACTGATTTGAAAATAGGCCTTAACTTCAGTTTTTCGGTTGCTTTATTTATTTATTTATAGGTTACCTGTGATTTGCAATGGCGATAGCTGTCATTGCTTGTTTGTGGGATTGATTGATGCAAACAATCACGACGGACATGAGCATAAAGACTCCGACAGCGCATGCAAATGCAACTCCGCCTACTAAAGCCGCTGATACATCTTTTGTATCTTCATCACTAGGCTGGGGACGGTTAATGTTAATGTTGATTTCATGATGATCGTCATCGTGGTGGTGGTCACGTGATGTCTTGAGCACCGGTTCTGCTAGGCTAGGTGCTGCAAACGCTCCAGCATGCTCTAGCACGAAAGTATTCATGTCTGAAAAGAAAAACGCTCAAATGAAAAGGAAAGATCAAATACAAAAATGTAAAAATGAAAGCATTTTTCACGCAAAAAACTCTTACATTTCAGTTTCTATCACATAATACCCTATTCCTTTCACTGCTTTTGCGGGGATGCATCAAAATTTACATGCAAAAACTTCAAAGTCTGATTATTGAGTTTCTATAACAGTCAAAGCATTTGTATCAGGTCTATAAGCATAGAAAAGTATATATTTATCGCTTACTGCAAACGAAGTTCGTCACTGCCGCGAATTCGCTCCCGCTGTGCTCACAACTTACTTTTAACGTTGACCGATACCGTGATGGAATCGTGTTTCAGAAATTGCCTCGTGTTTAAAAGGTCATCCAATTTAATGAAATTGGCGTAGCCCCAGCCAGAGTTGGTTGACTGTAAATACATGGAGAGTTTTTTTACAAGGAAAAGGTTTATACACAGTTCTGCCAGCTACAAATCATTAAATTTTCTAAATCTTTCATGCTTCACGATAGTACTGTCTATCAAAATTAAATCTTCATCTTACTCGCTGTACTACACCGAAGCGCGTAACGAGTGGTGAGGTCTGTCTCCGACTCTCCGTTCTCCGTGGCATAGCGTCAGGGCAACACAGCTACCAAGAAATGTCGCAGCGTTGGCGAGCCATTGACGACACTGCGTTCGATTTGACTGGCCCGGTAATCAAACCCCAGACCTCTCGCACCTACAACGACGTGCTTTACGACTGAGCTTGAAATTTTAAGAAGAATCTTGAATGACATAAAAATCATCTGATAAAATTTGGCTGAATTAATGTTATGCATCAAGCTTTCGTCGATTCCTCGTCACAAGAGAACACATACGAAAAAATGGCAAAAGCGTAAGGCCTATCACAACTTTTCTGTTTCATTGACATCAGAGAAATGGAAGCAAAAACGCGAAAATTCCAACATAGAACGCTTGACTTGAAATGCAAATTGGGGAAAAATTTTTGTCCACCACGCATGTGATCTGCACTCAATTTGTAGAAAAATACTGATTTCTGAAACTGCACTTACATATTTGTGCGAAAGAACGTGAAAAAATAGGCCATAACAAGCATCATATTTTATTTCGATTACGAATAAAAAGAGTACTTTCAGTGGAAGCAGAAGCAATAGATATAGGCCTAGAAGCGGTTGACGAAGCGACCGCTTCTAACTCTCTTCTTAAAGTTCTCAAGTCTTTCGTTTTTAAGCTACTAAAGCTCCAGAACTAGTTTTCAATCTCTATCTAAAGAACACTTTTTCATAAAGAGGGAAAAAAATCCGTCTTTTTAAGTCTTTCTGCTGTAATGACTGTAAAAAAATGACTATTTTAACTAAGGTGGTGAGTGAGTTACCGTTGGTTTTTCCCAAGCGCTGCCTCCAGCGCTGGAGCTCATGAAGCTGCTGTGATGATCCATGCGCGTCAAAGCGTCGGATGCTTGGTCCACAAAGGAGAAGCGGACCACAAAATTATGGAAAGGCCACTGCAAATTATCATCGTTAGGGCCCGCAACGAGAGTAAAGTACACACTGAAATATCCATCCCCGGCGTTAGTAGATCCGTGAGGATACATCTGTACAAAACAAGATAGTGTAGACGAAAAGGACGCAACCAGCAACATTTCTATGGCAAAAACATTTCACCTGCAGAAACGCAATAGCCCCTACTGCTAATGTGGGCTATTTATAAATGCTTGAAGCTTTGCAGCAGCTACGCTTCTCCCGGTCGAAAGCCACTGTTCTAAAGCTACAGAAAAATCGGTTCTTGCAGGTAACTAACACCTGCGTTTTAAAAACAAACTACAAGTTATTTCATAAACAAGAAAATTTATGTCAATAAACGCTTCAAATTAGGTTGTAAGTTGCAGTAAATACTGTTTTGGTTTACTTACCAAAATCCTGAACGCATAACCATCTTCTGTAAACATTTCAGGTCCATACATGTAATCGCCTTTTTGTGTGGAGGAAATAAGATCCGTAAAATCATTAATGGTAAAGAAACCAGTCTCGCATGGCTTATCCATGATGTTGACGTCATCAATTGCGATAACGTCATTCGCCATTCCCCCTATCAAAATGGAAACAATTTATTAGGAGCAGATTCAGCACTTTTGAAGTGGATCTAGAAATTTTTGAGGCTCTAACTTGTAGGTGCTATCCCTGTAACCTCTCCAGAAATAGTGCCCCCGCCTACCCACCAAAAAAAAAAAAAAAACAGATAAAAATTTAATAATTTATCTTTATACCACTTCGTCCTTCTACGACCAATCTGTAATTCTTTTCTGCTTCGACAGTCAGCCGTTCCGTATTCCAATATGGACCATGATCACCAGAAACATCAGTTACAGGAGTTGTGTTAATTATGTCTCCGTCTAAGGATGATATTTCCGCCAAGTACACCCTGAAAAAATGCACATGAAGTTTAAGATTTGGGGCCTTGACGATACACTCAGTTTTTAATTCTTCGTTTGATGCGAAACAATACGTTTGTAAGCCAAAATTTGCCAAAACAAACTGATATATAATACAATGACATTAGCCTATAACAAGAGTGATCAATTTGCGTGAAGTAAATTTTGAATTTGACATCACTATATGTGGACATATATAATTATCAAGAGAGGACAAAGATGTACCAAACGAACTTTTGTTCTCGTCATTTAAGTGCCGAAAAACTATCAAATATTTTCGTGTTTGTATTATCTTGGCCAGTCATCATTTGAATTGAAGTGAAAGCAAAGTTGACAACGCCCGAGTTGTTTTTTGTGGATGCTGACTGAAAGAGCGCACGCTCACTTGGTACTCTCCCTCAATCACCGTAGAGTTTTCAGTTTATTCTAAAATTGTGTTTGTTTCTAATTTTTTTGCTTTTCAGCGAGTCCTCAGTTGCTGCGATGAAGATAAATTCAGCAAATTGATTTTATTTCTTAAAAAATGTTTCTTCAATATTTACTTCATGCTAAAGGCTTCTACAGAACTTACGATATGCCTCCAGTGCTACCAGCTTCCAAATCCAGATAATACTTAAACTCCAAGCACTGTCGTGTCTGACTAGAAACGTGGCGCATGGAGGTCAAGTATGCCAGTTGTCCTGCTACTTTATTTGAAGTATCCATGACCATGTAACTGCCTAAAGATGCGGATTATATGTACAGTAGATGAATAATATATAAATAATTTAAACAAATATTTCAAAAAAAGATAAGGCAACCGGAAAGTTTGAGCAGAAGAACATTTGTTTACCGAATCTGGATTCATCGCACGAGTACAGGCTTGTCCATGGGATTTATTTTTCTGTTTCATCCCACGGAAATTTATGCCTGTCCCGTATAATGGGATTTCCATTGATTATGACGTCACTGATGCGTATGCCCATTACGTCAAAGCGAGGAAAAGGGAAATGAGAAGGCCAGCCCCACGGACAAGCTCACTTATGCAGCGTTGCTTTAGTAGTTTTATCAACAGGTGAATTGAATGAAGGAAGTGCAGTAAATAAAGTTAAATGGTCAATAAAACCAGGAAACTTAAAAAACCTGATCCCTCCTTTCCACTGGTGCCATCGGATTGAGGAAGATTGGAAGAAATGTGAGATCCGTCGGTTTGACCCACTTCGTATCTCAGCCAATCTAGGTTGTTACTTTCGGTAATTTTGTCTTGGACGTATCCGCATATGGTGTTTTCGTCGAAATCGCATGAGTATGAAAGACGAAGTGGATCAGCTGCAAAAATTGGCTTTTATTAAATTTGCAACGCAGTCTACATGCTTTAAACTGCTAGCAATTAGCTAAAAATAAATTTGAAACGATCAGAGTAATCGTTCTGAGGATCACGTTAAAACAAAGATCTTGAATGGTCTCGCCTTGGAATGCCTCCGAAGCATCTATTCGAGCATATTGTTGCAGAAGATCGAAATGCTTGGAAACTCCATCTTGAGCTGCTGTTTCCGCGATTCATCAAGGATCACCGAGTGTTGGAATAGAATAAGAACTATTGTAAGCACTTGGTTGCTTCAACACGTACCACAGTCATACATCCTGTTGATCATCGTCACGTCGCCCTCACTAAACGTTCTTCGCTGCCCAATCTTGTGCTGGAATTTAGGATCTCGAGTAAGAATTGTTTTTTGACCATTGTTGCTGTTAAAAAAATATCAGTAGTATTAGCTTATGACTTTTTTGAATGAATATGATGGCATTTGAAAATACATACTAGTCATGTTGAGTTATTGTAACTTTGCTTTAAAAGTTGCTATAAATTTTCATCAGGAGTTCAATCATTATATTTTTTAGATATTCTAAATGAAACGTTTTTCCACCAACCTGAAAGCGGTTTCTCCATAATGCATGACGGAATCATAATCGTAAGCAATACGACGATTATCCACTATATCATATCCATATTTGTCAAAGTTGTAGACCTTATCTGCGACAATTGGCAAGTTAATTCACCCTACCCTTATAGGCCTACTACTGCATATCGATGCACTCCATTAATTCTAAAGTTGTGCACGTCAAAGTCTTCGATAAATCTTTTTCGCTGACCACGTTTTCCTAAATGTCTAGGTTATATCGCAGTTAATAATTATTTTAGAATTGCAAGTCAACAATCCACCAAAAGTTAGATAGGAGATAGGCATTGGCTGGGGTAAAAATTATGGAGGCAGATGTTTTTTGGAAGTAGTTTTGCTACATCAGAAAAATAACATGGATACCTGCATCTATATTTTGAGTTTCAATTGTTATGTAATCATCTCTATCAGTTCTGGATTGTTCATGGTAGATACCGAGAGCGTGCATGATTTCATGAACTACAGTTGACATTCCTTCACACCCATTTCTTATCGACACAGTTTGTTGGCCTCCCAGCATACCAATGTAAGACCAACAACTGCAAAATATGATCTACTGTAAGGAGCCAGCAATAGTGCGGTGAGGTCAAATGTTTGTGGACAGTAGCGTGTTTGGGGGGGCATTGTGCCATGAACCCCTACTTTAGGCTTTTGTAGTTTATGCTACCCCCCCCCCCTTTTCAAATTTATCGCTCCGCCGCTGTTTGCGGACAAAACAACAAAATTTAAGTATCATTTTCCATCAGCCAAAGCAAAAGTTTTCATTTTCAGCAAGCTAAACTGCCCCCAAAACACAAATATCGCCAATGTCACTGACTCACAGCGTTATTAATAGGTCAGTCGTTTTTAACTGCCCTATGGCAATTTGCAAAAATGTGGCGAAGTACTGAATTTGGAAAATGCTAAAACAAGCTTACCCGCTCAGAGGTTGAAAGTACAAATAATTTTCCTCAGTGGTTCGATCGTGAAAAGACAAGCACGTGTGCATCTCGTACTCTTGACGCGCGTCTTCGATACCAGAGATGGCCTGACAATGGAAAAATACTGTCATAAAGATACTGTGCAACAAGGGGGGGGGGGGGGCGTCCGCAGAAATTTTCTGATAGAATAATGCACAAAAAAGGGGGTGTGAGAGAGGTTTCCCCCAAAAGCATGATTTTTCTGGAAGAATCTGAATGATATGTGGGCTTTCAACATGATCCGAAGAACAATCTGAGAGCTGTGCGCGCATCGGAGCCTTTATGTGCACGACCTTGCTGTGTAATTTAATTCAAACGTTGCAGATGACTTAACTTACAAGCAAGCCAAGACTTGGACCGTACTGGATAGGAATGCTTTTCGTGTCCCAATAAAGAGTAGTGTCTACGATCGCGTTTCTCTCGTTCCTTATTCCAAACATGTCTCCTTCAACCACTTGAAGTCCAGGGAATTCTGAAAGTGCAGAAAATATTCAGGTCTAACCTAAATCATCCAGCCAATTTAATAGCATCAACACCAACGACAGTATCAAAAATTTTATGCGCAATTTTTTGCTTTCTTTGCGCTCAAGCCCCAAGTTTAATAGACTGTTATTTAAGTTACTGGGAAGGATCGGCTTTTCTGCGTCCGTGTGATGGTACTGACAGTAAGAAGTACCTTTGTCTTCGAAGCGACAGTACATTTGCCTAACTTATTTTTCTTTATGAGTTGGCATATGGTAAACACGCCTCAGCTTGTACCTGTATCATGATAGATTATATTATGCTTAGGCCTACTCAAAGTTATTCAATCAAAAGGCACAAAACTTACTGCTGTTGACTGACAAGATGCTTTCATCTGATCCGGCCTCATGAACGTCCACTTTTTCGTGTGAAATGGCTGCAAAAATATATGGTTCAAAAACTTATTGAAATAATATTTTAATGCAGAATTTCCCAAAATTACTACTAAATACTGGTACTGCCATGAAAATCATCATACTCGCGGTATTACGCCGAATTGTGTGACGAGTGGCGGAGCCCATCGCATGAGTCTGTAATGTTCAAATATCTCAGCTTGTTCATTTTTAGGCCACGTAACACAAAAAGCTTCAATCGAGTGCCCGCTCGACAGTATTGTAATTTGGGGATAAATTGATTGGATAAAAAAGAGGAATTTAACATAATGTAAATGAGCCAAAATTTGCATCAGTCTTCCCAACTTCTTTTATTATTTCTTATCTTACTTGTTTTTTCCGTTATTCCTTTTGCTCCCGTCAATTTTACTTGACTTTCTATCTATAATAATGAAACAGTTAGCTTGGCTAATGGATACACGCATAAGCGAGATCGTAATTTAACTTTTGGGGTTAATTGCTTTATTTGCCGCTGCCAGCAACAGGAAGATAATAAACAACTTTCAAACATAAAGTTGCAAATTACACAATTCCAAAACTTCGGACTGTTTACGAGCTCGAAAGGATTATTGTAGCTTTACGTTAACTACACATCAGTTTAGGAAAAATAACCCAACAATTCTTCTGTACACTAAAGCAGATTGAGAATTGAAGTTATTTCTTGAAAAAAGAAAATAAATCTAAATACCGTAATTGTCAATTCCAACTATATCGTAAACTTACCGATTTACTGACAAGCAGCAGAAGCGAAAACAGAATAAGTGCTTTCATATTTCCTGTGGTTCCTGCTACTCCTATAACAAACTGTTTATGTTCTAGAAGTTGTACAGGTCTGTAAAATATAAACAACATCTCGGCAAAAAAAAAAAAACTTGCCTTCCTATTCCTATTTAATATTATTTTGTTCTTGCTTGTGCATGCAAAAATACGTAAAACCGCTATCTCTTGTGCATCCGTATTCTTTCTAATGCCTCCTTAAGGGTGAAAAAAGTTTTTGCCTCGATCTGCAAAATGTGTATTACAATACTAATCTGCAATTTGCGAAGACCTCCACGTTTGCAAAGCTCTCACGCAGTGGTTTTAGATTCTGCGCGTCAGAAGAGCTGTTGAATTTTGGTCCCTTTTCTTTGGGCGGTAAAATCCTTTTTTGGAAAATATTAAATGTTGCTTCAAGTTTAGCTTAGGTACTAATTAACAAAGTATTCTAGGAACATTTCAACTTATTGTAAACATAAACCTTATCACAGCAAAAATTCTTATCAGGTTTTTTGTTTACGACGTGTGCAGAGTTGATTTTGCATCATGACAATGCGACACAAAATTGCTGACTGGAATGCAGTGTTTCCGTATTTATACTTAAAATAGCTTCATCTCTGCGTTCTCTAATAGTCACTTGAAATCACGAAAGTTTGGTATAAAATTAAAACTCAAAGACCCAAATTTTGATACGGAGTCCACTATTCTTTATAAATTTTAATTAGCTTTATCAAAGCAAGTTTGCTTGGAGTTGTGTCAAAAAATTCATACAAATGTGAAAAATTGTAAGACTTGTCAAACTGATTTAACAAAAACTCGGTCTCGTTATTTAGTTGAATCTTCTTTTTGAATCTGCAGCACCGACATTTAACAAGGGCGGAAGCCATTTTGGAGAAGCTTCCTAGCAACTTCCAATATCTCTTCGTTCACCTCTATGGAGTCTTTTATTGTGAAAACCGCAAACGGTGTCATCTGCGGCCTAACTGGAGAAGCATTGCCCCTACCATTTTCGATATTTCAGGCTTTTTTTAAAGAAATCGTTTTACGAAAGGCGAATAAACCTCCCATGGCCGAGTGGTAAGAGCCTCCATCTCTGGTGCGGTAGACTTGAGTTCGATTGCGAGTCGCGTCAGACCAATGACTACAACATTGGTATTCACAGCTTTTCTGCTTGACCCTTAGGATTAAAGGGACAGTGTGGAGAACAAGCCGGCAAGTTTACTTGTTTCGTTGCAGGAAAAGGTACTTGGCGGGATTCCCCCATCTTAAAATGATAGACAGATGGCTGGCAAATCCTAAGCGAGCTAGTTATAGCGCTTTGATCGCATTCTCTTGCTAGGAGGATAAATATGCTACTACATACAAAGCACAAATGAAAACGAAACCTCTCACTGCTTAATCCGGTCCGGCCCTCGTTCCAGCAAAAATTTTTCGCTTGCTGTGACAAACGCAAATAAATATATGAATAAGAGCTTTCATTCCATTTTTTTCACTACAAATCGGTGAGGACTAAAAAAAGGTCTTCATGTCCGCAGATATCGTGTTTTCACTGAAAATATCGGTGAAGACCAAAAAAAAAAAAAAAAGGTCTTCGTTGTTCGTGATGAGGCCCCTTATTTTCTTCGAGGCCCTAGGCTTCAGCCAGTTTAGCACATACGTAAATCCGGCTCTGACCAGCACAAAGTCTGCTGAAGAATTTGATCTTGACTAATTTGCACACTGCACTATTGCATTGATTACGGAACTAATATCTATTTGTATTTTTTTCGATAAACGTTCAAAGTTCGTATCGTGTTGATTCAAATTCTTAGCAATGGAAATTTACAAAAAGTACAGGAAACATTTGTAAAAAATGAAGTGTTCCCATGTAGGTCTGGCCTTTTTGATTACAATTTGAATCTCGAATTGACATTCAAATGATCGGATTCAAATTCAATCCAACCGTAGCTGGGCGGTTAAAGCTAGTCTTTCAAGGAAAAACTCGTCATTTTCGGGTACAGGACAAGCTGATCTTTGACTACGGCAATATTGTATAACGTTGATGGCACTCTGCTCCTTTATAGAGACAATCGGAGACAAGACAAAGCGTGATACGTGAGTTAAAGGTCATCGTTACAGGAGTGGCGCATATCCACTTTGTTTATTGCAAGTGTACTACAAGGTTTACAGTTTGGTGGTAATAATACATATTGAATAATATGTCTTTGAAAGTTCGTGTAACTTTTTAGATAAACTTTAAACGAGTTTATACCTTCAATAATGCTAAGTGCTTCTGCCCTCGATAGAAGAATCAAGATGAAAATTTAATTAACATTCTCCGTAACTTGCACATCAAAATAAAAAAAATCAAAATATCAAATCTTTATTATACTCGCGGTATTACGCCGAAGCGCATAACGAGTGGCGGGGCCCATCACCGCAGCTTAGCGGCTGGGCAATACAGCTCCGAAGAGACGCCGCAGCGGTGGCGAGCCTTTGGCGACACTGCGCCAATTAGACTGGCCCCGGAATTTGAACCCCAAACCTCCCGCACCGATAGCCTATGCTCTTAACATTTTTGTCAGCGACATGGCCAAGCGGTACCGTGCGCAGGTGGCAGATCCTACGAGACGGGTTTGATTCGCGGCTGAAACCGATTGCATTTGACATATATAACAATTGGCTACTGACTCGAAGAGCGCAAACTCACCTCGCAGTCTCCTCAATTACTGTTGAATTTTCCGTTCAATATAGTTTAAAAATAACCTCAGTTATTTATCTTTTTTGATCAAAATAATATTATGGCTAATACCGGTATATCACAAATTTGTTCGCTACTTTTTTAATATTTGCGAAGTATTAAACCACAAAGTGCAACAAAAAATGCGATATATTTATATGTTATTGGCATTTAGCAAAGTAACTTCAATATACAGAAACTTTTTCCCCGGTCGCAGTTAATGGAAAATTATTTACAAATGGCAACACTGATGAATTGGGGTGGCAAATATTGCGTGCGAAAATAATTGGAGTGCTATTATACAAGTTATCTTAAACAAACTTCACAAGCTTAATTGCAGCCTTGCTTATCAACTGCGAAGTTTAACAATGCAAAGTTGAAATTTTATTCTTAATCAGAGCACTTCACAGACTTAAATCAAGCCAAGATCGAAGGTTGTGTTTGGTTTGGTTGCTGCCTTCAGCTTTTTTCTGGTGATCTTACAAAGCGGCAAAAAGAGATAGAACCCAATCACAGTTTGAGTGAAAGTGATAAATTTTATGACAAAAGTTCTCACAGAAAATTGCAGACTATTAAAAAAATGAATAGAGTATAATAAGTTTGCGTAATACAAATTTATTAGAGTCATTAGCAAATAATTCTAAAATAAAAAACAAAAATAAAAGATTAAACAACTTTATCAGCCTATTATGCTAATATAATTTTGAAGAAGTTGCCGTGTCACTAGCAGGCACGCCGAGAGGGGGGGGCAGAAGGGGTCATCGCCCGGGGGCCCGGAGACACAGAGGGACCCTGGGTTCAGAATTGTCAAGATAGAATGCAAAACTACGGCCTACGGACGCCACTAGTGTATTTAGGGGGTGCAATTGTGCTATGCACCCCCCCTTTTGACTCTGCTTTTTAGTAAAAAATAACAAAACCAATGGTGCCAAGTGACTGAAATATGCCATACTCTTTTAATGGTTTCTGTAGCTTATGGCCAGGGGCAGATCAAGGGGGGTAGGATGAGGGGTATGCATCCTCCCAGCCATTTTCAAACATGTTTTTGATGTATACAATTTTTCCATAATTTTGATCCTCTTTGATAGCAATAAGCCTTACGCCTTAAGCACGCATAATTGAAAATGTGCTAACAAAATGCGTCATATGTGACGAAGCACTCAATATAAGGGTCAAAAAATTCGAACAAAATTTGCCTGAAATTATTCAAAAAGCACTAAAATAGCCATTACAGCGTAAATTTTCAAAAATTTTCCGGAGGAGCGTGCCTCCTTTTGTTTTTCTCAATCAGCTTCAAATTTGTTCTGCCGAAAAAAATACGCTTAAAAAAAATGTGGAAATTATGACCCCCTCCTTTTAAAGTTTCTAGCTTTGCCACAGGCGATAATGTTTTTTTGATTTTGGGCCGAAATTTGATTCCTGGCCCGGTAAAATCGAACACTGTCTCCAACGGGTCGCCACCTCTGAAACGTTTTTGTGTTGCCCGGGCCCTATACCGCGGAGATGGGCCCCGTCCTCGTTACATGCATCAGCGTACAGTCACACCGCGAGTATAATAAAAATCTGATTTTTTTTTATTTTAATATTGATATTATCGTTGTCGGGCCAACGTCCGAAAAATGTTCAATTAGCATTTCGAGATTTTTGTGATACTGATGAGCCAATATTATATAGCATAATTTTCATCCAAATTTTATGTTACAGACTTAGTAGCATTTTACTCAAAATGAAGTTCTGTTTCGCTTTCGTTTTGTTGCTGGCAGTACTAATTGCACTTTCAGAAGTAAGTCTCTTTTGTATTGTAAAACTCCGGTTATTTGAAACGTGTAATATTAGAACACGACTTTTACAAAAAAAGATGCCTGCTTCATAATAGCTGGATGCATCAAATTCACTGACTGAGCAAAATGTAAAGAACGCATGGAAGAAACTCTGGTTTGTTGCTAATGAGCAATTGCCAATGCTAATAATACTGCCAATGCTAATAATCCACAACAAACCAGATAATGCATGCATGTGTACTTCATAATGTAGACTATGTATGTGATGTAGGCCTACTGTAATTTCGAAATATCGCATATGGCTCGATTATCCGAACAAATCACTTGTCTGAACCACCTCGGGTTTTAATTAGTTCGGATAATCGCCGTTATACTGCATTTGTATTGGCTATTTTTTACACCTTGCTGTTTTTAGAGCAAAACAGTGAAGCAAACATTTGTCGGAACTCGAGGGGGCAAAAATGCTAAAGTCGGTGAGTAAAAGACCATTGCGATTAGGTTTTGGGATATGGCGTCCGCTGGGAGTATAAGGATTTATTTTGAGTTACTCATTTTGAGTTACCGGTATGACCAGTTTCTCGTCAAAAAATTGAGAACTACGTTCCAACTTTTAATGTTTCGTTTTTATTTTAACACCATGCACGATTTTCTGGCTCGATATCACGGACCACGGTTATTACTTAACATTAATTTTGATATCAACGTGTTCAATCTTGTCGATTTCTCGACTGCTGTAGTATGTAATAGTAATCTTAACGTTGCAGTTTTAACCAGAGGAAATGAAAACGAAGAGAATGCTCCAGAGAAGAAAGACATTTTTGAAATCAACAAAGGTAATCTGATGTTATATGGATTAAGATGAAATGTTGAGTAAGTTTTTCATCACATTGACAGACAAGTCGCTTATCGAAGGAGACATTATTCCAACCAAAGACAGCAAGAGCACGCTGGTCAGCGAGAGCAGACATTGGGACACCAAATCAATTCCAATCGTCTATGCTGCGGGGTTGAGTGTCGAAGTAAGATTTAACCGTATTTAAACATTTAAAAGCTGCTAATATATCTTCGTAAGGCAACAAGCAAACCGTAATACACAAACAATGGATAGGATATGGTCGTCTGAATAACGAAATCATTTTGATTTGAAAATCAAGATTTTTACAGTATATTTGAAATTCCGCATCCATCTATATCATGCGAATACTGGCCTGATCGGCGGATCCAGGAGGAATAAGGGCGCTCAAGCCCCCCCTCATGCTTCCTGAGTTTTTTCTTGTACATATTAATGCAAGGGTGCGCAACATTTCTTGTCGGTGGGCCATATGAACAACTTAGAAATCCAGCTGGACCACACCAAAAATTTAGTTTTTCCATTTACGCAACGAACTGAAAATTTCTCACAATGTAAAAGGTTATTTGTGTAACATTTTAGCGGGACTTTTAGAATTTAATGTTCTTGATTTGTTTGTAAACATCAGTTTTGACAGAGGTTGTAGGAGCCCGTTTTCAACTTTTCACAAAGACATTAGAAAACTTGCCGGCTTGTTCTCCACACTGTCCATTTATTGCTGAGCATCAAGCAGGGAAGCTGTGATAACCTATATTAAATAGTCTCTGATTCTACTGGACTTGGAATCAAACCCGAGTCTACAGAGACACACGTCGTATCGGCCATCTGAGACAAAACACAAATGAACTGAAAAAACAATGGCGGCTTACACCACTTCCTTTCTATTGCGAGTAACACATTGTATGTAACGTAGATTTTCCAGACACAGCTGATAAGTGAACCAGACTAAACCAAAGAGCGAAAAATGCTTTCTTCACGTACAATCGTAATCAAATTACTGCGCTAAGCTACGAAAAAGATACACGAAGTGTAAATCATCACTCTAATTAAATTGTCGGATTATGATTCTATGCTTAGATGGGGAAAAACGAAAGTGTTGATGAAGGCCACACTAAATGGCTTGACGGGCCGGGTAGTGGCTTGCGGGCCACCTGTCGCACACCCCTGTATTAATGCATTCGTACTTCGATGCTTCTAGAACTACAAAACTGCAAGACAATGTTATCTTAGCTCGACCTAAAAAATATCGTATCCATCCTTGGGCGAAACAAGTAGATAAATTGCGGAGGTGGGCATCTCAAACTCGTAACTCCATAGCAGATTAAAGATGAAAACATTACTGTATGACGAAAATGCTTTTAGTTTTCTCTTAAAATTTTAGGCTATAGGTTCAATCGAATATGCCAAAGAGGAATATGAACTGAGAACTTGCCTTTCTTTTGTTCCACGAACAGATGAAAGCAATTACATTTCGTATGACACACTCAGCGGGTAAGCCGAGCTGATTGTAATTTATCAGTAGTATTTGTATTATTTGTATTTAGTTGCATACCGGTATTTAACCTTCTATTACGAGAAAGTAATCAAAGTGCAATAACGAGCTCGTTTAGGAGTTGCTGGCCATCTGTCTACCACTCCAAGATGGGGTAATCCCGCTAAGTGCCTTTCCCAACGGCACCACTAGTAAACTTGCCGGCTTGTTCTTCACACTGTCCCTTTAATGCTGAGCGTCAAGCAGGGAAGCTGTGAATACCAATTTTAAAGTCATTGGTTTGACCCGACTCGAAATCAAACCCGAGTCTACAGCTCCGGATTATCCACTCGGCCAAGCTGTTCATACGATGAAGCAAAAATTTGATGCTGTAGAATTAGGCTGCCTATCGGACCAACATAGCCCTCTTCTTCCTTTCAACTTTTCATCGGCTTTATGGGCACGTGCAATTTTTTTTGTCGTAGAGTTTTATCTTCCCGTAAAGTTACCATACGTTGAAATTTCTGCTGCGCCCAAGGACGTGTAACCCAAAAGAAAAAAAGCAAAAGCTAAAAAATGTTCTTACCCAATAGTGGCATCATCTAATAAATACGGTTCAAAACCGTCGAAAAGAAGAAGATATAGGTGTCCTGGAATTAGGTTAAACTTACGACTGTATTTAGATGTTACTCTTCAGTCGGCATGGTTGGATCTGGACAGACAATCTCAATTGGAAATGGATGTGAAAGAATCGGAACAGTGGTGCACGAGATGATGCACGCAATCGGAATTTATCATGAACAATCCCGAACCGATCGTGATGATTACGTCAGCATAGCTCTCGAGAACGTGGACTCAGGTAAATGATCCTTTGGGATAAAATTTGATCAGATCTGCAAAAAGATTTCCACAAATTTCGAAAATGATATGAATTTGGATAAATTTTGCAAGTAAAACTTCAAGAAATTGAGAGAACAATTACAAAGTTGACAGATCAGTAAGCATGCAGCTGTAGTTTTTGCAAAATTTGATTTCAAAAATCGTGGTTACATTAGCGTCAAATGTTGTGAGCAGGGCTGGATTTTGACTATGAGAGGCCGATGATAGGCTATTTTGATTTCACGTTTGCCGTTAGTTATCATTGATCGGTGATCGGACTTCATCTTAAATAAGCAAATGTCTTTATAATCGATCACCAAAAAACAGATCTTGTAATCGAGTCGACCTATTTTATTGGTAACGAGACCGCTTAGACTTCAGCCTTTCAAGTCTGTAGGTAAATCTGGCCCTGTTTGTGAGCTACATTCAAAGCATTAATATTCATAACATTTTAACATTGGTAAAATTTTGTTTTAGGGAAAGAGCACAATTTCAACACGTATTCATACGCCACAGTTGATGAACGCCGTGTTCCATACGACTTCAGCTCTGTCATGCACTACAGTGATACTTCCTTTTCGTAAGCTCTCTATAGTATTGTTTCTTGTTTGACATAGAATAGGCAGGCTACTCCATGAGAATGAGTTTCCCATGAAAACCCCATAGACTGAGATGGGATGGGACACATCCGCATTTCGTATGGGACTGTAGCCATGTCATAGTAACTTGATTACGTCAGAGCTAACCTGGGTTTTTATACTATTTTATATTTTTTATGCTTTTTAAACTTCTTTTATTATTCTATTATTCATTTTGTTGTGGGACACCGGATAGATAAACACAAATACACTTTTTTACTAAAAGTTACATTAGCCTAACAGTCATTAAAGTTTGTCTTTTGCATGTCTCTTTATAATGTACAATACACGCAGTTTTATTTCGAAGACACTTAGCCTAAATTTTCATAAATTCTATAATATTGTTAGTGAATTGTGTTCTAATGGGAATCCCATGGACATAGGACAAGACTGTTAATAGGTCTTTTAATACCTTTATCCAACGAATTTTTTCTTACTACCTTGGGCGCGTTCACACATAGCGGTTTTCGCAACCAGACTCCAAACTTTATTTTGTTTTTGTGAACGCAGTTTTCAAAATTTTGAAAATTGTTTCAACGATTCAAAAACCAACGTTATTCACGTCTTCAAATTACTGAAAGAAGTTTAAAAATCATCAAAATTACGTTTACAGTAACAAAAAGAAGCTTCGCGCCTGGTTGCGAAAACCGCTCTGTGTGAACGCTTATTCATTTTAATCGCGATTTTACTAAATACCTATTGATCTTCATGCCCTGACAATAAACCCGGAACGGTCGGAGAAATTTTCCGACCAGGGACTGCGTAAAAGAGAATTGCCGGAATAGTTGCTCTCCTCTTGGGAGACTATGATAATTAGAAATCAAAAAATTTTTTTGCAGGAACAACGGCCAGCCTACCATCGTGACCAAGGATCCGGCGTACCAAGATGTGATTGGTCAACGCCGAGCTTTCAGCCCCGGTGATGTCGCGAAAATCAATCGAATGTATAAGTGCAGTAAGTGTACGTTTTCGCATATTAAATGTTATTTCAAGATGGTGAATAAAAGAAGTAGACTTTCGACAGCATCTCAATTTCCAATTGGGGCCTGATATTGCTATTACAGTATTCCAGGAGCCATTAATTGCTCACTTACCTTACTCGCAATAAGTAGCAAATTACAGGATACAAAATACGCAGTGATGTGTGGCCTGCTCCTTTAGGCCTATACCGCCCATACACACTACACACTGGCTGCAACTTCTTGTTCAGCGAAATAAACCAATGGCGAGGGCTGGCGCTTAAGTCGTACCAAAGCCATCTTGGAATCTCTTGGAGTTAAAAAGACTTGAATAAAAAAGTCACATCTCCTTCACTTGTGAACTTTGCATAGGTGACACCGTTCGTTATTCCTATAGTTGTGATTTTAACGAGGAAACGATTTGTGGCTACGTGCAAGACAGAACTGATCAAACAGATTGGTTTTATCATCAAACAAGCTCAAATCAACCTTCCAATTACCCTGCTACTGACGCTTCCAGCGACGAAGTGGGAGGTTAGTTATTGTCGCATAATTTCTTCTTTTCTTTCTTTACTATTATCATAGCCGATTCGGCCTTCCTATGCTAATATTGTAATTAAAGCACGCCACTTGGACCGTTGACACGCCGTGTCTCGAAGAGTCGAATAAATTACTGTACAAAAATTTCAGAATCTAAACAATTTCTTACAGACTGCAATCAAATAGGCATGCGTTAGACAGGGACTCTACCCGTGATGGGATTCAAAATTTTAAGAACAGGTTCTCTTTTGTATTGTACTTACTAACAACAGGTTCCCTCATAAAAGTCTAATGTCTATAAAAAAAAGCAAGAACGGGTTCGCTGATTATCCTGACTTTCCAAGAACGGGTTCGCGCGAACCCCCTGAATCCCATCACTGGACATTACTAATGTACTTTCTGTCAATAAAAGTATGAAAAGCTGATTATACAATTCATATAGTCCATTTTCTGGGTTTTTACGTAGGACCCTTTTCTCTAATACGTATTTCTAAACTTTGCGCGCTTTGATTGGTAAAAAACGGTCATCTAATTATGTCCACCACAAACATTTAGCCTACCACATGCCTCCGTGATTTTTGCGAACGCAGTCATGGCAAATCGCTGTGCTTTTTCAGGTAGTTACATGCTGTTCGATCCCTCAGCTACTCAAGTGAGCGGTGCAATGTATTCGATGAGGCTTCAATCTAAAGTTTCAACTCAATGTTTGGAATTTTCTTATCACATGAAAACCGCTGCGGGAAGTTCAACATTTTTGGAGTAAGAATCGTAAATGTGCGGATTTAGCATGTCGAAATCTTAGGCTTAATCCGATTCAAATCCAAGGCCATAAATCCACATCCAAGTTTAAGTCTAAAGTTGTACTAGAATCGAATCCAAACTTTATATTATCAGATATAATTTGGATTTTTCTTTCGAAATTTAAATAGTGGTCATGCATCCAAAATCCAAATTCAATATGTAAAAGGTTCAAAATCCTGATCAGGTAAAAATATCAAAATACGGTCAGAAATTCCGAAATCCTTAGTCCAAATTTGTGGACATCTGTGATAAAAACCTCAGTTTGATGCAATTTCAGTTGAAATATAAGCCGAATTCCTTAAATGTTTCTGACTATTTGACTTCATCTGCGAAAACCATTGACGGTGTGCTGCACAGTGTACAAGCGTAAAATAATCACAAAAAATAATCCTCATATGTCGCTCTTTAACCTTAGTACCATAAGTTTGCTTCAAAAATGCGTGACAGCTGTCACATTAGCCTTGCGATGTTAGCCTGAAAAACTTCTTCCAAGGGGAACGTTATACAGGATGTGCTTACGCTTACGATATCGGTAAAACAATGCCCGTAAAACTTTAATGCGTTAATTTTTTTCAGCAAATATTGAGTGTATTAACACTTCAAGTTTTATAAAAATAGCGAATATATATCCAAAACATAACTTTTAACTCTGATTTTACACAGAGTATATGTCACTAAAATCGACCCTGTAACGGGAGAAATTGTTGCAAGCGGAAATCCGGTTACCGTAATTATCGGAAACAAGGATCCTGAGTGGAATGTTGAAAGAATTTCCATATCCGCGGGCTCGGAATACAGATTAGCTTTCAGAGTTTACAAAGGTAAAGCAATCGTAGATATAATTTGTCGTTCAAAACGTTTTACATAAAAATAGAACTGTCGTTATTAAAAGATTCCCGGCGATCGTCAGACGCAATAACATGCTCATAAACTAAGGTCTTATCCCTTCCCTGCCCAGGAAATTCTTCCACATGTAGCCTATAGTGCGGTCGATGAGTAAAATTGCTATTTTTATTGGTTAATCCCTGATTTTGAGCCTGCTGCCTTATAGCCTACTGTACAAGTCTGCATTAATGCTGTACATTCATAGTTAGTTAGTTAGTTGCATATTTATCCTCCTATCACCAGAAAGCGATCAAAACGCTATACGAGCTCGCTTTGGAGTTGCCAGCCATCTGCCTACCACACCAAGATGGGGGAATCCCGCTAAGTGCCTTTCCCAACGGCACCACAAGTAAACTTGCCGGCTTGTTCTTCACACTGTCCATTTAATGCTGAGCGTCAAGCAGGGAAGCTGTGAATACCAATTGTAAAGTCATTGGTTTGACCCGACTCGGAATCAAACCCGAGTGTACAGCTCAAAAGACAGACGCTCTATACCACTCGGCCATCTGAGCTGTTAATTATGACGTTTCATCATGACTTTTTGTTCAGATGAAGCCAGTGATGTAGTGGCTATTGATGATGTTAACGTAGTGGACAAAGCTTGTGAGACCGGATACTTTGTTGTACATAAATTCAGTGAAATCCTTGCAAGCGCTCAAAAAGGAGATTATTTGTACAGTCCTTTGATGCACACCGACGATGGTTATGGATATCAAATTAAGGTGATGAGTTGCACAACAAATACTGTTGAAACAAGAAATAAATAACCTTATTTTTCGACATCATACAGCGCAGTAGCCTTCTGCAAAGTTTTTAGTCCATAAACTTAGTGTTTTACAAACCCTTCGTACTGGTTCGTATGCAACTGAATCTAATGTATTCGACGCATAAGGTACCGGCAGGGCCGGATTTAGACAATGAGAGGCCCTAGGCTATTCGATCAATGAGGCCCTAGTGAGCAACGATCAGACTCATCTCTACGCAGTGGCGTAACGAGAAATTTTGAAAAGGGGGGGGGGGGGTGCATAATTTCCACACATTTTTTAAGCGTAGTTTTTTCGGCAGAACTAATTTGAAGCTGTTTCAAACACAGAAAAGGCTCTAGGGGGGTCCGGGGGCATGCCACCCGGAAAATTTTTGAAAATGTACATGCTGTAATGGTCATTTTAGAGCTTTTTGAATAATTTTCACGCAAATTTTGTTTAAATTTTTTGACCCTAATTCTGAGGGCTTTGCCAATTATGATGCATTTTCTTCGCACGATTTCTTATTGCTATAGAAGAGGTTCAAAATTATGGAAAAATTGCATGCATCAAAAACATTTATGAAAATGTCTGGTGGGAGGATGCATACCCCTGATCCTACCCTCCTGGCCATAAGCTACAAAAACCATCAAAAGAGTCTGGCTTATTTTAGTCACTTGGCACCATTAATTTTGTTCTTTTTTACTGAAAGGCAGGGTTAAAGGAGGGGGGAGGCATGGCACAATGCTCCTCCCTAAATACGCTCTTGTCTCTACGTTTAGGCGGCTAGGCTTATAAAGGTCTTTACGGTCGATTTTCAAAAAAAAGTGTTGATAAAGGTTTTGAAAAAAAAGGTTTTAAAAAAAAATTTCAACAAAAAAGGTCTTCATTGTTCGTGATGAGGCCTTAGGCTTCAGCCTGCCTAGCCTATTGGTAAATCCGGCCTTGGGTACCGGTATAGGTTGATGTAGACCAGGGGTGGGTAACCGGTAAAGCACAGCGGGCCATATTGACTGCACAATATTTTCAGCGGGCCACATTTACTTTTAATTGTCAAATTTTGCTTTAAAAAGGCACAATATTTCGTCGCAAATTTAACAACATTCATGCTGAGCTGTTTTTTGCCGTAAAATCAGAGACTTTTGCTACAAATAGCATGTAGTTGAATGTGGCGCAGTTTTTAAGAAATCTTAATGCTTTGTAGGCTTATTCCACCATTTTGTTGTACACTTAACAATTAAAGTTCTGACTCGGGCCACATTCAAAACTTAAGCCTGGTTTACACGACCAGTTGAGCTGAGCTTAACGTTAGTTTGTTTTATTAAAGCTGACTCACAACAGTTGAATTCAGCTGAAGTCAGCTTTAATAAAACAAACTAACGTTAAGCTCAACTTAGCTGGTCGGGTAAACCAGCCTTTAAGCGGGCCGCAGGTTCCCCACTCCTGATGTAGACTCTAACAAAGCAAACTTCGCTTAAATAAAAAAAATGTTTCTCTTTTCTGTTCGACAGTTTTGTTGATAAATTCATTTTTGAACAGCTATATCCCGCCGGAACCACAAGTTCGAATGATGGATACATCTCACTATACTACTCTGTAGCCATGGGTGAAAATGACGATCAGCTGCAATGGCCAATGGAGAATCGCTTCATCAGACTAGCAGTTGTGGATCAAGATTCAGACGCCGTTACGCGAATGAGCCAGTCTAACAACTTTGTCTCTTCTGATAGTTCCACGTGGCAACAACCAACTTCGGTAATTTATTTATTTACATTTGTTTATGGCGTAGTAGTTAAAGACATCGCTATCGATGCGGGAGGTCCAGAGTTCGATTCCCGGACCAACCAAATGGGACACTGTCCCCAACAAGTCGCCTCGGCTGCGACGTTTCTGTGTTGCCCAGGCACTATGCCGCGGAGATGGGTCCCGTTCTCGTTACATGCCTTGGCGTAATACCTCGAGTATAACGAAGATTTGACTTTTTTTAATTTTCTTTTTAACGGTTTATGTTTTTTAGGCCAGAAACGGAGCGTACGGATATTCCAGTTTCATGCCCATCAGTGACATACTAAACACCCGTAACTTCGCCAAACATGATTCAGTAATGTTTTCAATTGAAGTGCGAGGTAAGCTTCTTCATCTAAATTTGCCGTATAAGATGCATCGCTCGCGCTAGCTGTTTCCATGTGTCTTGAAACAGCCAAAAATTTTGGGATACCAATAAAAGCTTGCTTTTGCTTAGAATTAATGCCTACAAATTTTTTCCGTCTTTACAGGATATGGAAGCAGTTTTTCCAAACACTTAAATTTTGAAATGATTTTTTTAGATATGTCTGCAGTTGCACAGAAGAAATTATTTTCAGCCATGCAAGCTGAGCCGCTGATGATGCATTTCAATAACGAAACGCAATCCGTTTCCGAAGATTCTGCGGGTGATTACACTTCCACCGAAGCGATTGCGATCATCGCATTATCATCCGCTGCCGTATTCATTCTAATGGTTATTGTCGTTTTCGTCGCAAATGAAAAGAACAGCAAGCGGTTGAACAAGGCAATGCTGGTAAGCATGACCGTCAATCCAGATTTGAATTGTTGCAAAGAAAGCTACGGCCTAAATGACAAACAAAAAGCTTTTGCATTAATTTTTAAGACATAAGCTATCAGCTAGTAGGTCTTTAAGCTTGTCCATACACTGTTACAAGTTGCAACAATGATCACGATTGTTATTTACGTACATCGCTCTGTGGATTCTCGACAGGTAGTGCATTAAAGCAACCAAGGATCTCTACCGTAAATCTTGGAAATAGAGTCACCCTAATGAAGCGTTTACAACGCTTTACAGGAGCCAATCCAAAAAGTTTTGGTAGGGGGGATGCAATTTTGAATTAGGTTGAACGTGAACTAAATACAAAGACGTTAGACGTTTTACACCCGAAAAAGGACGTAAATAAGCACTTTAAACATGTTTCAAGTCAGGGGCGTCTTCACAAATTTTTTCAGAGAGGGGGCACCAAATTTTGACAGGTTTTCAAGCGGAAGCTAGTTTTTTATGGCAGAATTAATTTGAAGTAAATTGAGGGACAAAAATGGCTCTAGTGGGGTTTGGAGGCATGCTCCCCCGGACAAAATTTTGAAAATTTGCATGAGCTTTTACTGTAATGGCCATTTTCGTGCTTTTAAAACATTTTCGGGCAAATTTTGGTTAAATTTTTGCCCCTCATCCCCCCTAGATCTCCCACATCTCCCCCCCCCCCCCTAGATCAGCCCTGGCGCTTCATTCGTTTTCTCATTACCGGAAAATGAAAATAAAGACAGTAGATATCAAATTTTTTCTATTTTTTCGCATTTGTTTTTTTACGAATCGCGGAAATAAAATGACAGTGAATGAATGAATGAAATAAAATTATTTCCAGTTCGGAGAACCTGCACATCTCTCAACGAAAAAGGCTAAAAGTGCAAAGACTTGCTAATTAATGCCACAAAACATGTGATTAGATGACATGTACAAAAATAGGCTACTTTGTGAATGCACTACCGTGTCAACAAGTTTTGTCTCGCAGATTTCTTCCAAATGAGAGGCCTTCCCACTTCAGGAAAGATTGTGGACCTGCATCCCAGTCACAAATAATTGTGCCATGTATATATGGAATCTTGCAGTTACTGCTTTTTGCATATTTTTCTGATCAAGTTTGAGCGTGAAAATCTGTATCATCAATAAACTGTTCAAACTAATTAAAATGTTAAAAGTTCATATCAAGACCTTTTAGCTCATTTGTTAGGCACAGGCCGTCGGTGCGGGGTCCGATTCCAGGGCCGGTCAAATCTGCACGTATACCTCTTGTCCACATGTCCAATTTTAGTAGGCTTTAGGCCCGCGGTTCTTGGTCCTGGTTTCTGCATCATAACCAATTTTTTGATGTCACGATAAAAAAGTGATTATGACATCAAGAAATAGTAAGGGTCGCCAATGGCTCGCCACCGCTGCGAGTTTTTTCGGAGCTGTGTTGTCCAGGTGCATGACCGCGGAGATGGGCCCTGCCACTCGTTACGCGTTTCGTCGTAACAGCGCGAGTATAATGAAGGTTTGATTTTTTTATTTGAAGTTCCTGTCAAACTTTTATTCAAGTCAGAACTACGGTGCTATGCGCTGGTAAAATATTAAAATATTCCTGTTTAGGCTGTATAGGATTAAATGTAAATAATGTTCCATGATTTTTTATTGATAAGCAGTTTTTCCACTCATTACGAAAAGGCGATAGAGCGTTTAATCAAAGAAGCCAGACAGCCATCCTCTGTTCACGCTCTATCTATTCCACTAAAAAGTAGTAGAATCGGCACTACTAGTTTGCTTGTTCCTTAGGTGCTGAATGTCAAGCGCGAAAGAATAAGGTGGGTTTAAATAAAACGCAATGGTGAAGTTAAATCCAATTTTGTTTCCTTTCAAAATTTCACCCGTCTCTTGCAAAATAGACCTACAAGTTATCGCGGAGTCGGAGAAATCTTTCACCCTGCCTCGTAGGCTATTGCACCGGATTCCACAGATAGTCACCTTACATAACGTCGCAACTTCGTGTAGGTTTGCAAAGTAACGTACGCATTCTGCAATAGAGTTACCACCGGATTACACCAGAAAATAAGCACGCTGCAGTTAGATTATCAAAACGTCAAAAGCTTTTCATTGTGAAACCACAAAAAGTCGTTGAAGACCAACAAAATAAAGATCTTCACGTCCACAGAGTCCCGTTTTTCCGCTAAAAATCGGTGAAGACCAAAAAAAAGATCTTCACTTTCATAGAGTCCTGTTTTTCCATTAAAAATCGGCGAAAACCAAAATATAAAAAAGGCCCTCACGTCCGCAGAATGTATTTTTTCCGCCAAAACTTCAAAAATAAGCACGGGACTCAAAAATAAGCACGTTTTTTAGAAATAAGCACATTCACGTTTTCTAAGACATTGCCCTTGAAAATAAGCACAAATCTTAGAAATAAGCACAAAATGGTAACCCTGGCTGTAGCTTTTTTTCCCTAAAGCTTGGTTTAATGTGATGGAATAGATTTTGCATTTCTTCCGAGTAACTAGGCAAATTTTTTCCAAACATAAATTTAAAACAATTTAATAATATCGATGCTACAAGCAGTGCCGAAAGTAGCGCCCCCCGAACCCCCAACCGGGGGGGGGGGCGCACAAAAAGGGGGCCCCGTAAACAGTTAGTACGTGGTAGTATTTATTTACTCAACGTATGATGAAGGTGCCCTAAATACAGAGGTGGGCATTTTTTAAAAATTGATTGAAACGCAGCGCAACAAAGCGCAAAAGTTCTGTTAAGTCATGAAACGCAACGCAACTAGCGCAACCTAATTTTAAATTGACTGAAGCGCAACGCAACTTTCGCAATCAATTATTTTTTCGCATTAAAGCGCAACGCAACTTCCGCAATCAATAATTTTTTTGCATTAAAGCGCAACGCAACTTCCGCATTGAGGTTTATACAAAAGAAAAAGCGCAACGCAACTTTCGCAATGAAAAATTTAATAAAGCGCAACGAGTAGATGTATAAGCAATGCAATTTTTTCTTGAGTTATTTTTATAGGTGCTTTTAACAGCACGCAGTTGGCTACAACGCGACAACGATTTTAATGCAAATGACTGTAACAGGATTTTGCGTGGTCAATGAACAGGAAAATTAAATCAGAAGCGAAAAAAGATGCGTTGCTGATGATTGCTTTCTTTATCTTCATCCTCTTATCACGAGAAAGCGAAGGAGGCGCTGCTTAGGACGAATCCAGACTCGCTTAGGAGTTGCCTTTGTTTCCGAGTTTTCCGGTTGAATTTTGCTTCTGACTTATTTAATTTCCCGCTTGCCAGATTTCACCAAGCAGAGATACAGTAATCAACGTGAAGCATCTTATCCAAGGACGCAACAACGAGATTAGGTGGGGAGTTAAACCATCAACCTTGCGATCATGGTCGTCGTAGAAACGACGCTCCAAACCACTGCGCCACATTGCATTGTCGCGTGCCGTTAAAAGCACCTCATCGCGGTAAATCATAATTTGCATATGCGGCGAAGTTCTCCACAACAACAAGTAAATACGATTTATTCAACACTCAATGATCTCTTTAAGCACTTGCAATTATTTTAAAAAGCAAAAGACTTTAGTGTATTACATTTCTGATGAGCTGAAAATTTTTGCTACAATAAATTGACCTATAGGCCTATTGTACGCATCAAAAAACAAACTGCTATTCTATTAAAAACAGTTACAAAAAACTGCTTACTCCAGCACATTGCGCTTTAATTAATCCGACAAAGCGCAACGCAGTATTTCAACTTCCGATAGTGCGCAACGCAACAAAGCGCAAGCAACCAGATTCTTTTCAGTTCGCAGCGCAATAATGCGCACACTATTATATATTTTTTCAGGTCGCAACGCAATAAAGCGCAAGAAGGATTTATTTTCCTTGAAGCGCAGTGCAACTTGCGCAATGGCTAAAAATAATTTGTTAAAGCGCTTCGCAACTTCCGCACGTGCGGAAGTTGCGCAACTAGCGCTTTGCGCTTCAAATTGCGGAATGCCCACCTCTGCCTAAATAGGCCTATTCTAAGATTCAATATATTTTTTGTCTTAACTCGCGCAATGTGGGGCTCCCATACCATTTTTCTGCCGTCATTTGGCAAAACCCATTACAGTGGAATTCGGTTAACAAATCCACCTCGGGACAGCCGGTTTTGGATTTAATATGCGGCGGCTTTAACAAACGGCGTTTCCTAAAAATGCATCTCACCAATGTGGATATCCCCCTGCAGCGGTAAAAATGCACAAAATATAGTATTTTTTCAATATTTATTCGATACAGAAAAATCTGCGCAATGAAGTTTGCTTCGGTGGAAATGTTTTCCTCAGATGGCCATCCACTTCTTTTTTCATATCACAAAGCATGTCCATCTTCGTAAACCCAGTACGCTCTAGCCCCAGGGCCAAGCGACGAAAACATTTCCGCATCTCTGCTGCTGATGGCGTTTCTTCTTCTGAACCATCATTATCATCATCTTCGTCATCAGAAATTTCAACAAATCCATCCTGGTTTTGTATCATTGAAACAAGATTCTCAGTGAATTCTTCCTCAGTCTGATTTTGCACACTCCTACGACTGGCGTTCAATTAGTCTGCTTGATTAGGCCTACCAGTACACTAGGGCATGTACGTACTTGTCCATACGAAACTGATAATCCAATGTTGTACGTACTTATTAACACATAATGAAGAAAAATTTGACTGCATAAAGCACGTAAACTGGATGTAGCCTATTAAGCGGCGCTTGGATTTATTAACCGAAGTTTTTATAACGGGAAAGGATTGGGACGATTCCGTTCCAAGCAAATTGGATGTAATAAGCGGCTGGATTTATTAACCGTGGATTCATTAACCGAATTCCACTGTAGCTCCAAAATTTTAAAATTTCGTTTTTTTGCATTTTTTCAATCGTTACACCAATGTCCTTCTTGCGTACAAATTTCGAGTTTGCACTCCTAACCGATTTCGAGTTATCTATGGTGGCAAAACCCATTAACTCCATTTCTGTAGGCCTACAAAAAGTTGTCAAAAATTTTAAAAAGTAGATGGCAAAACCTGTTGACTCCACTCGTAATTGTTAATTTGTTATTGCGTCATAAACAAAGTCCAATGCAATTCTCAAAAATTTTGATCTCACTCGTGAAAAAATTATGCGTAACAATATGAAACAATGGTAATAGTAACGTAATATCGGTAGCTAATTGAGTATAATGCAAATTTGGATAAAAATCGAACGCAAATCTCATACGCTGTTTATACATTTGTTGATTAAAGTTATTGACATTAAACTTTTATGATCAAGCACTTTTATCAAACCAAAAATTTAAAAAATCTACAATCAGGAACATTTAAAAAAAAACCTAAAAACTAAAACGTGATTTTTATCGAAAAATGTAAAAGTGGAGATAATCAACGTCACTGCACTTTTATCAAACCAAAAATTTAAAAAATCTACAATCAGGAACATTCTTAAAAAAACCTAAAAACTAAAACGTGATTTTTATCGAAAAATATAAAAGTGGAGATAATCAGCGTCACTGGAGATAATGGTTTTTGCCAAATGATGGTAGATTTATGCTTTTGGCCATGGGGGGGGGGGGGGGGGGCTGCAAGTTTTTCGAAAAATAGCAGTCGCAAAACTAGCAAACAAACGTTTAGTAGTATACCAAGGGCCCCTCATCCCCAAGTGAAAGGCGCAAAAATATGCCTTAAAAATATTTTTTCTGCACATGTAGGTAGCAAAATGTTAGAGTAGGATTTGTTTATTGCAGCATTATTTTAGTGGGTTTGGAAGGGACCTAGTAAAACAGACTGCTAAACCTTGTTAAAACTGAGGAATTTTAAAAGCTCAAAACGCACAAAAAGCCTCCAAAATAAGGTCAAATTCCGCAAAATTTTCTGGGGGGGCATGCTCTCAGACCCCCCTAGCTTGGCATCGCCCCTTAGGGGCTCGCTCTTTTGTATCACCATCCAAGAAAAAATTTTAGGGGGCCCCGAAAGATGATTTCGGGGGGTTGGGGGGGGGCCGCATTGCCTAGTTTCGGCTCTTGCTACAAGTTAAATTCTCTGTAAATTTAAATATAAAAAATGGTAACATAATTATTTTAACCAGCTGATGAGCTGACTAACTGATTGCACTGAACGAGTGAACGACTGAACTCTGAATTGAAGCACAGAGACAATGAAATGTGCGGCTTCTATGATGCATGTAATTCACTAATATAAAAACCAAAGCTACAATTATGTGGCTTAAAAAAAAAAAAAAAAAAAAGCGTGCTGTAAGTTACTGAACTCATACAGCTTCATGAGGGTCTTTACAAATTTAACTTCTCCATTTTTGTGGTGCGATTTTGAAATCTACCGGTAGTTTAGTTATAGATGAACTTGTTCTATGTTTGCACTGTTGACTAAAAATGTGCACTGAGCAGCAACAGGCAATTAAAAAAAGAGCATAACCTTAAGGTATGAGTACCAAATCGTAGGGTCAAGTCTAGAATAAGTCGTCGCTGGAATAAGCCATGGAAGCGAGCCTGTAATATAACAATCACTCACTTCAACGACTTTTTCTAGATGAGACCCCAAATCATATAATGGCCAGTTCGCTGGGTTCAGCAACTTTCTAGAACAAATTTCAAAACTTGAAAAATGAATCAGTATTGAGTGAAAACTAATTTGCCAATGGTAGTCTACTATGGGTCTCATTAAGAGTAAGTCGTTCATGTCTTTTGTCGCCTTATGCAAATGAGTTATTCTAGAGACGGACGGCTTGCTTTAGGCGAGACCCTTCTACTACCAGCAGACTAATCTTGTAGTTTGCTAGTACTGGTATTGTGGAACTGGAATTAATGTACCGGTAAGATAGATCTAGACAAGTCAAGGAAATACTGTTAGATACGTACCGTATGCATTTTGCATAAGCATAGAAAAATGCAGGATGCTGCACACAAAATCAGAAATACGGGTAGGCCTGTACCGTATCTGTGTATGTAGGTTTGTTGCCCAAGGTATGAGATGTACCACAGCTACCTGGTATTTTAGTGTTGCGACTTTCCAATCAGTTTGTCCATATGTGAACTAGAATCTATGGTAATTTATCTCTACAGTGTTCAAGTTTATTGTGTCTCTGATCGCTGTCACGTGGCACTTTGTTTCTATATGACGTCGCTGTCACGTGGGACCAGTTTCCATTATTAAATTGCTGCTGCACCGAACTGCTTGTTTGTTTCATAAAAGGTTTGTCGGTACTCTAGACATTTTCTTAC
The DNA here is from genome assembly GCA_964006365.1 of Trididemnum miniatum. Classification (NCBI taxonomy): domain Eukaryota; kingdom Metazoa; phylum Chordata; class Ascidiacea; order Aplousobranchia; family Didemnidae; genus Trididemnum; species Trididemnum miniatum. Next base: position 5,327,823 of record OZ023244.1, read on the forward strand.
TATTATGTGATAGACTCATAACCAACTTTGCAGTCCTCACTCTCTACTAGATGCGATTCTAAACAGATACCGGTACAGTAGCTCATTTAATAAAACAGCCCAAGCCATAGCCAATGATATAAAACTTTAATTTATAAAGATGCTCTACATGCTTGTCATTTAGTGCTTTACATATTCCTTACACCAGTAGGCCTAAATCGTACCAGTACTAAATCACAAAAAATATTGTTTGGTTGCACGTTTATACCGGTACTAACTATCACAAGAAAGTAATTAAAGCTTTATGATAAGCATGTTTACGAGTAGCCAGTCATCTGTACAACTTTTTAAGATGGGGAAATCCCCAAGTGTCTTTTCCAACAGTACTACTAGTAAACTTGTTTTTCACCTTGTCCCTTTAATGCTGAACTCATGCTGCGTAGCTGTATACTAATTTTAAAGTCATTGATTTAACCTGACTCAGAATCAAACCCTGAGTCCACTGCTGCAGAGGCAAACGCCCTGTCCACTCTAGCATCTGCACTCTGAGCTGTTGAAGATTTACCCTACATTACCACTGCTACCAATAGTAAAGTGTCTTATCACACCATAAGCACAAAAATTCTTTATTTTGTTTTTATCTTATCGTTGTTTTTACAAGAATTCAAATTGTATTGCTTATCAATATATCCTATAAGTTTATGGAGAGATATAAAAATATATGGTAAAATATACTCTAAGGTGCAGGTTCTGAGATGTTTAAGAGACAACAAAAATAACAATATTGGAATGTGACACTTTCATTTTGAAACTAAAAGACGATTTAGTTCTAGTCAAATGATATATGCATACAGGACTAAAGAAATGTAAAAGTACTTTCCTTAAGTGTTGCCATTTCCTTGAGTTAAGTTTTTTGTGTCTGCTCCGTTTGTTTCAATGTATTCTTCTATGTAGTTGTACGTGCCTGCAACACTTTCTGGTTAAACACACATTAAAAAGTAGTAGTATTGACATGCAGTGAAGATTCACCTCAATTGATTTTGATAACGGCAGCTCAGTGTTTTGTGGGACAGTTAAAAGAAGTATTACTATTTTACCTAAGTTTTCATTTTGTGTTTTTGTTTGTTTTGAAGATGGAGGACAGTTCTGGTGAATCTAAAATCAAACTGCATTTTTGCCATGATAAAGTGTTTGTTTGGGATTATAAAGATGCAATTGTTCTACGAGAAAGTTACAGAGTTATTGGTACATGCTTTGGTTGCTATCAATTGAAGCCACGGCAAAATGTGCAATTGAGCTTGCCGATATTGCTAAGCAACATTGAGGCCAAGTTTGTGCTTGAACATCAACCATGTGTCTTTTTGGATTCAACTGCACTTTCTGAAACTGTAAACTTTGAAGAGTATCGAGAAGAAACTGATGAAAAGCGAAAAATACAGCATGATATTCAAACCAGATTAAAGCAGGAGCAAAAGTGGCATGATCTAGATGATATGGCTGAGAAAATTAGCAAAGGCAAACAAAAAAAGCTTTTAAAAAAAAAAACTCTTCCTAATTCAGTTGATATTACAACTGGAGATTTAGCTGATCATGTACAATCTAAAATAGAACTGGAATCGCTTGGCTCATCAAACACTAATTTTAATATTTCAGATTTTGAAGAATTTAAGAAAACAGAACTTAAAAAGATTGAACGTTTTGGTTTTGAGCAAACTTGGGTTGATATGCACATTAAAAGTGACATTAATGAAGCTTACCCGCTGTTAAAAGCTTCTGACATTCAACTGACTCCGGAAGAAAAATTAAAATATGATGTTTTTTGTCATCTTCACAACCAAGGCTATTATCTAACTGATGGCTTAAAATTTGGTGGACACTTTCTTGTTTACCCTGGTGATCCAGGACTTTATCATTCTGTTTATATTGTTTTTTGTGTTCCGTTTACGAATAAGGTTTGTTTAGCTGATTATTCAGCACTTGGTAGATTAGCTACCAGCGTTAAAAAAACGTTACTCCTTTGCTCAGTAAATGATAGTGGCAATGTTGTTTATTCCTCTTTGGCCTGGTCTGGTTTTGTTTAGTGGCTTTACTAATAATTGCTGCCTTAATGCTGATTACTTATCTTTGTTTATGGTTTATGGGCTGTGATGGTTAGTCGATTCAGAGCATCGTTTTCGTGGCAACCATGATTCTAATATTTTGGTTTGGTTACAATTGCCCTGTCCACATGTCCAATTTTAGTAGGCTTTAGGGCCATGGTTCTTGGCTCTAGTTTCTGCATCATAATCAATTTTTGATGTCATACCAAAAAAAAGTGATTATGACATCAAAAATTTGATTATGATGCAAAAACTAAAACCAAGAACCGTGGCCCTAAAGCCCAGGATAGTTGGACATGTGGACGCGGTAAGTATCTACCTTCTTCTTGCGTTTTTGAATAAGACGTTTTTTTATTTTTACTAAAAACGTTGTTTTCACTACAGGAGCTCCAAAGCTACTGTAATCTGGAATATGCTGTAAGTTTTCTGTCTGTTCAAATGACAGTGTGAAAAGGCTGTGAAGGTAAATATAAAAAAACACTTAAGCAAATGACTCCCAGTAGTTTTCAGGCTTTAGAATGGATGTGGCTGTGGGCAAAATTATTTGACTGGATTTCCTTTAAGTTGTTATTGTTGTTTGCTACACATTGTTGGGCAATTGATGTAAAAACGCTACTTAGCCTTGTAACAATTTAGTGTTTCTGTTGGAGTTGATTGGTTTATTTCAGCTTTACCTAGTTCTTGTTTATAAAGGTCTGTTACGGTGTTGATCTTATCTTCTTTTATGGTACTCAATTTTTAATTAACTGTAATTGCATTGGATTATTTTTGCAAGAATTTTGCTCACAGTTTGAAGGGACAATGGAACCTAAACCAGTCTACAGAGGCGAAAAAGAACCAATTGCCCCCTAAAAAGAATTATATTATCAAGTTCCAAAATAAAACCTGTACATTGTACAATCACGTCTGTCCTTTTATTGGGCATGCATTCATGCCTGTCTTCAAACTCGCAATTGCCTCCCCCCCTTTTTAAATATTAATTTCTGTATGTAGACAATTTTACAATGTTGCACATTCAAACAAAGACATTTAAGCAAAGACAACTTCCGTAATCTGTCTGAAGAAACTCGCTAGGGACGATTGTGCCGTGAGGCCGTTACCAAAACAACTTGAGTATACAGAAAATACAAAAGTGTTGTTCGTTTCACAGAACATATAATTTATTATGCAGGGTGACCCCCCCCCCCAAAAAATGCCACCCATAAAAACATCAACAAAATGCACACTAGGATGGGTCGAAAAATTAAAAAAAAAGAGCCCCCCTAGATTGTTGCGAAATACGGTAAAACTAACTTGGGAAAGTTGATCCTGAATAGGCCTCACACCCGCCGGACCTCAACCCCTCAGATATTTATCTGTGAGGTTATCTCAAAAGATCATGTCTACAAGGACAATCCCAGGACTATCCCTCAACTGAAGACAGCCATTAGCGCCAAAATCAGGACAATTTCAAGAGGGAAATGTGTCGGAGTAATTGACAATTTTGCACGTCGAATCCAGGTGTGCTTGCAACGCAAAGACGAACATTTAGAGCATATCTTTGAACAGCAATGAAACAAATTAACATAGTTGGTCAGAAGTCACTGAAACTGGTTGGGCATGTCAAGCAAAGCATGGAATTTATGTGTATCAAATATGGAATAAATGCAAAAAAGAGTGTGCATTTTGTTGATGTTTTCATGGATGGCATTTTTGGGGGGTCACCCTGTAATAGCGGCAATTGACTCTATCCTTATTTAGAGGCGAAGCCAGAAAGCGAAAAGAAATAATTTTGTTGCGAGCAGGGATGTGGAAGCGGTCATATTTTAGTGGAAGCGGACGCGCGAAAAGTATGCCGCTTCCGCTTTCACATCATTCAAAAAAGCATACTGTAAATAACTTATTAGTAGGGCGATTTTTTGTGACCTAGAAAACTTGAAAAAGTGACTTTATTTTTGCAAAAAAGTAACCAAAAAGCGACTTTGTTTCAAGAACAGCACAAAATGAAAAATAACAGCAGTGTATGCTAAAAAGCAATCAAATATTCTGAGTTAGTGCTCAAATTATAGTGCACGCACATATTGTGCTTAACATTCTTCGGTAAGAAGTTTCTGTCTTTGGCAAGTAGCTTGTTCAGCATGGAAAAACTGCGTTCTGCTGCAGCCTTTGTTGGTTGGCATGTGGCATCTTTGACGCAAGCCATATACAGCAGGAGTAACTTCTTGACGACTCATTTTCGTAATATCCATTATTACATTTTTTCAAAAATCTCAAGCAATGCAATTACAATTGATTTTAATGATTTTCACATAAATCACAGATTTTCACGTAAAAACACTCATTTTAGTACACTTTTTGCTGATATGAATCACCGCCGATATGTTTTCTAGCTCAAAAAAATTTTTAGAATTAGCTCAGTTAATTCTGATAATTTTGGTCCATAGGCCTGCCGGCAAAAACGTTTTTTTCTTCAATCGTTGTTGAAAACCAGTAGGCCTATTTCAACTAGCCTATAGGCCTACTCATCTGCGATGTTCACTTTAACCCTTCGGTTTCAAAATACGCAAGTTGGTATAGGAGAATCTAGGCGTTAAATTCCATTCGCTATTCACTGAGTCTAATGAAGTTTTGACATCGCAAAGATACCATTGCATTACTGGAAGATTCTGCGCTGCTTGTTCTTCCGGTACGCTAAAAACGGAGACAGAAAAAATCTACTCTCCAATTTTATTTTTGACGTTTCGCTTGGCAATGAACGCCAAGCTTCATCAGAAAATACAGTGACCTGGGAAGGAAATCAACCCAGGTCGAGAACAGTAAAACGTAGTAGCACTGATTTAACTGAACTGATTAAAAAGTTACGAAGTGTAAATTGGATCAACCCGATTAACTATTGCGTCACACAAAGGCGAAATGCGTGAATAATCATCAAATTGTTATGTGTAATACGTAAAAACCAGTATGTAAACTACAGTGATTAAATTGCATTAAAATTATTTAGCCAATGAACGATAAACGTTTGGGAGACTGTCGCCATCAGACCTGTTCATAACCTTAGGATGGGCATTGATGAACCAAGCTTCCGAGATGAGTCGTTTAGAATAATTGTTCTCCACTTTCAAGATTTCCGATTTCTCCCAATCAATTGTATGGTTAAAGTCCATCGCATGTTCGCAAAGTGCAGAAAGTTCCGGTCTCAGCTGGCTTGTGGCTCGCCTATGATCGGCCAGTCGTGACTTAAGGCCACGTTTGGTTTGACCAATATAAACATAGTCACAGTCAGAACAAGGGATCTGGTAAACAACACAACTCTTATCTTCTGTAGTGTACGGATCTTTAGGGGAGGGCAAAATGTGGCGAATGGTTTTTACAGGTCTCATGGCAACACCGACTCCTGCCTCGTTCAGAACTCGTCTAATTCTTTCTGATGTACCTTGCACATACGGAATAGAAGTGAATTGTTTGAACTGAGAGTTTTGAGTTTGAGAGCGTTTGTTTTTGCGAGAGAGAAAAGTAGCTCTGGTAGGAAATCCGTTAAGTTGCAGAGTAGAACGTATGTTTCGTAACTCACCGCTTTTTTGGTTTTTATCAGTATGAGAGATGTGTGTTTCAACGCGGTTGAGTAGTGTCTTTGTCACAGTGAGTTTCTGGTGTTTGGGATGATGTGATGTGTAGTGGAGGTATCTGTCCGTGTGGGTGGGTTTTTTGTATATGGCTGTAGTGAGTGATGTGTTTGTGGTGTGGTTCTCTTTGCAGACATTACGGGATACCAGAACGTCAAGAAAAGGAAGAGAAAAATCGTGTTCGTTTTCCGTAGTAAACTGAATGTGAGAGCAAATGGAATTAAGATGAGAGTGGAATGCAGAAATGTGTTTCTTGTCGAGAATACAAAACGTGTCATCAACATACCTCAACCAAAGGTTGGGAGGAGTATGAAACGTAGTGATAGCTGTGTGTTCAATGTGTTCCATGTAAAGATTAGCAATGATGGGAGAAATGCAAGAACCCATGGGAGTACCAAAGGTTTGCTTGAAAAAAGATTTTTTGTATGAAAAAACAGTAGAATTCAAACATATTTGGAGACCTTGTTTGATGTCAGAGATACTGAGACGTGTACGAGAAGACAAAGAATCATCAGATGCGAGAAGTTCCAACACGAGGGCAAGAGCCTTGTCAACCGGCACAGATGTAAACAAGCTAACAACATCAAACGACACCAAACATTCATTTTCTTCAACAGAATAATTCTTAATACATTCAACAAATTCTCGAGAGTTGCGAACACTGTAATTATTTTTTAAAAGACTTGATAAAACACGAGATAAAAAAAGTCCAACAAAATCTTCCCCACTATGCAGTGTATTACTGGAAGATGTTGGGTTTTATGTTTAGTACCGCATATAACTGTCCCACACACCGCATATACCTTGATGCATTATGGCAGAGTGGTATAGAGCGTCTGCTTTTGGATCGGAAGACTTGGGGTTCGATTCCGAGTCGGGTCAAACCAATGACTTTAAAATTGGTGTTCACAGCTTCCCTGCTTGACGTTCAGCATTTAAGGGACAGTGTGGAGAAAGCCGGCAAGTTTACTTCTTGTGCCGTTGGGAAAGGCACTTAACGGGATTCCCCCATCTGAGTGTGGTAGACAGATGGCCGGCAACTCCTAAGCGAGCTCGTACAGCGCTTTGATCGCTTTCTCGTGATAGGAGGATGAATATGCCAATAATAATAATAAAAAAAAAATTATGCACATTGTAAATCCATTTCAATTGTAGCAAGAAAAGATAAAAAAATGGGGCAAAAAATAGCACAAAAAACATAGTAACCTGAAAAATTATATGTAACCTAAAAACACAAAAAGTAACTTTATAACTTCTTAAATACTGATCCCACACCCTTGAAATTTTGGTTCCACGCTTTTTGAGTCAATTGTAGCCAGCAAAAAGCCAGCACGTCACTGGTGAACAACTGCTGAGAGCCGCTGCTGTGACAACCATGCGTTTGCCGGTAGGCTATTGTGGCGATCAACTCTTAAAAAGAGGCAGTAAATGCATTTCAATTTTGCATTTTATGTGTTATCTATCGTATGTGAGCAGGGGCCTTTTCATGAAGAAGAGAGGGGCCAGGTTAGTGCCCCTAAAGCGGTTAATTGAAAAAGTTAATGTAAGTCTCAGAACTATAGGCTGCACTGAAATATGGTACAGTTGTTGCTAGTTGTGAGTAATAAAGCGTTGATTGAGTCACTGGGCAAAACTGGCCGCACAATTTAAAAAAGATAAGCATGGAAAGCTGTGAAATAAAGACCAGCAGCCAGTGAGTCATTAGTTAACGCTAGCTTTGTTTGCAGAATATGTTTCATATTTCATACGCTCCTCTGTGTTGCTTATAATTGTGAAAATAGCAATATAGAAGAAATTGACATTCCGACTGATGTTTTGCCTTATCAATTCAAACCACAGGCTCTACCTATGCCAGCATGTTTATCCAATAGCAGCACCAACTCAAGCTGTTGTGCAGAGTCCAATATGGATGAAACTGATGGTTCAACTACAGATGTAGACATCTGGTAAGTAGTGATTTTGCCGTTCGTTTGTCATTTCATCACTGTGAAGTTTTCGATTATCGTAACAGAGAAAAATGTGTGTCACAGGTGTCAATGTGGAAGATGCAAGGCGATGCAGTCAACCAGTGGCGTACGCAGGATTTTTCAATGGGGGGGTTTCAGTGACGTCACAGCTATTATAATGCCATAATGAAGAAAATAGGCCTAATCCAGATATTTCATTCACGCTTTTGCTTGATTCTTTGCGCTTCATTTAGGAGCGAAAAGGTTTCACAAAAACTCAAGCTGTCAATTCGTGGTTAGAAATTTATCAGAAGATTTTAGTCGACTTCATTTTTGGGCCATAGGAAGGTTAACTGACTAAAGTACGCTAGCTTTTGCAACGTCACAAACACGGTGTAGCCAGGGGGTAAAACAGGTAATTGCTTCCCTCCAAAAAACATCTTTTCAAGAACCAACATTGATATAAACAACACATATAAACCTTGATAAAAACATTTAATATGCGCTCATTATAAAAGGGGCAGTTTTCCCTGTCTTGAAAACTGAAGACAGTGAAGCATGAGCAAAAACTGCCCTCCCTACCGAAATATTTTTAAATTACAATAAATTACGCGCGAGAGGAATCTCTAATCATGTGACTAAGGTCAAAAACAGCGTCGATTATATCTAAGTATTTTTCACCCAAATCACAGCGTCGATATCATGTAATACTCTCAAGCACATAATCGGGGTGTCTGGGAAACAGAGCACTCCAGCTCCTGAGACAGTTACGGTGCGTAAAAACGATTTTGCCTTAAAAACAAGAAAGGTTTCACTAGTGCCGAAACTAGTGCTACTTGCAGAACGCACAGTCGCACACGTTAGTTCTAACTTTTTGTCACAGAACATACAGATGCATCGCGTACAGAAGATTCACTCGCTGGATCTGGAAAATACTGGGACGAAGAAACAGACTAGTGCTACTAGCATGTGTGGTGACAAACATTGGAAAAAAATTCAGTTCTGAAGAATGATGTGGGTTTAAACACGCGATTTGAATAATAAAACAGTTGAACTATTCTTTTCAACGTTTAGAGCTATCTGTTTGCAATTAAGTTCACAGCTTTATGCAGAATTTTAACCCCCGAAACCCCCCCCCGTGCGTACGCCACTGCAGTCAACGATAAGAGATTGGAGAAACGTGAGCGTGATTTGCGATGATGATGTCACAAACACGTCAATTTCGATTCTCATTTGCATAATAGAAATTTTCGCCTAATTTTTAACTTTGTCCCGCAGCGGCTCGCTGGCGCCGCAGTGCGACCATGCTTTTCTTGCAACTTACTTCAGATTACAATCAATCAATTTTCTGGACCCGCTTATCCTTGGGGGGGTCGCGGGGGCAGCAGCTCAAGTTGGAGCCTCCAAGCATCTCGATCCTCTGCAACAAAGGATAGATGCTCCGCTGGGATGCCAAGGCGAGACCAACTAAGATCTTCTACATAATCTCGCCATCGAGTTCTGGGACGGCCTCTAGGCCTTCGACCAATCGGTGTTGAACAGAGCAGTTTTTTGGCTGTTCTTTCCTGGGGCATTCGTGTCACATGTCCATACCAACGCAGTTGCGATCTTTCTAGTCGGAGAAGCAGCGATTCGATGTTTAGAGATTCACGAATATCTGCACTTTTAACCTTGTCCAACAAGATCAAACCGCTAATTCTTCGCAAGAATCCCATTTCGGCTGCTTGAACTCGAGACCTCACTTTCTCATTCATGATCCAACACTCATGGCCATAAGTCAAAATAGGAACATAGACCGATCTGAAAATGGATAGCTTTGCCTTGGTGCAAAGCTCCCGTTTCAGTACCACAGATCGGTGGAGCTGGCGCATTACTGCACTTGCTTTTCCGATGCGGATATCCAATTTGCTATTTTGTCTGCCGTCACTTGTGAATGAGACGCCGAGGTACTTGAATTTCTCTGACTGTTTTAGTGGTACTCCATCAATTTGGAGAGAACACTGCTTTGGTTGTCTGGACAGGCACATGGTTTCTGTTTTTGTTGTACTGATTTTCATTCCGGCAACAGAGCATGCATCCGAAAACCTGTCAAGAGCTTGCTGGAGACCATTTTGGGTAGAGTCGAGTAGCACGAGATCATCTGCAAATAACAGACGTTGTACAGTGCATTCACCGATCTTTACTCCGCCACAAGACTCACTGTTCTTAACTATTCTATCCATATAAATAAGGAACAGAATAGGTGAAAGAGAGCAGCCTTGCCGTAGTCCCACACTTACTCTGAAAGGTTTCGTCGTTGCACTGTTAACACGAACACAGATCTCGGAATGCATGTACAACGACTTAATGGCAGTTAGTAACTGGCCATCAATGCCATACTGCAACAGCACCGCCCAAAGCTTGTCTCTAGGAATGCGATCATATGCTTTTTCAAGATCAACAAAACATGCATTGACCTCTTTTGCATATTCCCACGACTTCTCAAAGATTTGCTGCAAGGCAAAGATCTGATCCATTGTGCTTCGGCCAGGACGAAAGCCACACTGAGCATCTGTTAGCTTAGGCTCGACTATTTCACGGCATTTCTTTTCAAGGCATTTGGCATAGACCTTACCCGGTACACTGATGAGAGATATGCCCCTATAATTGGTGCATTTTCTCTTGTCTCCTTTCTTGTGGATAGGTATTATCACACTAGTTTGCCATTGCTTTGGTGCTTGCCCAGTACTACACGCCACCTTACAAACACGAGTCAGCCAACGAACACCATGTATGTTCATTGCTTTTAACATTTCAGGTCTGATATCATCCTCACCAGGTGCTTTTCCAGTTTTCAATGATTTGATTACTGCATTCACATCTGCTTCGGTTATCTGAATATCTTCCCCAACCTGTTCTTCGTGAATTTGTATCTGTGTAGCATCAACTGGGTTTAAAAGATCACTAAAGTACTCTCTCCACCGATTCAAAATAGCATCTTGATCTTTCAGAGTCACACCATTTGAATCTTCGATAAAGAGAGCGGCTCGAGATCTTTTTCCACGCAAACGGCGAATGGTCTGCCAGAACACTTTGTTTGCCGTTTTGAAATCATCGTCTAACCTTTCTCCAAATTCCTTCCAGGCCCTTTCCTTAGACAGTTTAACTTTTGTGGCTGCCGTCTTACGTGCTTCAGAGTACTGCGAACGAAGTTCAAGTGATGACTTATTTGCGAGCCAGGTCTTATAGGCCACTTTTTTCGCACGAATAGCTTCTTTAACTTCTTGGTTCCACCAAGAAGTTCTTTTCTCGCTACTCTTCGTCCCTCCAACACGCTTACGTCCACAACAGTTAGTAGCGGACGTAATGACTGCTGTTCGAAACAAACACCACTCAGTTTCAATGTCTTCAGTAGAGGTCGGAAGTTCTTTGAACTTAGATGCAATGTTGTCTGCAAATGCAGTTCGTACCTCTTTGTCAGCCAATGATTCCCATTTGATTCGATAAGTTTCTCGTGGTCGAAAAGTCTTTCGTTTTTTCAAGGGTTTCAAAGCTTTCAAAGTGCAGACAACTAGGTGATGATCAGTTGACAACTCAGCCCCTCTTTGAACACGGACATCAGACACGGTAGAAAACAAGTCTGCCGAAACGATACAAAAATCAATCAGGGAGCGTTGTCCCAGAGAGTCTCTGTACCAGGTGTACTTATGAATTCTTTTGTGCTGAAAAAATGTGTTCATTATGCACAGCCCATTGGTGGCACAGAACTGCAATAAACAACTTCCGTTCTTGTTAATGTCAGGGTCACCATGTTGCCCAATAACACCTTTCCAGGTTGCATTGTCGATGCCCACATGTGCATTGAAATCGCCCAAAAGGACAAGGGATTCTGATGAAGTTGCTTTTCCCAATGCAACCTCAACTTCCTCCAGAAAGGCTTCGTACTGTGATTCTATGTTAGGTGCGTACACCTGCAATATACACAGAGATCGCTCCTGCAGCCTTAGCTTTAGAAGACAAACCCTTCCTCCTAGTGGTACCCAGTCAACGACACATTCAGCTATGTTGGGGCTCACAAGTAAGCCAACACCAGCTTGAGCAGACATTGCTGCATCAACACCAGAGTAGAAAATTTTCCACCCATCGTTCAACTCGACAGTTCCAGAACCCCGGCGCTTTGTTGATGAAATTCCCACAACATCAAGGCGATACTGTTGGGCTTCGCAAACAAGCTCATGCTCTTTTCCTGTCAGTGACGAAACGTTCCAGTTCCCGATAGCTAGATCCCGGCAGTTTGGTCCAACTCGAGTACGTTTTCTGTGCGCTGCCCCCATTTGCCTCCCCAAACGCTTAGCGACTGCGTTGGTGGGTTTCCGGTGACGGTCAGCTTGTGGGGGAGACTGTAGCTTATTTTTCGAACGAGTCCCTCTGCCTAAAACTCGAACGCGGACCTTTTTATCCTGCGCGCCGTCCGATGCAGCATGAATATTGTTATTACAACTTTCCATTTAGCTACAGCATTGGATTGCTACTTGGTCTGTTTCTCTCCTTCGACCTTACCGCCATGGGTGACCCTGATGGAAGTGATTAAACACTACCGACGGCGTTGCTCTAAGGATCATTGAAAACTCAAACCTCCCCACCACGTTAAGGTGGCAATCCATAGGAGAGCATCTCACTTCAGATTACATCTTTACGAAAATATTAATTTACCGCGCAAATATTAATATTTCCCGCTTCGCTGCAATTGGCCAATTTTGTGTCTGACGTCATTGTCAATTTCGATGTTCAAAAAGATGATAAATAGAGGTAACTGGCGGCAATTAGAAAAAAGTCTAGCTTGTAGGGGTGCTCTATGTGTTCTGATTCATTGCTTTTTTGGTTAAATTTTTGATTAAAAGTTGCTGCTGAACTACTGCCTGAAAATTGAAGAAAAGAAGATACAGAAGTTTCCTAGCAATCCATTTGGCAATCTATTTTTCCAGCAACCCTAAAAGAGTTTGGCAGGCTACTGCGCAGCAGCTAGTCTACCAAAGAGTTACTGCTACCTATCGGGCCTTCTATCCATTTTCATCGAGAGTGTTCACGCGCGGCTATGGCCGAAGTTGCGCTTTCGCAAGTGGGGCACATTTAATAGAGTATAGGCTAGACCTACTGGCTAGCCCGCGCCCACTGCGCTTTCGCAAGCCGGAGCGCTTTCGCAAGTGGGGCACATACAAAAGAGTATAGGCTAGACCTACTGGCTAGCCTGTGCCCACTACTGAGTAGTAACCCCCCGCTACTACACACAAATCATTACCGGTACCTTATCCCCACACTAAACCCAAACCATATCCCCACACTGTGTACCAAAATATAAGTCGAATTGACGGTTTCAAAATTCTTGAACCTAAACCGAATTTGAACCTTTAAATTTTCGCTTCTGCGAACCTGAACTCGATAAGTTAAAGTATTGTAACAAGCGCTTCCGTTGTAATTCACGCTTTGCCGTACATTAACTTACAAACTTTTGTTTACAAGACTAGAAACGTTCGATAATAGCATTTTTGCGTCATAAACGCACCTTTATGACATCACTATTGCTCCGGCTTGGTATCGCACAAGGTGAAGTTACGGTTTATTCATTTTCTCATTTCAGTAACAAGTAGAATAAGTGTGTCGCTTTTTTGCTGCGATCTTGCTTTTTGTTTTTCAGTGTTTTTTAAATATAAAAAAATCGATGTGTGCCAAAATTCCCTCGTATTCTCTTACTTCTACTGTACCGATGTTGCAGGGAACAGCAAACCTCGCTGCTCATTTTGTGTAAATAGTTTTCGTCTCGACTATAACCAAAGTCTCGTCAGCCTTGCTACGCACAGCCAATCCAGGCTAAACTCATTCCAGACTGTAAAGACTCTTTTTTTGCATTGCTTTACCTGAACATCTCGACTTCACCTCTTTTCTAGGTTGTGCCCTATTTTGGCAGGCGACTGGCCCCAAACAAAGATACCCAATGAAAGAACCTATAACCACTAATCCACAACTAAGTCACCGGTAGCCTAACTAGCCCACATCACCAGAAGCCCCCGCCCCAAATGAGTGGGTTACCATGGGGGCTTCTGGTGATGTGGGCTAGTTAGGCTACCGGTGACTTAGTTGTGGATTAGTGGTTATAGGTTCTTTCATTGGGTATCTTTGTTTGGGGCCAGTCGCCTGCCAAAATAGGGCACAACCTAGAAAAGAGGTGAAGTCGAGATGTTCAGGTAAAGCAATGCAAAAAAAGAGTCTTTACAGTCTGGAATGAGTTTAGCCTGGATTGGCTGTGCGTAGCAAGGCTGACGAGACTTTGGTTATAGTCGAAACATTAATTTGTCCCTTGCAAATTTCTCATAGTTTTCGTCTCGTTTTTGCTTTGTGTCGCTTTAGTTGTTGTGCATATTATATTCCTGATCATTTGCAAGTTACCTTTACTGTACCGTTTTTTGTTTTTTTTTTCGTTAGTGCTTAGGTCTTTTCTTTCTTTTTATTTTTTTTTTAGGTGTCACGTCCATGCGAGTTGTTTTTCCGGTTCTTCGTATGTATTTCTACCTTCATATCGCATGTTTTAACGCTTGTCGTTGTGTCGTGTCTTCCTTTTCTCGAATTTCTCTTTCCATAACTGTCGCCTTACGCTATCTTCATTTTTTTTCAAGAATAAAAGACTTGATTGATTCTCTTAGCACCTCGCGTAGACTAGACGTACTGTACAGCGTTAAGTTCTGCGTTCAGTCATTGTGTGCTGTACTCAATCTTTCGATTCAACAAGGCTGATTGTTATCAGCATACCGAGTGATGTACAGAAGTCAATGAGGAGTACAGAAAAATCAGGCTTACCACACACCTTGCCGAAGAACTCGTGAAGACCGAGAGATTATTTTTGTGTAGGAAGCCTCTTTAATACTAGCCCTTACAGTATTTTTAATTTTAATCGGAACTAAACCTGCAAAATTAAACGACGAAAAACCTGAACCGGAGCTAAACCTCTAAAAATTCATTTTACAGAACCTGAACCTAAACGGGAGCGATATTTCAAGCGGTTGGATGCCCTGCTGAAAACCGACACACGTTCTATTGCTCAGTTTCTTTTTTTTGACTTAGTGATTTTCATTTTGTACGCGGTTGTTGCTTCGTCATAACTGCGTTGACTACTAGCATGAACTTTGCATCGTGATGAAACGAATCACCCGATTATTTTTGGATAATCGCTCTCGAAAGCTAAAAAGTATCGTAATCCATCGGCTTTGAATGCCGAAAAAGTACAGACTTTCGGACTTTACAGATGATCGTTTCAACTTTCAAAGTCGAAAAAGTACGTTTTGGCTTTCAAAGCCAAATTACTTAAAGGGGAGCTGAAGAGTAAAACTATTTTTTCAGAAAAACTTTTAAAAAATACACTGAGTTGAAAACTGGCCGTAAAAATTCGAACTTTAGGCCTTGTTACGCTATCACAAAAAACGCCTAGAAAATGGATTTCGTGATACCCACCGAAGAACTAGATGAAACTTCGTAAATTTGAAGATTAAGAAATGCTGAATTCAAATCTCGTGTCTTCCGTGTCCAACAGGTGCCGTTACGTCATAATGACGTCATGAAGACAAAAATAGCTCTTTCAAAGATGCAGAAATTCCACACACTTAAAAGCCTCTAAATTTGTTTGTGGTTGATGTAAATGCATCAGACCACTTTCAAAGTAATCTTTGGTTGACAGACTATGTCCATGCCATATTGTGACGTCATAAGTTGATGACGTCATAACCTACAAGTAAAAGATTTTGTAAAAACAATTATTTTTCTGGATGGGGTGTATACAGTTCCTTGTAAGTTCGGTTGTAGTATGTTTAACAAGCTAAAAATTGGTGTGAAAAATCCAAATATACATATTACCACATCTGCAAAATTTCGACCAGTTTTAGTAAGTAGTTTTTTTGCTATTGACCTACAATGATTACATATTAACCATTAGCTTAAACCGCAACCCGACCAGAAAATAAATAATCATATTGAGTAATTGCTTCCAACTTCTTGTGTTAGCAATACAAACACTTTAAAATAGCTTGGAGACATCTCTAGTCAATAATTTGCATCTATTTCAAATACTGACGTCATAAGTTGATGACGTCATAACTCACAAGTAAGATTTTGCAAAAAATATATTTTTGCTAGACAGGGTGCATATACAGTTCCTTATAACTTCATATATAGTAAGTTTAAAAAGCTGAAGTTTGGCTTGGAAAATCTAAGTAGCCTATACATATTAACACATCTGCAAAACTTTGACAAGTTTGATGGAGTATTTTTTTTTCTTCTATAGACGTACAACAATTAGTTATTTACCGCTAGCTTAACGCGCAATCATACAAGATAGTAAATAATTGTATCGAGTAATTGCTGCAAACACTTAAAAATAGTTTGGGACATTTTCAGTCAATAATTTGCTTTTGTGCCAAACACTGACGTCATAAGTTGATGACGTCATATCACCCACAAGCAAAAACTTTCTCTGAACAGAGTGTACATAAATTTTTTAACTACTATTTTCATTGAAAAACAATGTGAAACTTGACGTGGATAAAGTAAGCATACGGGACATACTGGCACACCTTCAAATTTTGTCCAGTTTTGTCAAATACTTTCTAGGTTACGAGACGATTATCCTACTCTCTAACAGCTGATAACTTTACAATACTTCACGTATTTCAACTACTGCATCAAGTTAACGCTAAGGAATTCGATTGGTATAAATTAAGCACTTCAAAGTATTTTTTTAATGTAACCAAAAACAACATACCGGTACCCTTTGCGTCAGTTTTGTGCAATTAAATAATGGCATCATAATTCTCGAAAGAAATATATTTTACGAAAAAGAACTTTATTGGATCAGCAAATTAATTTTATTAGTTACTGTTCGTTGCTGCCAATCTACTTTAAAAAGATATAAACATAAATTTTTACGCCGTAATATATTTTCATTGACTAAATTTTGTATCTAGCTAAAACACTTACAGGCTACATTCATAAGCAGGTCTTATTACTTGAAAAACAAAGAGAAATTTGGTGTGAATAAGCTATATTAAATTTCGTTACATTAAAATAAAACCTTTAGTTACGACAAACACATTTTAACATTTTTCAACTAGCTACAAATTGGTTGTCATCACTATCATCGTCGTCATTACTGACATCATTCACTAGTTCTACTTCAATTACGGTCTCCGAATCATTTTCACAAACAACGCAAGAGCAGAGTTCGGTGCATGATACGCCGTTTCCAACGCAAGAACACTAATTTATTGTCTCTGCTAACAGTCTGCTCAATCACTTGATCTGCAGCTGTTGCGAAAAATCCGTATAGCTCTTGTTGCTGAATTGCAAATTCACCAGCACATAAATGCTCAAGAGCAAATGGGTGTGCTTTTTCAAATTCACGCATTTCATGCAAATAGACAGGAACGTAGCGAGAATAATTCACACAATCGTAGGCAAGCAGCCAAGGAGTTATCTTCTCCAAAGTATTTAAATGACCTTCCCAATCTAATCGACGGGTACAGCTAATAAAGTGTAATAAAGTAGACACCAAATGACTGCAACAGGGCAAAAGTAGGGAAAGCAGAGGCTTGCGTAGCACAGAACATGTCGTAATTGCTTACAAAATATTGAAAGACATTTTCCTGAAGTGGATGGAAAAGCAGAGATCATCGCCTCTGTCAAGTCACTAACTTCTTTTTTTTTCACATATGTTGAATGAACTTGATGACCGCAACGCTTGTAGGGACAAACTTTCAATTCTTTCAGGAGAATCATCTTCTGGAAATATTCTTTTAGAATTCGAACATATGCGCCTTTCAATACTTCTTTCATTGGTAAATCGAAAATAGCATTATTGATGAAAACCATGTCTATGGGCGCTCGGTGACAGATCAGTTAATGAATTTATATCCCATATAATTGTAAATTTTTAGCAGCAATAACTTTTTCAGTACAATCCAAACTCAGCCATTTATAAGCACATTACTTTAGAGTGCTGAAACTTGTTGCAGTAAACTTTTTTGAATCACTTTCACAGACGTCATCATAGTGAACAATTATGCATTTCATCAAATCAAAATCAAATCTTCATTTTACTCGCGGTATTACGCCGAAGCGTGTAACGAGTTGCGGGGCCCATCTCCGCGGCTTAGCGCCTGGGTTACACAGCTCCGAAGAAACGTCGCAGCGGTGGCGAGCCGTTGGCGACACTGTGCCGATTTGACCGGTCCGGGAATCGAACCCCAGACCTCCCGCACCGAGAGCGTGCGCTTGACAACTGAGCTGACGGCCATTGATTCTCTAAAGTCTAAATTATTACTCACCGATAAATGAAAATAATACGCGCCAAGCTGAATGAGATCTATTAACACCAATAGTATTGGTAGAGTATTTTTGTATTTAGTCGCATATTTATCCTCCTATCACGTGAAAGCGATCAATGCGCTATACGAGCTCGCTGAGGAGTTGCCGGCCATCTGTCAACAACACCAAGATGGGGGAATGCCGCTAAGTGCATTTCCAAACGGCACAACAAGTAAACTTGCCGGCTTGTTCTCCACACTGTCCGTATAATGCTGAGCGTCAAGCAGGGAAGCTGTGAATATCATTTTTATAGTCATTGGTTTGACCCGACCTGGAATCAAACCCAAGTCTACAGCTCCCGAGGAGGACGCTCTAATCACTCGCCCATCTGAGCAGTATGGAAAACTAGTCTGTCCGTAGGAATTGCACCCAGATACTGGATTACCACAAAAAGCACGTGACTGTAGCCTGACTTTTTAACATCATTTCCTCACAAACCTATCCAGCAACAGAGTATACAGATACGTAGGTTATATGACGTTTCTGCAAGTAAACCTATAAGTCATTTCGATAAGCTAGGCTAACTGACTTTTAAAAAGGTATAATAATACCGCTTCAACTTTTTAATTTTATCTATCTCTACACTTCAGCAGCTAAACCTACCTAAGTTTGTGCCACTAGCACTTGTAGACTGCCAGTTCCACTATTTCGTTGTTTTACCTTGATCAGCTGTTTGGCGTAACTATGACGAAACAGCTGATAAGAACATGTTTCCAAATTTTAACTTGCATAAGTTAATTTTTTATGAGTTAGATGCTGTCACTTCATTTAAAAATTATACAAAAATAATTAAATTCAGCTTACAATTTAACTTAAAAATCAATTTATTAGATATTTTTTTCTACTTCAGTTTAAAATGTTATCGAACACTGAGCAAAAAACATTTAGAAACTATACACGGCAACACCTAATGACGAAAAAGCGGTGATGCACTTTATGCGCAATAGTATTCATCCGCTAAAATTTTTCAATATTCAAACGGTTGTATCTCAAAAACGGCACCTGCTTGCACGGGAAGACACTCCAGTTTCGATCTACTACCATAATTATATTTACAGACAATTTTTTACATAGTTCTTCGTTAGGTATCACGAGACGACAAGATAGAGCACAGTGCAACAAGGCCTACTTATTTTTAGCTGACTAGAAAACAGAAATTGAAAATTTGATAAAAACTTTCAAGTGTACAAATTGCTCACTGAACCGTGCACTTTGTACATTGCGGCATCAGAGGTAAGGTTTGCGTTGCTTGTGTGCATACAGTAGACTAACTATGGTAGACTACTGCGGCTCACGCTTCGGCTAGTACCGGTTGTCTAGGACTGAGAGTGGAACATGACTGACTGTTGTAGTGCAGCCATTAAGTTTTTGAAAGCGGGAGTGGCAGTGGGTCAAAATGGACGCAGCAACCTTTATGAATTTGTAGACCTAGGAGTTGGGCTGCTGGTTGAAAAAGAAAATAAAAAGTTTCAAATAGCAGGTCAAAAACCAGCATGTCACTCAACAAATTTCATGGGTGAAAAATAGTCTAAGCTTTAATCAGTACTCAGTAGGTTGAACTTAAGAAGCTTAGCACTAAATGGTAGGGCAATGGCTAGCGTTTTTGTTACAACTGTGACAGCAGCCTTTACCCTACTATTTAGTGCTAAGCTTCTTCAGTTTAACTTATTGAGTACTGATTAAAGTCTGGACTATTTTTCACCCATGAGATTTGCTGTGAAACATGCTGATTTTTGACCTGTTTTTTTGAAATTTTTTATTTTCTTTTTCAACCAGTAGCCCAACTCCTAGGTCTGCTAACTCATAAAGGTTGTTGTGTCCATTTTGACCCACTGCCACTTCCGCTTTCAAAAACTCAATGGCTGCACTGCAACAGTCAGTCAGGTTCCACTCTCAGTCCTAGACTCCTAGACGAAGCTTGCTTCCAGCATGAAAATGAAATGTTGTATGGTTTTATGGCGCTTTATAACTACTAAGGTCCTGAGCCACAGTAATCTACCATAATCAGATAATTAGTGTACTGTACGCACTCAAGCAACGCAAAGCTTTAGCGCTGATGCCGCAATGTACAAAGTGCATGGTTCAGTGAACAATTTGTACACTTGAAAGTTTTTATCAAATTTTCAATTTCTGTTTTCTGGTTAACTAAATATAACTTCGAGTTTTTACGGTCAATTTTTGATTCAGGTTAGGGTTAAGGTAAGAATCAGGTTAGGGTTAAGGTAGAGTTGGGTTAGGTGAGCGCCAGGGTAGGGTTAAAAAAGCAGATTATTGAGATGAAGCTTGAAAGTTATACAAAAACTTCTTTGGTCCCACTTAGGGTTGGGGTAGCTCTAACCTAACTTTAACCGGACCCTAACTCTAACTTAATCCTAACCTAACCTGAACCTAACTCTAACTTAACCCTAACCTAATCGCTAGTCTACTGAAGTAATTTGGCTTTGAAAGCCAAAACATACTTTTTCGGCATTGAAAGCCGAAACGATCATCTGTAAAGTCCGAAAGTCTGCACTTTTTTAGCTTTCCATGCCAATGGATTACGATACTTTTTAGCTTTCGAGAGAGATGATCCAAAAGTAATTGAGTGAACAAATTATTGATTACCCGGTACTATGACTCAAATAAAATTGCGCATTTTGATGGCCTAGTTTTGTGCGTCACCTTTCGCACGAATTCACTGGCTAATTGTTAAAGCTATTTTTGAGTTTGAAAATTCAGCTGCCCCTAATGGTAATTATTTATTCAGCAAATGCAGAAAAATGGATAATATTTGCCAATTTTTACATAATAAATTGAAAATTGGTACTAAAAAAAATGCTGTGGAGTATGTTGGTGAGAAGTATGTTGATGATTTTGTTTTTGTGGAAAAAGCAGATGATAAAAGCAATACCGGTGCATCCTCTTTAAAAGCAGAAGAAAAGCCACCAAGCTATGAGGTAGATCGTTTTATACATTGACTAACTTAGTTTAGTCAATTCTTAAATGCCTATTGCTAATAGGCCCTAGTAACAGAGTAAGAGTGACATTTTTATTGCTAAGCCTCTTGCCCTCAAATTGATATCTGATGTGTATAGATACTGAAAAAAACAGCAATATGTTGTTACAAACAAATCTAGACTAGTCTTAGGCAATGCAGTAGATTAGAGATATGTTCTATTCTTGTAAACTATTGTAATGGTCAGATCAGGGCTGCGAACTAGATCGATTTTTAACCGAGTTCAAATTTGAGTTCAAGAGATATTTGCAAGTTCAAGTTTTAAGAATTATATTTTTCGAGTTCGGCAAAAATGACCAAATTCGGCGAGTTTGAGTTTGCAGCCCTGGACTTAAAAGGTCGCAATAGCATGAACAGATATACTGGTACAACATGCAGCTTTTCTTTTGGTAAAATCATAACTTTGATTTACACGGATTGTGACTACTTGAACAACAAACTATATTTCGTAGTGAGTGATTTTTCGTTTTCAACAATTTACATATCTTTCTAATGAACTGGAACAGTTTTATGTGAGTTCGGCAAAATGATCAAGTTTTTTGGAGTTCGCAGCCCTGGGTCAGATTATACTGAATTTAAGAAACAAGCAAGATAATTTTAGCACTGTGTGACTTACGTTATGGTATAATTTTATTTTACAAAATGCTTTTGATGCAAATAATTTGTAACCAATGACAAGAGACAAGTCAATAGTGGTGTGTAATGTTAAATTTCAAGGTTTTTACTCTTATTGACCAATAATGGCTGTGGTAAATATGAAAGAATGTCAATTTTTAAGATTTCTATCTAGATAACAATGCTGCATAGTCTAGTTGCATACAGGTACTGATACTTGTAACAAAACACATGTTGTAGTCAAGGGTGGAAACCAAAACCTTAACCTAAGCCTGAAAACCTGGTTTTATCGGAATTTTGGAAACCCAAACTGAAACTGACACCTACTTGGTCAAATTTTTGAAAACCCAAACTTTAACCAAAATCGTTTTTTCTTGAAAAGTAAAAACCGAAACTGAAACTAAAACCTGTTCAAAATTTTCTAGGTTTTGGGTTTTAAAAATTGTCATTACCAAGATTACCAGTATAGTTCTTTTAATGCTGAGCATTAAATAGAGACAGCTGTGAATACTAATTTTTGTGAATGCTAATTCTTAATTTTTGAGTCTTTGGTCTCACTGGACTCGGAATTATACCCAAGTTGACAATGTCTGAAGCAATTGCTCTCCTCACTCGGCCATCTGAGCTGCTACTTATCATCGTAATAAAACAAAAACAATAGAAAGTAGAGCATTCGAATAATTCCTATTCAAACTAAAATAGCTTTCTTAATGAAACTTAAACGAAAACTGAAATCCACAAACCGAAGCTGTACGTAAGCAAAACTAAAATCGAAACTGGAACCTACTTTTCAACAACCTTGAAACCAAAACTAGAACCTGACATCTGAGTTTCAACACATTGAAACTGAAACTGTAACGCCAAGTGGCCAGGTTTCCACCCTTGGTTGTAGTAGCACTGTTTCCTTCAAGTATTTAGCATGTCTGAATTTGCCCAAATGCAAATTTTAATAAACAGTTTGCCCGCAGATTTTGGGAGTTTCAAGAAAGTTTGGTCCAATTTGTGCCTCCAAATTGAATTACCAGAGTATGAGACTTTGGTTTTGCTCAAAAATATTGAACTCTTTGACTCACTTTTGGCCAATTTTGGCCAAAAGTGATGATTCCAGCAGGCAAGCTAAAAGGAAAAATGAAAATGTGCCCAAAATTCCTCACTTTTTTCAAATGTCTCACCTTAGAAGGAACAGTTACAAGTATGGTTGGATCCATTCATTTTTTTTTTCTAATTTTGAAATTCAAATTCATTAACTATGAAAAAGTTAAATTCAAATTCATTGACTTTGAAAAAACAAAATTCAAATTCATTGACTTAGAAAAATTCAAATTCATGAAGAATTTGTGAGCGGAATCAAATTCAATCCAACCCTAGTTACAAGACCACGGGTTTTCTGCGTCATAATTAAATTTTTTGATGTTATAGGCCTAATTGAAAAATGCGACATGATATCAAAATTTAATTGTGTTATAAAAGCCAGTGGGCTTTGGCCCACTTAAGGTGGACATGTGGATAGGGTAAATGTGCAGCAGTATCAAAGTATTGCTCAAGTTCATAATATGTACTCTGCTTGTATTATTATCTTGATCGCACTCCTGATAAGTGAAAGCTTTACAGGTTAAAAGTGTATGGCTTTGGCAATAAAGTGTGCTCTCAAAAACATAAAAAAGACCTCACACATGCACTTCCATTTTTTTCTAACCATGAGTTACTGCTACTCAAGCACTGAGCATTTGAATGGGGGGGGGGGGGCTTAATTGCAGCTTTTTTTTCAGACGCCAATGAGTCCCTATTTAAATTATGCTATGACTCTGTACCATCACAAAAATACAAAAAAATTTTCTATATACAGTGCATCCTCGATTATCTGGTCATGTTGGGCAACCTTTTTCCAAAATCTTGACCGGATAAGCATTTGGCTGGATAAGAAAAGACCTTAAGAAAAAAGAACGAAAAAAACGAAGTTAGTATGAGAACAAGCTTAGCCACAAAACAATTTAAATGCTAAACGAAAGAGACATTTGGGTAAAGTTTAAAATCACATAGTTCAACAAAATAAGTTATTAAACAGTTTAACTTTCATCAGTACTATTGCTGAAAAACGAAAGGATGGAGGTTTGTTTGATAGTGTTTTCTCGCCTTTCAGCAGCAAACTCACATGACCGGTTAATCAAGGAGCCGGATAAACGAGGATGTACTGTACCTTAAAAACCCATGTTCAAATGAAACATGAAGATAACTTGGTATTGAACAAACTTATTGCATTGGATGTAGCTTAATACGTCGGTAAGCATGGTGGTATACGGTAATAACAGCAATTAATACACTGGTTAGCTAGTGTTCACTTTATTTCTAAGTAAGTCAGTGCCGAATTTCTTTTTTGAATTGCTCTAATAGTTTTTTGCTTTCTACTGATTTCGCACGTATAAGGTAATGACAGTGCAAAACCAACCAGCATCGTTACTATGTCAATTCATCATCAGCTTTATCAAAGTCTTCCAAGTTGCAGTAGATTTCTTTGCTTCAGTACATTTTCAAGTTCTTGGCACACACAGCTGTTTCTAAGCGGAGGTGCTTTTACATCAAACAAAAAACTTCATTAGATTTTGAAAGAAATACCGGTAAACAAGTGTCTTGAGCAAAGCGAACTTGGTGGTACATGACTTTTCTTTTGGTGTCAGCTGTCACATCGTTAAGAAATAAAATGATGTACATCTTCTGCTTGGAAAATGCTTATTCGAAGTTTTAAAGAAACATTATGTTTGTTGATTATCAATTAATGACTAACTTTCTTCGGACAAAAGTCCCTGTTTCAAGAGATCATCTGCTTTTTATTTCATATTCTAGCAATTTTTGAAATAATTTTAGAAGTTTTGTAATGCTTTTTAAATCCGTCTTTTGATTGAAGTGCTGCCAGATCAACTAGCAGGGCCGGCGCCAAGGGGGGGCCTGGCCCCCCAATCAACAAGCTTACTCTTAAAAACAGTGGCTTTTGTGCTTAATTTCAAACTTTGGCCCCCCTGATAAACGCTTGGTCCCCTTAAGTCGACTTTTCTGGCGCCGGCTCTGTCAGCTAGTTTGACTTTCACATAAGACTTGCTGCTGCACTATCAACTGCTTTGCTCCAGGGATCTTAACTTGTACTTGATTGTGCCAACATCTCTTTCGTTATCCAAGTTGCATGCTGGTGCCAAATCCAAAACAGGATCCGAAAAATCGAGCTGATGAATACCTTCATCATTTCCAAGCAATATGCAGATGATGTTTGAGGAAAATCGAGATGGCAATCTTCAGAAGAACAGAAAGAGCCTTGGTGAAATCAATGTGTGGAGCACTGTTCCCTCTGAAAAATATTTTTGGAAAACAAATTAATTATTATCCGCAAATAATATGCCACTGTCGAGTGTCTGTGCTGTCTAGTGATCGGCGGAGTAGGCCTAAGCATGTATGTAATACCCTTGTATATCAGTAGGTGGCAGCAGGTAGCTAATTGCTTTGTAATTCGAGACGAGAGAATTAGTGAATGGAGTATTGTGATATGAACGTGTGGTTAGGAAAGATAATGGCAACGTTCTAAAGAAGGCATTGATGCATGAAGTGAATGGGCAGCGAAATCGAGGAAGGCTAAAGCAGATATGGAGGAGGCAAGTTGAAGAGAATACAAATAAAATTGGGTTGGAGGTGGACGAGGCTGCAAATCGCACAAGATGTAAAGAGGGATAGAGCGATCGCTAAGGAAATAAGGTGCATCCAGCCACCCTTGATCTAGACCAACCACACCGGATTGAAACTGGATGATGATGATAATGCCATCTTTGTTTAACAAAGCCATCTACCATTCGGTGAAGAGTTGCTTGCAAGATTGGAACAACTCTGGTGGTGCAGTTGAACGAATGCCTGAACTATCACAAGAACTTCCTCAGGCAAAGAATTGCATTGACCAAATCTATGATTGCTGATGTAGCTGAAAGCAGGTTTAATAAAATCTAACAAATTTATTGGGTTGCAGTGGAGTAAATTATCATAAAGCACATACATAGTTAGAATCAACTCCCATTATCCCATTGGGTCAAAGTAACTAATGTTCAGATAAAGGTAAATGAGATGGGCGGCCCCAACACCACAAAAAATGGAAAGAACCCCAAACTAGCAAAATATCGTACTACACAAGTCCGTGTATTGTTGGTAAGTGATGCTGATGAATGATAATGAGTTCTTATCCTCCTGTCACGTGAAAGCGATGGAGGCACTAAACGTAAGAAGAATCCAGACTCGCTTAAGAGTTGCCTTTGTTTTCTAGTTGACTTTTGCTTTTGATTTCTTTAATTTGCTGCGTGTTAGATTCCACCAAGCAGAAATAATCAGGAAATATCTTATCCAAGGACGCAACAATGAGACTTGTGTTGGAGTTAACCATCAACTTTGCAATCATGGTCGTAGCATCAACGACGCTCCTAACCAGTGTTACCACTGTGCCATGCTGTCAACAATGTGCATGAGCAGTTTATTTTACTCTTCTCATTGTATGCTTCCCAGAATTCTTATGGTCTTAGAACGAGTAACATAACCTGGAACCCTCTGGTCCACCAGTACTCACTTCACTACAGCCTGTTTATTGTTTATAATAAATTATGTCATCATTTGTGCTGTACTAACTTAATTGTAAGTTATATGTGGCCTTCTTAAGCTTGTACACTGCGCCAATATGACGTCATAATACTTCAATAATGCTCAAACAATTTTTGAATAGCACCTTCAAATATTAAAAAATGAATCATTTAAGAGTTGACCCAGGAATTTCAGTGTGGATTTGAACAAGGGTTTTTAAGTTGCAAACACTTCAGACTGTTTTAGAAGTGTTAGTTATAGCTTGTAGCATACTTTTAAAGGGGACTCACTTAGAACTAAATTTTGACCCCCCCTTTAATTTGAAAGATATGCATTAAGCAAAAAAAAAAGACGCAGCCGGCTGCCCCTCATTGAGTATTTTTAATTCAATTAGCTGTTCCAGGAGCACATCACAACTAAAAATAACCTTACTGTTGACAAGCACTTTAATGGTAATAAATTGAATAGTACTGGTGTGCTTTTAATAGGTCAGAAGAAATTGTTTAAGGCAGTGTTTATTTTGTTCACGGCTGGATCCTAATTACCTTGACTGAATTTAAGTAAATTAGCCAATCAGGGTCTACTGCCGGCAAAGTAATAACGGCAAAATAGACCCTACTATTATTTAATGATCATGCAATGTGATCATATTTCTTTCCACTTTGCTCTGTTGCAGTGTTGCTGGAAAGCCAATTACCTATTTAAAGTTACCCAATACAAGTAACTATTTGTTTTTATCTGCAATTAACTATTAATCAACTATTTATTTCTATCCTCAGCAACATTATTTATGTTGTCTTTGTTTTTCTGGAATTAATCTGGCAAACTCCATTTGCCTGTTGTTTCTTTTCTTTTGCAACTGCTATCCTTTTCACTGTATTGAATGCCCAAACGCCAGATTGAGTACTTTTTTGTGTGGTTTTCGATATGGTTCTCCCTGATTGTTATCACTGATGAGGGACATAATACCGAAACAGGATAGCTCAGGTCTTATCTTGTATAAAGTTACAAGTATAGAGTAACTTTCTACTAAGCCACTTTTTGTCTCTACAGTAGAATTAAAAATTGATTACAGTTAAATACACTGGCTGGTTGGCATAGTGGTTAAGGACATAGTTATCGGTGCGGGAGGTCTGGGATTTGATTCCCGGCCTGGTCAAGTCAGACCCAGTCATTAATGGCACGCCACAGCCGCAAAGTTTCTTCAGAACTGCGTTGCCCAAGCGCTGAGTCGCAGAGATAGGCCCCCTACTTTTCATGCATTTCTTTGTAACACTGCGAGTACAATAAAGATTTCATTATTTTTTTACAGTTAAATTTCAATCACCATGTTTTAGTTCCAATGTGTCTTTTCTTCACAGTTAAGCATAATTTTGTTTGGTACCGTAACAAATGTGTATCAGTAGACTATGTACTCATTTATGTGATGCATTTCAATGTTGAACATGTGTTTTTTGTTTAGCATTTGGAACAATCAAAATCACCTGAAGATTGTTCGTTATCATCTACCAACTTGCATGATTTTAAAAAGTCAATTTTGTCTAAATTTCAAAAGAAGAAATGAAATTCAAGCAATGTATCTCAAACCAGCAATGGAAAGATGATCATGCAGTCAGATGGTTACTTTACTTCTTAACCAAGCTTCTCAAGTGTCATGCGAAATCAGTGCATTTTGAGACAAGTTTTGACTGGTGAGAAATCAAAAACTTGTCCTGCAAAGAGGAAGTTGCGGAAGACTTTATCTTTTGAAAAGAAGTCTATTGCGGCAAAATTGTGGCCTTATTTTAAACTATGATTGTAACAGCTACCCAAACTGACAACTTCTGAGTCAGTAACGTGATAACAAAGGTCTGGAAGATGTGTAATGGTGATATCAGAACTTGTATGTGAGAGTAGATTATTGGTAAGTTGTCACTACTTTAGTATTTTACGTACATTTCAGTGCATTTACATTAGAAAGTGTTTCCTTGTGTGCGTTACTGTGAAATAGTTTGTGGAGATTTTCTATTTCTTTTTGATTTGATTATTTCTTTCCTTAGTCTGCTTTTTTAACATAACGACGGATGCAGCAGTGCAATAGTATTTGGCTTTGGTAATTATCTAGCAATGTGAATTGTTGCATGAAGTTACATGTGTACTGAGGCGTTAAAATTACTCTTACAACAATATATATTCCTAATTAAACTTCTAAAGTAGTCAACTGTCATTTTTTGTGACAGAAACGGCCAAGAAATGATGGTGCACATTTAACCCATCATTTTACGCAATCATGAAAACAAATGTGGTATTTTTATGGTTTGTTCGTTAATTGTTGATTTTAGCCTTAAAGCAGAAAAGCTTTCTCGATTAAACCCTGCGCAGAAGTCTGTTACTCTTGTCAACATCATTTTACGCAATTATGAAAACTAGTTTTTAACTTTTAGGTTTGTTTGTTAGTTTTAATCCCAAGGCAGTAGAAAAGTTTTCTCTATCAAACCTTGGAGAAGTCTTTGATGTCGAAATTTAGTAGGCGCATTGCGCAATGCACAGACTTCATTGTAGAGCTTTTGGAAATGGGATTGCAATTTCGTCGCGTTCATTAAAAGGAACTTGAAAATGATTACCCAAACTTGTTTTGCCTTGGCTTCATCATGTATTTGAAAAGGCATTGTCATATTAGCATGGATCAACGTGCCAAAAGTCATGCTATTAATGATATATTACTTCGGTTAATAATTACTTTCAATAATCTTAATGGTACTACGACTTCAAATTATCTTTTACATAACCGACAAAAAAGTAAAGCACGACGCAATTTGTAGGCAAACAATTGCTAGAAATACAATGTAGGGCACAGTTCGATAGATATATAATTATGATTAAATATATTACCATGCGCTGTGAGCCAATCCTTGCTACCGTGTTTGATGTTTTTCCGGCCTTGTTCAATTGTTTTAAAGTTGTCTTTTGTCATATTTGTTTTCTGTTAATCATTCACCTATCTTATATCTTGCAATGGCTGCGTTATGAAGTATTTGATATAGATCTTGTTATTGGCATAAGTTTTTTTTCTCACCTTAATAGTTACTGCAACAAACAGCGTTTATTATTATTTTAATTAGAGCTTCTTTTCGTACCGGTACTGCTTTTCTTTATCTGTAATTCGAAAAATGAAGTTTGTGATTTTATTCTTGACAAAACTTCAATTTAGTGGAGAAAACACGATTTTGATGTCATACCGGAACCAAATTAAAGATTACATATTTCAACAATGATGTAGAATTTTATTACAACATCGGTAGCTTCCACGACGAAAATTAGTCGCTCACGTGTTGAGAACAGAGATTCGTTTAGCATGTTCAAACACAATATGCTACAATTATAAATTAAATCTTGCGTACTATTAAAAAATGATTTGAACCCTACCATCGCTAGATCGAAATTCTGCGACCAAATTTAGTACATCTTTTGATGTCAGTTAGACTTATAACTAAGTCCATTTTTGGCCAGTCAAATCGAATCTTTTGAAGTTGATAATTCAGAAGGCAACAATTTAGAGCGGATTACCGATCAAAGAACAATTCGTAATGGTTTTTCTCCAGCCCATCTGTATGTAAATTAATAAAGCTTTTTATCAAAAAATACCCGAAGTTTATGCACTGGCATTGCAGGCATTTGAAAGTTGTTCCTAATTGTTTTGGAATTTCCGCTTTGTACGCGCGCGGATATCTCGCGAAAAAGAGCATCAACGAATTACTCACACAAACCTTGGGGAAATTTTCATCTATTATGTAACGTTTTCATGAACAAGTCAAAAACTTACTAAACGAATAACATAAACATAGATATCATAACGATCCACAACCATATATCTTATTCCACTCTTCGTATTGTAAAAGATCTTTTTGTGATACGCTTGCTTTTACTCTTTGCAAGGATTTGCGAAAATCATCGATATTTATTGGCCGCACATCGTTTTTGTGTATTTTACTAATGTCCATAACCTAAAAAATACATGCGTTCAATTGTACGGCTAGTCGGCTAGCATAGCTAAAACGTATGGCTGCTTCATGAAATTTTATTCAACTAGTGCAGGATGATCCAAGGTTGCCAGCGCCTGGGGCCACAATATTATTCTAGTGTTGTTCCCGGGCCACGTTAGTGCTAAGCATAGGACCTAATTATCGTTAAAAAGTAAGGTTGGCAATAATTTTAGCAGCTAACTAGCCCGTACGCCAAAAATAACCACACTTTTTGACTGTTGTGGTGGGCTACCGGTCCAAAAATTCATGCCGCATATCAAACGAAAAGAAAACTTTGCTAAGCCACATGACTACTGTGCCTCACAGTTCAGCGTAAGAAAACGGTGTGGCCGTGTTTGTGTTACGTCGGCATCATCATGAAGTGCTTTGGTGATGTCATAAGGCGCACCAGCGTGAATCCTTCTCACCGCCGCTGTGCCACGTACCATGTAATAATACACTAGTTTGCTACTACGGCCGAGGGGATGAAAGTTTGCAAAGCCAAAAAGATCAGGCGAAGGTTGCTAACAAATGGGACACGGACCACAATAAATGATGCCGCGGGCCACATGTGGCCCGCGGGCCAGGGTTTGGACCAGCCTGAACTAGTAGCTAATGTTATCGCAAGGTCTAGTGCCGAATTTAAGGGGTGGAGTGCCCTGGGGCACAAGTTTGGTGGGGCCCCATCAGCGGCGCCCCCGGGATTTTGCAAAGAGAGGGACCACAATCAGCCGCCGGAGGCCAAGGGGCTAACAATTTTTTTCGGTTTTCACATTAAAAAAAGTGATTTCAGCACACTTTTTTATTGAAAATGGGCATGCAGTGAGTGCTGTCACTACGGACAATGCAAAAATATTTTCGCAGCTAACCGACGGTAGGCCTATGTCTAAAAGCAGAAGCTTGGTGAAAAATAAGTAAAATGAGGCTGCAACTATTATTAGTATGAGAAATTATTGACCCTTATTACAGGGCAAAAGGGGGGGGGGGGGGCGTGGCACCGTGGCCCTACCTGCGTGCGCCTATGGACCCCATTTTTTTAAGATGCAAAAATTAAATCGTTTATTTCAACAAAGCGCTTCAAAGGTTAGGTTCGTCGTCAGTACTAGCAGCAAAAGAAAACTAGTATCAAAAGCTAACTACACCGGTGCATCTAGAGTAACAATTTACACTGTTTCAAAGCGCACTCAAGCTCAGAATGAATACTGCGGGTGAATAGCTCACCTACACTATGCTATGCTACTACATAAAAGCTTTGACTAAAAATTATTAATAAAAATCATTAATCAACTGGTACAAAGCAAAATTTAGGTTACAATTTGAAAAAGGGCCCTGCCACATCACATGATAGAAATTTATTGGCCTCTTTGTTTATTATGAGTCAAGTGCGTCTTGAAACACTGTGCCCTTACCTAAACGAATGAAAAATTAAAGCAGTTATTACAAAAACTTTCAATCAGGTACGATACTTTTGCTGCATAGTTTTGGATAACGGCTGTATCATCTTACTCCCGTAGAATATCACACTCCATGCTCATGACGGTTAAGTGAACAAGACTTAGTCTGCTTTGAGTCATGGATGTGCGTAACCTATTTTCAATTGTTTTTAACTTGGAAAAGGAGCGTTCTCCAGTGCAGTCGGAGATCATTAAAACAAGGTATATTCACAATGATGTTTCCACATATGGAAAAATATCGTCCACCTCTTTTTTCTTTATTAACCGATACAAGAACATTTCCAAACTGCATTCGCTGCCTTGATGCTCATCTTGAAATACTTCAGCAAATTCGGCAAACTGAACAATTTCCTAATACATGACTAATACGGCTACACTTTTTTTTTTTTTATGCCAACTAACACTACTGTGACTAAACTGCCAAATTGGCAGCAATCTGCCTTCAAAACTAACTACGATAAATCTTGCAAAACACTGATAATTCACCTCTATATTGTTGGCCTATAAACGAACCAGTTGGGCTACCATAAACAGAAAGTAAAATCACCACAGAAGATGATTGTTACGTCAAGCTGATTGCGAAATTATCTCGTGCCGACCCACTCCCGGCTTTTGGAGTAACGATGCGTCTTTACCAATTCAGTTTGTTACACGACAATATTGTTTTGCCCAATACTGCACAAATGTACAAATAACTTGCGGTGGATGGCCAACCCCCCCCCCCCCCCTAAATCCCGCCCTGGCATTTTTTATTTACCAAGTAACTTGAAATTAACAATGCGTAACGTAGGAAATTGTTATACACCAAATCGCTTACTCGGCAAGAAACAGCGAAAAAACTGGAGGTCATCTAATCAGCTGCCTCCTTACTTCGCAATGCACAAACGAAAAGATCTAATGAAAGTCTAAATGGAGGCAAATTCTGATGAAGTGTTGAGAAAACTAAAATCATTACAGTATTTCTCGCAGTTCGAGGTTGGCGCGCAGTTTGCAATGCATGCGTGCTTAAAATGTATTTTATCACTTAGTCCAGTGATGCTACAGAGGAAGGGGGGACCTACACCCGACTTACTTTTTTACTGTGGTCCGCGTCAGTCTTACAAAAACAAGACTAAATTTGACGCTCATTTAAATATTTGTAAAAAAAAAGTGCAAAAGTGTCAACTTAGCAGTAAATCAGTAAATGTCATTTGCCACGATTGTGTAATTCGTTTGCGACTATATGAAAATTGAAAGTTAAATGTAATTGTGAGCGACATGGCCTAGCGGTACCACGCGCAGGTTACAGATCTTACGTGACGGGTTTGATTCACGGCTGGAGCATAAGCACAGGGTGGCAGCTGACTTGAAGAGCGCAAGCGCACTTCGCTCTCTCCCTCAATTACTGTTGAACCTTTAATTCAATATACCGTACTTTGAAAATAACTTCCGTTACTTATTTATTGTGGTCCACTCGAAATAATATGTAAATGATGTGGCTCGCAGCACATTGCATGTTTCTTACCCCTGTGCCAAAACTTAAAAATAAAACGACTGTACTTGTAAACTTCGAATCGGTCCCAAAGCCGCATCTTTGCATAGGTTTGTGACGTCAGCACCGGAATAGCCATCTGTTTGCGACACGACTTCGTTAATTTCATTTTGAGTCAGCACACACAGTTGCTGCGTCATCAATTTTGTAATAATCTATATGCAAAACAATTATTTCTAAAAACTTCATTGTAATACTAAACTAATTGCTCTTACTTGTTTTCTAGCGCTATCATCCGGTAATGGAATATAAAGTCTCTTTACTAGTCTTCGGCGTGCTGCCTCGTCTATTTCTTGAGGACGATTCGTTGCTCCTACAACTAGAATCCTATCTTCAGACGATGTGGTTGCGCCATCCAACTGAACCTTTAAAAATAGTTAAATCCATTTAGGCTTTTGTCGCAGCAGCCAAACTCTGTATTGCTCAAAAAATGGGCTACCTGTAAAGAATATCTTGCGACTGCGAGCATTTAAAGTAGGCTAAACAGAGTATGTTTTTGCAGATTCTGCGGTCCAAACAGAAAAACGCAACAGCTATTCTGCCGTTTCATGAAACTAGTACACAGTTTTCACAAATTTAACTTTTAGCTACTGCTTGCTAAGAACATTAGGCTATTAGCTCTTCGTGTGCATATCACGCACATGCAAAAACTACAGCATGTTCACCAACTTACGAAAAATTCCGTCTTGATTCGTCGTGATGACTCGTGTTCTGAATCCGATCTTTGAGACAGTAAAGAGTCAATTTCGTCTATGAATATAACAGCAGGCTGATGCATACTGGCCACAGCGAACAAAGCACGAACCTATAAGCAGAAAAAACTCAAAGCTTTAATACCGTGCTGTATCATACTTATTCTTCAAAAACAAAAGTTCAGTTTAGAGCAAAATGTTTCCCAGTACGATATTGTACTGATTAATTGAAAAGGCGAAAAAAATGCTATTTCCCATGTCTTGTAGTTTACCCAATACGTTACAACAAGCCGTTTGCTCAGGTTTCATAGTTTTAGCCTAGGGTTTTGTGCTGGTGAAATTTGTAAGCTCATATACGGTATGACGGCGAACCATAACATTATCACCCTTTCCAATTTTCCTCATATTTACCATTTTTTCTGCTTGCCCAATCCACTTTGACGTCAATGATGATGCGCTGATACTAAAAAACGTAGCCCCAGACTGATTGGCAATACATTTTCCGATCAAAGTTTTTCCGGTCCCAGGAGGACCAAACAAAAGAATACCCTAAAACACCAAAAACTTAAGCCTGAAATGTAAAAAAAAGAAAAGCATTGAATGACTCTTATTCTTCATCTTTATCCTCCTATCACGAGAAAAAGGCAGAGGCGCTATTCTTAGGACGAATCCAGACTCGCTTAGGAGTTGCTTTTGTTTCCGAGTTTTCCGGTTGAATTTTGCTTCTGACTTCTTTAATTTGCTGCTTGCTAGATTCCACCAAGCAGAGATAATCATCGTGAAGCATCTTATCCAAGTACGCAACAACGAGGCTAGGTTGGGAGTTGAACCATTAACCTTCAGATCATGGTTGTCGTAAAACGACGCTCCAAACCACTGCGCCACGCTGCCGAAAGAATATTAATGTTACAACACCAAAGCATTTCGTCAACTACAGACTCGATGGACCGAAACAGAATTCTAATTGTTTACATGTACATAACGAAACGTCTAACGCTGTGCAAAACCATTAGTATCTTGTTCGCGGCTATGAGCTTCTGTTAACTATTAAAATCACTCGAACCTTTGGTGGGCCCCTTAAACCAGTAAAAATATCAGGGCGTAGCATCGGCCATATAACCACTTCTTTTATTGTTGCCTTGGCAAACTCCAAACCTAAAAAAGTACCGGTAATAACTATCAAATTTCAATTATAACTTTATGACTCGAACAATGAACAACTAAACTAGACATCAAAAACCACTGCGAGTAAACTGGTGGACTTTTTATAATCATAATATTTTTTTACACGTAGCAGTAGAGGTGTTCAGAATCTGGACATTTTAAAAAAGTTCAAGTTTTCAAAGCTTATGTGGTGCCTAGGACCTTAAAAACACCTGCTGTGTAAAAAAAATTCGAAAATTTTATTTCTTCCATATCGCTCATGGCGGTTAAAAAAGTGTAACCAAAATTGCTCAAAGGGGATTCCCCTATGACGTCATTATTAAGATAAACTGACATAACTCGAGTTCTGCAGCAGTTAGAAGAACGAGATCAATTACATTATCTTTCATGACACGCGTACTTTACGATGGGGGTAAAATGATGACGTCATAATACATATCAACATGGTGACGTCATATTCCAAATTTCACGAGTTTTGCTAAAGCAACTTCAGCGCAAATACAAAATATGCTTATCAATTGATTCATATGATCAGCTTTTATAATGATAAGCTGTATTAGCATTAGTCAGAAGTATAGTTCTAATTTTCGTAAGCACTGGTAGACTATCTAACATTGGGGTCATGGATATAATTCAGTAATATTTCAAACGGAAAAATATCAATTGCGGAAAATGGAGTTATGAATAAGATTTGCCTCTTACTGTAACAACTAGCAAAGGGTTACGAAATGAAACATTTTAGAGTGCCCGTCGTCCGTACATTGCTCCGGTGCAAACGCAAGTTTAACCTATAAAAACACACGTACAAGATTACACATATCGAGTTAGAAGTCAAGTAGATGGATGAGCTAAGGTCGATTTTTTAAAGTCAGCAAATTGACTTCGGTGTTTTTCAACGACTTGCAAAATACTTGCTCGCTGCTCTTCATTCTCTGTCAAAATGGCGGCATAGTCGGAATGTAGTTTGACACCCCTTTCAGCTGCATCGTTGACAACTTTAATGTTGGCAACAAAGCTTTGGCCTTTCTTGAAAGACTCATTGGAAATCCAAACCTCTGGCGAATCATAAAGCCAATCTTTCTCCAAATTCAGTGCATCAAAAATGAACCAAGTCTCTGTGCCGATGAAGTCGTGAAGTTTCGATTGTTCGTCAATATTTCGCTTGAAAACTGGAATACCTCGGCGAAACTCATCTGGTGGTGATACTGAGAGCAATCGTAGCGCCATAGATTCTTTGACCTCATTGGTTAGCAAAGGATGATGGCTAAAAAAGGAGAACACAACCGTTTCTTCTGTCAAATACCACTGATGTGCTGAAAGCTTTGCGAAGGCAGCATCAGCTACAGCTGGATCCTCAGTCTTGTAACGGATCATGTTTTGCAAAAATATTAGATCGTTGATTGGTGCGTCCAACCCAATGCTACATTTCAGCCACGCAGGAACATAGAAAAGAGCAATAAATGCATTTATGCGATGAAGTTTTTCTAAAAAGTCGCTGTCGTAAGACATTTGGTCTGCCCACAAAAACATTTTTTGGCAATACAAAACTTTGCCCATCCATCGAGCACTGGAAGTAGCACCAGGTTTGTGGTGAAAAAAGTTGGAGGGAGCTGCACCGAGTAATGCAAGTGTGTTCTCTGCGCATTGCTTGTAATCGCCTCGTATGAATACTTCCTTTGTTTTGCTTTCACGTTGGATGATCTGCTGTAGCTCACATATTACTTCTTTTGCCTTTTCTCGAAGCCAATCTGAAGAAAAGTTCAAAAGGCAGTAATTTTGTGACTTCTCGATTTTTGGCCAGGATGCTTGAAAAGCGTTAAAGTGAGGATCTTCTGGTGCTGTCGAGTCACCAAACAAGCAAGTATATACAGCTCCAATAATGAGCTCGTATATATGATGGCGACATGCATGGTAGAAAAGCTTGTGGTCCAAAAGTTTCTCCAAAGTTTTTGCCGCACCTTGGTTACATCCTGTGTTGCTGGCTGTTGTGTCAAAAACCAACGCTTTAACTTCATCTTTCAGATTCCAAACTTCCAAGAGATCGAAACTTGCTTCTGCTTGGGCTTTTCCGGTTGCTCTTTCTAGTTTTTGCACGCCCAGCAGCTTTCCTTGTTTATACTTAGAAACCCCGGAAACCAGCACAGAAAGAGCTTCGTATTTATTTCCATAGCAATCTTTTGTTAACTTTCCATCCCAGTGAAGAGCCAGAAAATCCTGTGGAGCATCAATTATTTGATTGAAGATTTCCGTGGAGATTTGCAGTCTGCTTGCTATTCGAGCCCGGTAGGTGGAAGAACGTGAAAGACAAAAGTCATCAAGATTACCCTGGCTAGCTTTGATAAAAGATGCTATTAGCATTGTAGCAGCGTTATCAGAAATTTTAAACCTGTCCAAAACCTCCGTAATCTCCATGCTGTTAATGAGGTTCCTAGGAACGTTGAGTGTTACAAACGATTTTTTTGAACTTGGACCAGGTTTTTCGCTTTCCTCGTACTCGGTACCGGAGCTGAGAGTTGAGGCTGCAGAACTTGAATGTTGTAAGAACTCTATGTCTGCTTCATCACTGCTGGATTGGCCGATAGTGGTAGGCTTTGTAATCAACCGATCACTTTTTTCTTGACGCCTCTTGACGCTTTTTCGAAGCAATAAGTCTTCTCCGCTGATGACGCTCTTTCGCGCACTGCGTTGGTCTTCGTAAAACGCTATGTCCTCTTCCTTTTTCTTTGCAGATAACATGTTGTTCTTTCGAATATACTGAATCGCATCATGAGCCCCTATATCCCACAACTTTGATAGAGTTGAGACAAACATCTCACGTTTTCTCCCGGGATCGGACTGACGCGTTTTATTTTTGCAGAGCTGCAACCAGGTGTCATATTCATTTTGTAACCTTTTAATTGCGTTGATTCTGGTTATTGTTTTGATACCGGCCTTGGACCATATCAACAATACTTTATCAACAGCGCCTGACAAATGATTTTTTATTGGGGTGTTGATGGGGGTTGTTTCTTTTAAATTCAACACATACTGGAGGACTTGGCTCAACAATGGTAGTTTGTTTCCACTGATATGCTCTGCACTGCGCCCAATTAAAAAGTAATCTGTTGCTGAACGAGTTTTAATCTTCTTTCGAGATGGTTCTGTCATTATTCTTCACTGATTGAATGCTTTTAACAGTCAGAAATTATGTATATACAGTACTTGTATAGAATACCATGATGATCTAAAAATATCCACAAATCATTATTTTCCTAATCATGCTCGTTAGCTAAACCTGACTCAAAATGCTTTCATGAAGTCAAGCCTGCAATATCCCCAGTAAATTTTCTGATTAACTAGCATCCTCTGGTTACTGTAAAGTTCTACTGTTATCATTACAGATCGCTCTGTTATCTAAAAATAAGATTGAAATGGCCTCCCGACTTAAAACACTTTCGAAGGTAATGGCTATAAAAGCTGCTGACCACAGCGAATTACAGAGCTATGAATAACTTAGGTCCAGAGTCCAGCAGATGTTTTTAAGTAACATAAACAGTCAGCTGATAACACCTTAATTGGCTTGGTTCTATTACGCCATGACGGTAAACCAACATTTTAAGCCTAGAAGATGTGTGTATTCGTTCATTTGCGTTCAATTCAGCAAAAAAATCTCAAAAATACGTAATATGACGTCATCATGCTAATATATATTATGACGTCATCATTTTACCCCCATCGTAAAGTACGCGTGTCATGAAAGATAATGCAATTGATCTCGTTCTTCTAACTGCTGCAGAACTCGAGTTATGTCAGTTTATCTTAATAATGACGTCATAGGGGAATCCCCTTTGAGCAATTTTGGTTACACTTTTTTAACCGCCATGAGCGATATGGAAGAGATAAAATTTTCGAATTTTTTTTACACAGCAGGTGTTTTTAAGGTCCTAGGCACCACATAAGCTTTGAAAACTTGAACTTTTTTAAAATGTCCAAATTCTGAACACCCCTAACGTAGCAGTTGCGTGAAAAAGGATTTGTCCTTTTCAGCTAAAATCAAAGTCCGATTTCTTGGTTCCGTGAAACAGTGACCCTTTACCTGCTTCAACGTCACTTTAACTGTTTTTCCGAAATCCTGAAAAGAGTTTATGTAGAATCATAAAAGCTAGTATTCAAAACATAAAAGTTTAAACCAAAAATTGCTTCTGGTTTCTACAGCACATTAATTTACCTGCAATATCATCCCAAGCAACCGGCGGACCATGGTCCATTATTTCGCTCATCACCAGTTCCACCAGCTGTGGTTCAATTCCTTTAAGTTTTGGTGAAACATCATCACTCTGAGCTTGTGAAGGCAATGATTGTTTTTGGCACTGCAAAAATATCGTCTAGGTGCAAGAAATAGAAAAAAATACATAAAATGGGAAACGCAGTAAAACTAAAACATAGCAGAGGATCACGTCAGCGATTGGAGCAATTCTGAGTCGAGGCAAACCAAACTCAAATATTGCTTTCAACAGCTTTCATGCTTAACAGTCAGCATTGCAAGTAAGCGTAAAGAAAAAGACGAAATTGTTTTTAATGCACAGTTAGGAAAACGTAATAATTGACTACAAACACTTTACACTAGGGCGTGCATTAAAAAGCTTCGCTAACATACCATTGATCCCACAGCGGCGCTACTGGCGTCTTTACTTGAAGGTGGAACAAATTTTGCGAAACACTGGTTTCTTGGGCGAGATCCCAATGATTTTTTATTGCAGGAACCTGAAATAAAACTCAATTGAGAAAAGCTTACTGCAAGTTTACCATGCGCATATTAATTTATTTACTTTGTGGAGAATTCCGTTGAAACTTTTGCTTCTGATTAATTGCAAGTTGCTCACGAGCCGATTTAAAACATGAAGCTGAATTTGAGGTTTCTGTGCAAAAACATTGAGATTAGTAAAAAAAAACATATAGGCTACAGGAATGCTAAACAAGTAAAATACCGGCTATTCTTCGCACCTAAGTCTATCAAATTGAAAAATGTACAGTATATAATCACGAATAACAAGTTGGCAAAATCACACAGCTGAAGCAGCAAAGAGCTGTTTCACAAATATAGCAGGTACTACAGCGTTCCACTTAACAGCTTTATTTAATGACGTTTTGAAACGTCCAGTACATTATTATAAACATATTTACTAGTACATTAATAAGATGAACAACCTGAAATTTTCTTGGTAAAATCGACATGTAATGCGGCAAATAACAAGTAGTATTAAAAGCTCTTGACAGGCTGTTTCGCTACAAAGCTCTTGGCAAGCTTAAGTGAAAAACCTTACGCAGTTACAGCTTTCCATCTTGAAGAGCCTCGTGGCATAACAGCCTGTTGGGGGGGGGGGGGCGGGTAATTCTAATATCACTAGATCATTTGCTGTTCTATGCTTACGATCTGGCGTTTGCTACCAAGCTCTTTGTTGTGCAACAGTCGATTCACATAACAATCAACATATCAATTAAATTTTTGC
The DNA here is from genome assembly GCA_964006365.1 of Trididemnum miniatum. Lineage (NCBI taxonomy): Eukaryota > Metazoa > Chordata > Ascidiacea > Aplousobranchia > Didemnidae > Trididemnum > Trididemnum miniatum. Next base: position 5,368,378 of record OZ023244.1, read on the forward strand.
TTATTGAAACAATTTTAGCACCGTACATTCATACCAGTATGACACTGAAATTATACCAAGCATACTATCACATTAATAACCTTCAACATTGCAATCATTTGCATCATCAAATTTCCGTTTTGAGTCTCTATGATTTGAATAAATATTGTCTGCTTGTTGCATATGAGAAAAGTTTGTTGAAGAAACAGAGGACTGACAAAATGCTGAAGAAACAGTTGAATCATTTTCTTTCTCATTCCAAGATGTAGGTAAATTGGAACTGATTTGAATAGATTTTTGTTTCAACAATTTCACTGAAGGATTGTCAGTAACTTCTAGTAACCAGTCGTTGCTGCAATGGGATGATGCCAGCAGCTTTTGCATTTGATTTAAAGGAGCTTGACAACCAGATTTAAAAATGGAATTATATTTCTTATTTTCACAAATTTCCTTTAGTTTGGACGTCAGCTTTGATTGATTTGACAATTTGCTCTCATTATCACCTAAAAACACAACTATCATATCATTTACAAATTAAGATCAAGAGTAAATGTTTCAGTTTTCAACCATTTCACAAGTTTTGAAAAGCAACAAATCAAAACAAATATATGCCAAACATGCTGCTGCTATAAATCATGCTGCTGTAAATTAATTTCACAAAATAATAGTGACAAATTTGCGTTAAACAAAGTAGTCTACTATACTTGCTATACTATAGCAGTAAAAAATAAACACAAGAGCAAAAGTAAAAATGGTTGTGCAATGTTCTTTCACACCTAAAAACTCACTGTATTTTTTTCTGTATTTTGTTGCACATTTATACTCCTATCACAAGAAAGCAATCAATGCCTTATAACGAGCTCGCTTAGGAGTTGCCAGCCATCTGTCTACCACACCAAGATGGGGAATCCCGCTAAGTGCTTTTCCCAACGGCACAACAAGTAAACTTACTGGCTTGTTTTCCACACAATCCCATTAATGCTGAGCGTCAAGCAGGGAAGCTGTGAATACCAATTTTAAAGTCATTGGTTTGACACAACTCAGAATCAAACCCAAGTCTACAGCTCCCGAGATGGACGCTCTATACCGCTTGGCCATCTGAGCTGTTCACCCATACTTCATAACAATAGCCCAGCATTGCAACCCGTACTTCATAACAATAGCCAATAGCCACACTGGTGGGCCATTGCTGTTGTATGTTTCCAAATGCTTTAGAAGTACAATAAATAGCTACCGGCACACAGTGTTCATGTGCAACCACACAATTAGTCTAGCCTATTCTATTAACTAAAAAGTCAAAACCATGTGTTTAGTGGGTGAATCAGCTCATAAAACAAAATTAGTCTACTTAAGTTTATGAAACAAAAGTAATATTTGAATCAGCAAAAGTTTGAGTGCATGCTGAAATTAACGGTATTGCTACACTACCATACTTTATCAGTTTATTGGCAGCCTAAACTAAAACTCACCATCATTCCTCGAAGTACAGAAGTTCATTTCATCCAGAAATAACTTGGATGCCAAACAACAAGTAGAACCAACACTTTCATCACCGCGCATTGAAGAAAGTAAGTGAGCAACATTTTCATGATGAACATCAACATTCGAAGCAAAACTTTCTTGCTTGGTCTGAAAATTTCTCAGCTGCCACAGGTGTAAGTTTCCCGCATCTATTTTTCGTTTTTCACTATTTTCTGTCATTTTAATCTAACCTAGTACCATAAAAAATACCGGACTTACCGGTACCAGATTACCCAAAGGTGTTGACTCTGTTACTGCCTTGCTAACCCAAGACGAGACTAGGCCTAGTCCATAGACGGAGAACGATATGGTGCAGACCTATCAAGATATTAAACAATTACTGGTAAAGCTTGTTTGCAGTTCAATGTAAATTCAGTTGTACTAAACTATGAACGCGGCACTTGTTACCGGTGCTGTACACTACACAATGATGGCACGATAAACCTTTCTGTACTAAAGCGATAGCGGAACCAATAATTGATAATTACAGAAACACAGGCCCTGGGCGATATCAATAAATCTCAATCTCTTAAAGCAATACAGATAATCGATTAATTATCGCTGATAAATTTTATCGATAAATGTTGCTGTAAGTTTTCAATGTGTTTGACAAAGTTTTTTTTCATAAGTCAAATCGCAAAAGTGTTTTTCTACATTTTTCAAGAGAACAGTTCACCATCTCTGCCATGGTATCAAACAAACAAAGAGAAATTTTTTCAATCAAAACAAGACTTTATGGACACAGTGTATTTTTTCCATAGCGCCAACTCACTAACTTTGAATACTGAGTGCAAAAAGAATCGTTTATCGCGATATCGGCGATCACAAAATATGTTATAAAAGTGATATTGGTAATTGATAAATCCAAACTATTTTGAGTGAAAACAATAATAAATTATCGCCGATAAAATATCTCGATAAATGCCCATCTCTGACACTACAGCTTAGAGTCCTAGACCAGTTTAGCTTGCTCAGTAGCTGAAAGCTCGCAAGTAGCAGCAAAATGATCGCTTTCACTGCAATCGAAAGCAACCTCGTTTCGCGCCACATATTACGCGCAACCTGACTTTGTTTTGGCCAGGGTTGCCAGGTTTTGCAGAGTAAAATATACCAAAATGTTCCAAATTATATACCAAATATATACCAAAATATGTTATCAAAAATATACCAAATATATACCAAAATTTCGAAAAAAAATTCATCAGTTTATCTGTAAAAATGAAAAGTAAGTGTTGCAATTTTGAATGACATAATTAATTTCTTGCTCAATCTCCCAACAGAAGTATTTTTTCACTGAACATAAATTAGTTGAAATACAATCAAGCTTTCATTACCAGTAATGCAGATTAAATAGACCAAAGAATCAAATCAAAGTTTCTCACGCTAAACAAAAAACAATAGTCACAAATACAACAGTTAATTGAAATTAATCAACACTTCACAGTCCACAATTCTCAGGTAACAAAAAGATGTACTGCACAAAACTCACAGTTTCAAATAAACTAGCCCCCATTACTTGAAATTAATCAACGCTTCACAGTCCACAATTCTCGGGTAACAAAAAGATGTACAGCACAAAACTCACAGTTTCAAATAAACTAGTCCCCATTACTTGAAATTTAACACCCGGCTAATGGAGGTTCATTTCATTGAATCAATTCACTGGTCTCCTTCCTATGCCAAACATAAATACCGATACGTTATCCCAGTAGGCCTAATACCGGTACCAGTAGTTCAGTACCCAGGGCCGAAACTAGGCAATGCGGGGCCCCCCCAAAATCATCTTTCGGGGCCCCTTAAAATATTTTTTCTTGGATGGTGATGCAAAAGAGCGAGCCCCGAAGGGGCGATGCCAAGCTAGGGGGGTCTGGGGACATGCCTCCCCCAGAAAATTTTTCGGAATTTGACCTTATTTTGGAGGCTTTTTGTGCGTTTTGAGCCTTCAAAATTCCTCAGTTTTAACAAGGTTTAGTAGTCTGTTTAACTAGGTCCCTTCCAAACCTACTAAAATAATGCTGCAAGCAAACCCTACTCTAACATTTCGCTACCTATGCGAAGAAAAAACGTTTTTAAGGCTTATTTTTGCGCCTTTCACTTGAGGATGAGGGGCCCTTGGTAGCCTATGCTACTAAACGTTTGTTTGCTAGTTTTGCGACTGCTATTTTTTGAAAAATTTGCAGGGACCCCCTATGGTCAAAAGTATAAATATGGTATGGGGGCCCCACATCGCGTGAGTTAAGACAAAAAATATATTGAATCTTAGAATAGGCCTATTTAAGGCACCTTTATCATACGTTGAGTAAATAGTACTACGTACCGGTACTGACTATTTACGGGGCCCCCTTTTTGTGCGAGGCCCCCCCCCCCGGTTGGGGGGTTCGGGGGGCGCTAGTTTCGGCACTGCCAGTACCCTTAAACATCCCAAATTCTGATCCTTAACATTCAACCCAAACCCCAATCATTGCAAATTAGCCTGCTGATCAGGGTTTCCTCTACGCTGTGCGCGCGCACACGGATTTCAGAGGCTGCGCACGCGCATAAATATACCGCGCACAGACATATCATGATGAAGCAATGTTCTCGATAATGGCTATTTTAGGAAAAAGGAAAATTGTTCTTGGACCTGCTAAAAGGACGCATTTCTTTACAAATTGTACCGTCTACCGTGAGCGAAAAATGTACCAGCAGTAACATAACCAAGAGAAGTTGCACTGTTTGCTTTCAATAGCTGCCATATTGAATTTATTCATGGGTTTTTGCCAAAACGTGAGTCATTTCTAAAAAGTGCGCACTCGCCAAAGTTTCTGCCCACACAGACTACAAAAAATTAGAGGGAACATTGCTGCTGATAATATAGGCCTAATGTGAACACCAAGCCTTAATCCAAATGCCAAACCCTACAACGCTACAACTCAACACTCAAAACTATAAACTAGCCAATCCATTCTTCACGATTCACATATAACATATTGCTTCAGAAAAAGAAAATTATAGAGCTTTTGCCTCATTGGCACATTGTGCAAAAAAAAATCGCCACTAGTAGTGTTGCCAATTTGGTAAAACTGCATTGCTCAAATCCGTAAAAAGGATTTATTAGGTAATCCGGCAATTAAAGAGCTTTCTAGTAATCTTCAACATATCAGTTATACTAAATTTCTGAAATATACCAAACGCAAAAAAACGCTACCAAAAGGCATAAAAATATACCAAATTTAAGGACATATACCAAACCATAATTTCACCTACCAAACGGTCCAAAAAATATACCAGATTTGTGAAATCTGGTATATAAATATACCAGTTGGCAACACTGGTTTTGGCTTAATAGTGACTTTAGTGACTACTTAAAATTTTTTTACAACGCTAGGTGTCGCTGCTACATTAACATGAAACTAAAATGGTGAGAAGAATGACCGCTTGTCAGAAAAATGGCTTCTGTATATTTGTACAAACAAGCTCATGGAGTTGGCCGAGTGGTTGGTACATTGGGCTCCGAAGCTGGCTTCGCGGGTTCGATGCTCAACTAGGTCATCTCCATGATGCATGTACTTACTACCACAAAAATCCTAAGCTGCAATTAAGTGGCTTGAAATAAAAAAAAAATAATATTGAAAAAAAAAAAACTACAAACCCTTCAATTGACGGTGAAACTCAGTCTTGCAATTACAAACAAATGCTCTTATCTTCTAGGGTTTCTCAGAATAGACTAAATTTAGTTGGTAGCAAAAGTAATAAAGGTTTTCGCGATTTTACCAGAACATTTTTTGACTCATTGCGCTCCTACGTTTAAAGGAAACGACGCTAATGGTTGATGAATTGGGTTGCAGGATAGGAGCATTTTTTTTCTCATATTTTATACGGTATTCTTGGTTGGGGCAGCGTAACAAAAAGTTGAATTAAACCTCTACAAATTTTTGAAAATAAAGTTTTAAAAATATCAAATAATTCTACGTGGAAAGACCATATTGCTAACAATAGATTATTTCAAAAGTTTGAAATTTTAAAGATTTTATTAGATGTATATAATTTTGAATTAAGTAAATGCATGCACAACTATCGTGCAAAAGCCTTTCCTAAAAGTTTTGATTTATACTTTTTGAAGTAAAATTATGTATTTAGCTAAACAAAATAAACTACCTAGATGTTTGCAAAGCTATTTTGCTCAAACCTATGAAATACACACCTACGAAACCAGACTAGCCAAACGAAATTCGGTTTATGTTACCCGATTTAACAAATCCTTTACAAATCCTTTACAAAACGATCCATCAGATATATTGGAGTTATCCATCAGAACGATTTGCCAGAAGATATCCAAAACTTAGTTTGCAACTCCAATTCAACCTTTTCAAAAAAACTGAAACTATACCTCCTACAAAAAGAAACGTAGTTAAAGTTTGTTTTCCGTAGTTAAAGTTTATTTTATTATCTTTCACTATTAAATTTTATCAGCCATCAATGTTTCTTTCTTTCGCGTAAATTTGTTTTCTGCCGTGCGTACTGCGTTGGCCTACTGATTATTACTAAAAAAGTGCACTCTGCTTAGTCAACTATAATTAAGTGAGAGGCTGCAGACTTGGCGACCGCGCCTTGCCTTCCTAGCAAGGGTGGAAACTCAAACCTAAACCGAAACCTGAAAACCCGGTTTTAAAGGAAATTTTGGAAACCCAAACTGAAACTGACACGTACTTAGCCAAAATTTTGAAAATCTGAACTTGAACCAAAACCGTTTTTTCTTGAAACGTCAAAACCGAAACTGAAACTAAAACCTGTTCAAAATTTTTTAAGGTTTAAGGTTTTAAAAATTGTCATCACTATCCTTACCAGCACAGTTTCTTTAACGCTGAGCGTCGAATAGAGAAGCTGTGAATACTAATTTTTGAGTCTTTGGTTTTACCGGACTCGGAATCATACCCAAGTCGACAACTTCAGAAGCAATTGCTTTCCTCACTTGGCCATCTGAGCTGCTACTTATCATCGTAATAAAACAAAAACGCCAAGAAGTAAAGGATTTAAATAATTCGTATTAACAGTAAAATAACTTTCTTGGATGAAACTTAAACCGAAACTGAAACCCAGAAACCGAAGCTGTGCGTAAGCAAAACTGAAACCGAAACTGGAACCGATTTTTCAACAGCCGTGAAACCAAACCAAAACCTGACATCTGGGTTTCAACACACTGAAACTGACACCCTAACGCCAAGTGGCCAGGTTTCCACCCTTGCTTCCTAGTAATGCAAGGACATATGGTCTTTCGCAGCCTCTCACTGCGAAGAGCAAACTGTAACTGTATACCTTTTGTTATGTTATTGTTATATAATTGCCATTTTCGAACAAAAATAAATGAATGAAATGAATGAATGCTTTTTACCAATTGCAAAAGCTCATCATTATACTACAAGAAGCAAATCTAACCAAAATTATTTTCCCGATTCTGTAAATACAAATTGCGCAAAGAATTCTATAAAATTTTATGGAGTTCAGCTGCGGAATCTGATTTTTGCAGAAATAAAGTCTTTTTTTTTTACCGTTTTAAAAAGGAATATAGAAAGATTTTGTTAAACAATTAGATATAACTAAAACTAAAGAATTAATTTTTATAAATAATTTTTGTACTCGTGAAAAATACTATTTTCAGCGGTTGTAGCCGCATTGCATTATGCAGGCGTAATGTTTTTTGATTTGCATTCATTTTCAGAGGTGGGCATTTTTTAAAAATTGGTTGAAGCGCAGCGCAACAAAGCGCAAAAGTTTTGTTAAGTCATGAAACGCAACGCAACTAGCGCAACCTAATTTTTAAATTGACTGAAGCGCAACGCAACTTTCGCAATCAATTATTTTTTCGCATTAAAGCGCAACGCAACTTCCGCAATCAATAATTTTTTTGCATTAAAGCGCAACGCAACTTCCGCAACGAGGTTTATACAAAAGAAAAAGCGCAACGCAACTTTCGCAATGAAAAATTTAATAAAGCGCAACGAGTAGATGTATTAGCAATGCAATTTTTTCTTGAGTTATTTTTATAGGTGCTTTTAACAGCACGCAGTTGTCTACAACGCGACAACGATTTTAATGCAAGTGACTGTAACAAGATTTTGCATGGTCAATGAACAGGAAAATTAGATAAGAAGAGAAAAAAGATGCGTTGCTGATGATTGTTTCTTCATGTTCATCCTCTTAGGCTATCACGAGAAAGCGAAGGAGGCGCTGCTCAGGACAAATCCAGACTCGCTTAGGAGTTGCCTTTGTTTCCGAGTTTTCCGGTTGAATTTTGCTTCTGATTTATTTAATTTGCCGCTTGCCAGATTTCACCAAGCAGAGATAATCAACGTGAAGCATCTTATCCAAGGACGCAGCAACGAGACTAGGTTGGGAGTTTAACCATCAACCTTGCGATTATGGTCGTCGTAAAAACGACGCTCCAAACCACTGCGCCACGTTGCATAGTCGCGTGCTGTTAAAAGCACCTCATCGCGGTAAATCATAATTTGCATATGCGGCGAAGTTCTTCACAACAACAAGTAAATACGATTTATTCAACACTCAATGATCTCTTTAAGCACTCGCAATTATTTTAAAAAGCAAAAGACTTTAGTGTACCACATTTCTGATGAGCTGAAAATTTCTGCTACAATAAATTGACCTATAGGCATATTGTACGCATCAAGAAACAAACTGCTATTCTATTAAAAACAATTACAAAAAACTGCTAACTCCAGCACATAGCGCTTTAATTAATCCAACAAAGCGCAACGCAGTATTTCAACTTCCGACAGTGCGCAACGCAACAAAGCGCAAGCAACCAGATTCTTTTCAGTTCGCAGCGCAATAATGCGCACACTAATATATATTTTTTCAGTTCGCAACGCAATAAAGCGCAAGAAGGATTTATTTTCCTTGAAGCGCAGCGCAACTTGCGCAATGGCTAAAAATAATTTGTTAAAGCGCTTCGCAACTTCCGCACGTGCGGAAGTTGCGCAACTAGCGCTTTGCGCTTCAAATTGCGGAATGCCCACCTCTGTTCATTTTTAGTTGATGCATACCATGTATAATTGCGACTTGTTATTGTGACTTTGTAATGCCGCATATCAACATTCTGCATGAAATGTACTTTATATATTCCTCTCTAAATTTATTTGTGTCAGGCCCAGTGGCGATTCTAAGGGGGGTCAGAGGGGGCCATGGCCCTCAGGTTAGCCCCCCGATTTTTTTGCCTGGCTCCCATTTTTGGCCCCCCCCCCCAGTTTTTACAAGCTCATGAAGCCTATTTCAGGGTATTAAAATATAGGCCTACTAATCGATTGCCCAACCTCCGAGTTAGATATTCGTTATCTTTGCTTCTTAGTTTACTAGGCCACTGTATGTGAAAGTTGCAGCATAGTTTCCTTCGGTCTTTGTCTTCGTTTTTCAGTAAGCTAGTGCTTTCATAAAGTTTTAATGCATCACACAGTTCCGTCTAAATCGTAAAATCGCTATCACAAGGGGTTAAGGCATAGAGCAGCCAGTGCAGATCGAAGAAGCTGTTAGTAATGGGTAAAGAAAAATAAAGAACTGAATGGATCAAAATCTTACGTATCGTGTCTGCGGTAGTGCCTAAATCCAAGCTCGTGCTTCTGGATTGTGTGAGATAGAGCGTCTGCTTGAGGATCGGTAGACTTGGGGTTCGATTCCGAGTCGGGTCAAACCAATGACATAAAAATTGGTGTTCACAACTTCCCTGCTTGACGTTCAGCATTAAAGGGAAAGTGTGAATAAAGCCGGCAAGCATGATTGTTGTGCCTTTGGGAAAGGCACTTAAAGAGATTCTCCCATTATAGTGTGGTAGACAGGTGGCCGGAAACTCCTAAGCGAGCTCGTAAAGCGCTTTGTCGTTTTCTCGTAATAGGAGGATAAATATGCCAATAATAAATAAATAAAAATCGAAATAAAAGTGACATTTCGAATTTTTTTAGCCTAGTTAGTCTTTTATATTTATTTTTTATATTGTACCGGTATTTTTTATATTTTTTTGTTGAATCCTAATCAGCAAGCCCTAAAAAGGAAAGACAGCAATGTGCAATTGTGCACTGTGGCAGCATTGGCAGGCGTAATAATGGTAGGCTATAATATTAGTAGCAACAACAGCCAGTGCTTAAAAAACTTGGCTTTAATGCGTCGTTCGTTCACGTTGTGGAGTTTGAAGCGGTAGACCTTGGTTAAGTGTGAACTGGTTCTACAGGCAACACAGTGCTGCCTTGTTTTATCATCGCTTTTGAAATTTCAAAATCATTAAGTCATAAAGCAGTCGGCCTTCCTTGCCTGACCATTATTCAGCCTGCGGTTGTTAGGCGACTGATACAAAGAGCGAAAATCGCAATATGTTTATCATGAAGCCTGATGGCCGAGTGGGCTAAGATGCTACTGAAATCTTAAGCAGTGCCAATGCTAGCCCATCGTAGCCCCTCACCCTCCCTCCTGGAACTCAACGCGAGGTCCCACAGGCACAAGTTTTTGTGCCCAAAAAAATACGTTTCATCTCCACGCAGAATTGAAGACCAAAAAAGAGCTTCAGGTAATGAAAATGGGCTCCCAAGCACCGGAGTGGGACCTCAGAAACGCGTGTCTCCCAGTCGGAGGGCACGGTGGACGGTTATGCCGGCCCTGGTCTTAACACTGCCATCAGCCGAGTGGGGTCCAAGCTTTTTAGGGAGAACATATTTTCACTGGTTATTCCACAAATGTCGAAGTTGAACGTATAGCAGGAAAACTGTGAATACTAATTTTAAGGCTAGGCAATCAGTTTGACTCATTTCGGAGTCAGACCTTGAGTCTACCGCTCTAGAAACAGACGCTCCGACTATTTTGCCATCTTCTGTTGTAATAAATGTCAATAATAACTTCATATTGCAATATGCATACTTTTTAAGTTTGGTTGCAAATCTGTTTGAACTTACTCTTTTCCTGTCAAACATAGTTTTCAGTGGCCCCTCTTCAATCTATCTTGGCTCCAAAATGGCCCCCCCATTTTTTGGGTGTTAGAATCGCCACTGGTCAGGCCCCAGAGGAGTTTTCCGTTCACTGACTGCTGGCCGTAACAAATTGTATATAAAAGTTTTGCAAGAGCATAAGCCTTTTTTTGTTACAACCTGTTGTTTTAAATAATTAGTTTTCAGGTTTTCAGGAACATTCCAATTGCATCATTTAATAATTGCATATGATAGCATGCTTACGGGTTTTATTAATTCCAGCTTTGTGTTTCAAACCTCATCGGTTACATGGATTTTTCTTGTACGTTTGTAGTTTCAAGATTACCGCCAGAACTGATGGTGTACTACATAGGCTATTGTCGATTCTGTATCGCTGTAAATATAATTAATCATTCAGTGTTTTTGTCCCATTGATGCCTGATCTTCTGTACTTCAGATGGCACCGACCTAGATAAGCTTTGCTACCTTCGCTGTTTCCTATGTGCACATTTCCGAATCTACGGAGTGTAATGTTATACCATTTACTCATGTCTGTTTTTGGAAATGCTGTACGTAAATAAAAGCTTGTGCTGTTCTGTTCAGACGGCAAGAAAAAATCTGAATTCTTTGCCAAAGCCGTTTCCCGAAACATTTTCGTTAGATTTATGCTCATGAAATCGAATAAACTTTTAATCAGGGAGTCGAACCGAACCCGAACCGGAGTTTTATAAACCGGTTTTACACTATTTTTGTCGAACCTTAACCGAACCCGAACCGTAGGCCTATTTTTCAAAATCGCAAAGAGCGAACCGGAACTGAACCGAATAATCTGAGTACTTGCGAACCTTAACCGAACCCAAACCGATTGAAAAAGCGGCTCGCTTCGTGAAGTCACTCGCGTCACTTTGAAGCTGGTTCGAATTCAAAACAATAGTCACTTAAGCAAGTAATCCATGCATGGTGAAGAAGTCTTTTACGTTCGATATACCCGGTCCCGTTGAACACGCGTAACAGACCAAACAAAGCGCTTTAACACTAATTTAATGCTACCTGTGGATTGAATAGGCCGCCGGTGACAGAGCATAGTGCGGTAACAATTTAATTATCTTAAAATTGGCTTCACTACAAGTATTTTATGCATTATTGGCCTGTCAATGCGAAGAAAAATAATTGCTTTGTACGTTTCATTTTAAATTGTGTTACTAGAATTATACCATTTTTTATTGCGAACCTAAACCGGAACTTTATAAACCGGTTTTTAAATATTTTTTACTGGAGCGAACCCAAACCGAACCGTTTTAATTTATCTGAACCTTAACCGGAACTGAACCGAAATTTCAAACCGCTGTTGAACCTAAGCCGAATCTGTAATCTGAACCGGAAAAATTAAACGGTTCGACTCCCTGCTTTTAATAGTTATTTCAAAACAAAAATTTCGCTACTTGTGCGTATAAACATACTGTAGTAATCTATACTTCGCTATTCGCTAGCATGGTTGTCGCCAAACCTTGTTGGCAATAGGCTTGTGTCTGCACGGAAAAATACAGTATAGGCTACCGTAAAGTGGAAACATACTATTCAATTGCCGGAAAGCTTAGTTTCGGTAAAATAAGCAGTTGTTCCAGTATGAGTTATTGAATTCCTCGAGTACATTCGTTAAAGTTTTCAATCTTTATTTCAGATCTGATTAAGTGAAACAAAATTTCCCAAAGAAAAATGACGTTATAAATGTAAAAACAGCGCTTGCCCTGCCCAAATCTTTAGGGAATTACGTACTCAAATTCTGACGTGATGAATTCGTGACTTTTTTGCTTAACACATGTTAGCGTCGCCATCAGCCGCCTTGTAGCAGAGTCAGTAGTGAAAAAATGACGGTATAAGCTGCGAAGCTGGTGTCTTGGCGAGACGAATTGACAAGCAGCAAGCGATATACAGAGGAAATAAATTATTTCTCATATCGCATTTGTATCAGAGCTTAACACAGATTGTGAAACCGTACAAATTTTTTTTTTTTTGGTTTCAACAGAACTGATAAATAATCTTTAATTGATTTACGTTAACTTCGTGTTTTGCGATGGGAGACTTAAGCGAAGCTTTACAATTCACATTTGGATTGATCAATTCCAGTGGAAAATATCTGACAGCTGAAACATTTGGTTTTAAAATAGCTGCTAGTGGTCCCAGCCTGAAAAAGAAACAGACGTGGAGTTTAGAACAACAAGCAAATGGAACAGATGTTTTCTTCAAGGTAAGCTGTTTGCGTTTATCAGATTGTTAATTGAGCATGCCTGGTGGCATATATATGTTTTGTTTCCGAGAATACTACCATACTTATACGTGGACATTCTGTAAAAGAAGCATCTTATTCCCGCCTACCCCCCCAAAAAAAATTGTTTACAGAACGCCCCAGGAATTTTTTTAACTTCCTAAACTTCTTGGTTAATTGCAAGTCAGAAATAAAGCCGTGATGAGATTCAAAACTAGCCTATAGCCAGTGGTGGGATTCAAATTTTTTGTCGACTGGATAGACGGTTCTATAGAACCGGTACGAACCGGCTGAACTCCACCACTGCCTATAGCTAATGCTACACTTTATCGCCAACGTCACGTTCTTAACCAGTGAGATCGTAAGCAGGGTTGCCTTGGTGGGGGGGGCTTGGGAGGGCTCGGCCCCCCTAGTTCTAAAATAACTGTTTGCAGGGGGGCTTTTAAAATCGGCCAAGTCTTTATGAGCGTATTTCGTGAAAGATTTGCAAGGGGGGCGTGAGCATAGCAAAGACTTAATGATTGAACGTGTAGGCCTATTTTCAAATCTATTTTTTGTCAAACATCAGAACTTGTTTTTTTAAAATAGCTGCACTGCTGCATTCTTTCCATTAAATCGATTAAGACGTTGCAAATAACTTGCTACATTTTCTGCAGTTTTTTAAAGCGTGGTCGGCGGTACCGTATCAAGGCATTTCCGAAGTTTGGTCCCCCCGGTGGAGGAGGCATTTGTAGGGGCTCCATAATATTGTTGTATAAGACTCACGGTTAGAGGCAAAAAATTTTTTAGGAAAATTTCGTCAAAAAGTTGCTGAAAAAGCACTATAATTGCAATTACATGATGTAAATTGCAACTACATTTTCAAAAAATTTTCGGGGGAGCATGCCCCCGGACCTTCCTAAAGTTATCATTGATTTTTATTCTTCTTCAAATTTGCTTTGATTTTGCCACACATTGAAAGAAACTAAGTGTACGAAAGCTTGGGGCACCCCTCCTGAGGAAACTTCTGAATATACGTCCCTTGAAATAATACAGCTAATGAGGAAAGTTAGTAACCGAGTTGAAAAAGCGCGAAACTGCCCAAATGCTCGTAAATATCAAAGGGGTCCCATCTGGAGCTTTTTTAGGGGGGGGAGAGGCAACAGTCTTCACACGGCACTGGTGATGGGGCGTGGACAAAAATAACTAACGCCGAAGGGGGCTTGACTGCAAAATTTGAGAACATTTGGTGCAAAATAATAGATTTTTATCCATTATACAGGGCCTCCCTAGTTCAAATTTTTCCAAGGTACCCCTGATTGTAAGTTCATTACAAAATAAGAAACAACGAGCATATTTTGCCCTTTTTGTTAAAAAAAATTCACTTTTGTTGATTTTAGGTTTTGTACGGTATATGCATTATCATGTAATATGCTGCTCCGTACCCGTAAAGAAGGCCTTTTTGCGAAATAGTAATCCGCAATATTTTTGAAGCAATTTGCTCTTAAACGAGGTTTCGTGAAAGGGGCTGCCGATATACAGTTTGTAGATTAGGATTGACTTTAAATTGAAGTTTTCGAATTCATAAACCATGACTGTTCTGACGGTGTAAACATTTCTACTCATAATGAAAACGATTTAGAGAGCGTAAGCGATGGCAAAATAATCATTTAACAAAAATGCATCCTAATATTCTTTTTCCGTCGAGGAAATGAATGGCGAAATAAATAGGCTATCCTTCGTCATAACAAACCCCGTTGTATTTAATTCTTACTCTTGAGTTGGTGATAGGCCCATGTCATCAGTTTCTCCTACGTACCACCTTCTTAGGAAGTAAAATACTCGCTGATTATCGTTAAATGTTTATCAAGTCGTAGCAAAGAAATTAGCAAAATCTTGATACAATTACGTCATTTCCTAAATCAATTTCACTTCAAATATCATTGAATGTTCTAGGAGCGCAGTAAAGCCACTGCAAGTGAGTACGAAGCAGTGTCAAAAACACGCTTTTCATCGGTTATAATTCGCTCTACCAGTTTATCAGCACTTTCGAAGTTTAACAAGGATCATAATTCTATCTCATATGATCAAACCCGGTATCTCATCTACTATAAAACATAGCGTTTGTCAATATTGAATTACACAATGTTCCTACGGAAGTTCTTTCACCAGGCGGCAAAGTTTATTGACAAAACTGGCGGACGAGGAGGGCATTACTGTAGTACCAGTATTCACAAATATATTTTTCCAGCCTAGTTCAAAAGTGATGGTGATAACACAATCCCATGTTTTATAACGTCCCTGACTTAAACAAGTGAACTACCAAGCTGTGATTGAGTTGATACCCAATTCAATGTCTTTGAAATAACCAAATTAATTAAGTTTTGTGTTTGCTTTTGAAAATCGTTGCGTGTTAAAACACCCCATCATTGAAATTTGTAGTTGTTGGCTATAGATTTATTGCTTGGACAGAGAATTGCGTATTATTTGACATCTGCTCATTAGTGATGTATTAGGGTCAACACTAGCTGCCAGAATTACAAATGGTGCCATGCAGTGCTCAATCTGGAGCAGCACTGCTACAGTTACGGGAAGCTGTTTCATTAAGGACTTGAGGCGACATCCAAGATAAATTTGTTGTAAATTTGTTATCTTCCGGCAAGACGTTGGTCTAGATCAGACATGGGCAAACTACAGCCCGCGGGCCAAATCCGGCCCGCCGGTCCTTTTATTCTGGCCCGCCGGCACTTACTCATACTTAAATTCCCTCCGTGAATTGTGCGGAAGACCTTCTTTTTCCTTTAGAGATCATGGATGGCAGTAATTTTCAAAGTAATAAGCCTTAACGGTGCAAAATTGAAATATAAAACGAAAAAAACGAGGTGAAAATCTTTTATTTTGGAGATCACATTCGTACGTGGGCCGTGATCTCCAAAAAAAAGGTCTTCACCTTGTTTTCCAATCAGCGTGCGGCCCGCGGCTTCAACAGTTTTTCCGAATCTGGCCCTTCAAGTGAAAAACTTGCCCACCCCTGGTCTAGATTGTTTGTCGATTATGCTTTACCCGATTCCTAATAACTGGCGTAAATAGTACTTGTTTTTTTATGTTTACAAACAGGGACGTAGCTTTGTGAATAGGGTGGGAAATTACAACAAGCTACAAAACGGGCATGTTTTGTTATTTTATAAAAATGCTTTAGGCATGCTTCAGAATAGAGTTCAAAAAAAAAAAAAAAAAAGGGTTGAGGCAGTACTCCGGTGTCCCCTTCTACCTACACCATTGTTTACAAACATAAAAATGCTAGAAGATATAAAAATATTCATAAAAGATTAAATGGCCGTTAGATATGAGCTGAAACAATGTCAATAAAAATGATACTGTGTCTAAGCAAATCCCAGTTGGCTGCGGCGATATAGGATAAAAGTGAAACATGAAACCCTAAGTGAACAGACAGATAACCTTCAAATGAAACTGCTCATGTAGATCTGTCAGGGAAGTCGTTTAACAAACCTTGGCTGTTGGTTAATGCGTCTGAAAATTGAAAGAATATGTTTACAAATCAGCAAATATTTTTACAAGCCTATGAGATTTGCATAGTCTTAATGTAGTTCAATTTTTATTAGCCATTGTTGCTTAACCGTACATCATTAGGTCGTCATTATTGTTTTTCCAAAACCCTTTTGGCAATGTCTTGTGGCACCGTTCTTTGCATTACGAAACCAGAATTAGTAATGGGAATGTTAACAATGTGGCTGTGGATTTAACTCAATCACGTTAAAGTTGCAACCGGTCTGTTGGCATAGTGGTTAAAGACATCGCTATCGGTGCGGGAAACTTCGGGTTCGATTTTTGGGCCGGTCGAATGGGACACTGTCGCCAACAGTTCGCTACCGCTGCGAAGTTTCTGTGTGTCCCTGGCACTAAGCTGCGGTAATGGGTCCCGCCACTCGTTACACGCTTCGGCGAAATACCGCTAATATAATAAAGATTTGATTTTGATTTGGCGTTAAAGTTGGATTCTCGTTTCAGAGTTTTTTGGGTCGTTATCTTGGAGCAGACAAAAACGGCAAAGTGACTTGTGACACTGAAACTCCCGCGGAAGAAAACGCATTCCAAGTGGAAGCCACCAGCGATGGAAGATGGGCAATCAAGAGTTCGAAATATGGTAGATATTTCGGTGGTAGTGCTGACAACTTATCTTGTTTTGAACAAACTATTTCTCCTGCGTATTTGTGGGTAGTGCATTTGTCAATGCATCCTCAGGTAAGTTTGGATTTGAGATGATAAAAGATTGCAAGTTTTGTGAAAATTCGACTTTTTTTGAGTAACTCTGCTTGTGGCTATGTTTGACTTCTTGCTTAATAATTGATTGTTTCTTTATCTTTAAATGAAAAAGCAACGGAAACATGTGCTCTAGATTCAAAACAAGCTTGCCTTTGAATAACTGAATCTTTGGCATTTTTGGCATCTCTATAGAGTTTTTGTTTCGCAATTTTATCGCTATTGTGAATCATCCAAAGAAGCGTTCACCACGCAACTTTTGAAAAACACAGCAAAATCTGGGCCAGAGCAAGTCAAAGATCGTGCAATTAATCTGATAAAACAATCATTATATATCGGTACATTGGTCTGAGCCTTGTGCAGAGGTACTAAGTCGTCAGAATATTTTTTGGGACGTACAGTATCGTGTTTGCAATTTTTTGCGATTTGTCTTTGCTTCTAATAGACCTAGGAGTTTTGGTGCTAGATACGCAGAAACCTACAGTGTGTCCGATATAACTTGTTTTTCCTTAGATCAACCTTTACAACGTTCGACGCAAAAGCTATGCTCATGTAAGCACGAGCGAAATTGAAATGACAAAACGAACGCCATGGGGAAACGATACAGTCATAACCATGGTCTTCCAAGACAAGGGCTATGCTCTTGTCACGTCTGACAATCGCTTTTTGGCCACAGATGGCTCGCTAGAATCTTCTTGCTCGGAAAACACCTTGTTCACAGTCGAATTTTACACTGGCAATGTTGCGCTGAAATCTAAAGCAGATGGACGGTAAGTCCAGCTTTTGTATAACAACAGACACTGAAAGACATGCAAAATGCAATCAATCGAAAATGAGAAGTAGAAACTTTTGTGAATTGGGCTGCTTTTATTCAGTAAATATACGTTAGTAAGGCCTTTCTTTACACAGTTGTTGTTTAAACAGCACAAAAAGAGCTTTTATGTTATTAATGTATAATAGCTCTGTGTTGATATGCCCTCTCCTGTATCGTTATTCCGTTTCCAGTCTGAAATTAAAGAAATTTTTAAGGAGGCTCAGCTATTATATGTTACCAATCTTTTTTCCGAAGTGCGGTTCGAAATTTACGGTTAAATTTACACTGGTGAGGAACGTAGCAACGTCACTTTCGAACCGAGTTATACTTACTCAGGGCCTACATAGTGTTGCAGAATCAAATGAGGATAAAAGTTAAATCATATCCTAAAATATTCGAAGTGAGGAAATGTGTACTCAAGAGTGAAACAGATTTTCTCGATCGATTGGATACGAACATGTGTTTGTAACACTGTTTAATGATGAATGCGTGTACTGTAATAATGACAAAAATATTTTTTGCTCACTTACATATTTTTTTATGACAAGTTTGATTGGTATAATGCGAAACATGAATGATACGTTCAAAAACTCTCCAGACGTGTAAATATTCAGCTAAATGGTAGCTCGTTAAGTCATTACAGCTAATGAAGTTAAAAAAACAGCTGCTGCGGTAGCTCATTTGGTTGAAAATATATGTTGTTCTTGCGTTGGCACACTATTTACGAGGCACGGATTTTAGTAGCTATGGTTGACATACGAAATTCATAAAAGAGGTGATGTCAAAAATTTTTTGTGCAGCAAGGCTACGTGATAGTAGTTACTGCAAAATGATTCTACGTAACGCGGCTATTCAAAAGTTGCGCAATGCGAAATTGCAACAGGATGTTTTGCAATAATACTGCTAACTGCATTTTCAGTTATCTATCCCCAGTTGGACCAAAAGGCACTTTACAGGGACGAAAAGAAGCCGCTGGAAAAGACGAGCAGTTTACTTTGATTGACTCCCACCCACAAATAACCCTTTTTTCCAAAACTAAGGAAAAATTTGTGTCAGGAAAGCAAGGTTTGTCTAGCTACTACTCAAAGGGAAGAAAATTGGTTTGTAACGAGCTTTCGGCGCTCCGGAAACTGCCTTTTAAGCTTTGACGCGAAAGCTTGTGTGTTTACTAATTAGTCTTCTCAAACGAACAGTTTAGCTCTTTTCTCGTATTCATCAATATTTCAGTGAAAGCTAAAATGTGTGGAACGAACCTTGTTTTAACCACAAAGTCATTTGCTCTGTAAACTGTTTATGTAGACGTCTTGACTGTTGGGTATCGGATATAAGTGCAATTTTTCGTACCGGTATCCCAAATATGAATATAAACTTTACACATTTCTAGAATTTTACCAATACAGCATTTGCATTCGAAATACCGGGTGTTCCAAAAGTCTTGGGCACATTTGAAGTCCCCCTATCTTCTTAAATATCAATGGTAGTAAGATAAAAGTTGTGCCATTTCAAAGCTAATTACATTAATTTTTTTGTAAGTTGCTACATCCTTAATAGTTTTCGAGGTACTCAGTGTCAAAATGTGCCCAAGGCTTTTGGAATACCCTGCATAGTGGTAAGAGTTGTGTTATTTGTGATTCAAAACAGTAAATCCGGGAATGTTTTCAATTCAAATGAAACTTAACCTCAGCAATTATTCTTGTTATGCATATTTGATAAGTCGGCATGCTTCTAACTTAATGAAAAGGTCTTCCTTTGCGCAAAACTACGTATCAACGCCCAACTTTTACAATTCCTTATAAGGAAATTTCGCGTGCTCTCGCAACTTATGTCATTTGTTAATATTTTTGCTGCATGACAGGTCTTCAGCTTTCAGCCAACCAATGGGAAGCCGGGGAAAATGAGACGTTTCAGCTCGAACTAGATCCTAAAACCGAAGTCGTGTATTTTCGAAATGATAAGGACAAGTATTGGCGGTTAAATGGCCAGGGTATATTTGCAGACGTCTCTGATACAACGTAAGTGCTTATGATATTGAAATATGCGTTAATATCAAAATTCGTTTAAGGGTTGTTCTTTTTTTATCCGCCCGAATCCCGATGAATAAATGATTAACAAAGCAATGGTTTTGAATTATTCTTACGTCATTGCAATTTGAATTTAGAAAGCGCATAATTTTTACTTTGAACTAGCGGAATAGATTTTATGGCACCGGTATGCAAAACTAAACCAAATCTTCATTATACTAGCGGTATTACGCCGAAGTGGGAACGAGTGGCGGGGCCCATCGTCGCGAGTTAGCGCCTGGGGAACACAGCTACGAAGATACGTCGCAGCGGTGGCGAGCCGTTGGCGACATTGTGCCGATTTCACCGTCTCGGGAATCGAACCCCAAACCTACCGCACCGATTGCGTGTGCTTAATGTGCGAAACCATGTTTTTTAATGTGTATTGCTCTGGCTTGTTGCATACAGTCATACAAATTTGCCTTTCGGATCACAAACATTGATTTAGTGTTTTAATGCGAAAGGAGATAGTATGTTTTTACGTATGGCATCCTTATTTAGCACAACTTAAAGCAGGTTTACCCAAAATGCAATGCAACGTTTTGTGCTTGAGGTCGTAAGGGTATTGTGGCCCCGTTATTATCGTACTACTGTATTATCTGCACATTGAACGTTCAGCTAATCGAAAAAATTGTTTTTGCTTTGCACCCTTAAATCAGTCAAATCACTTGCTGTGGTACAAAGTAGCAGCTAACTTTACTCATAGGTCCTAGAAATAGGAGCGGGGAAGGTCTAAGCCAATACAACTAAATGTAGAGACTTAACACAAACCAGAATGGGGAGCGTTTCGCTCGACAAAAACGATTCATTTGTTTCTTAATTTTGAAAGTTTGTAAAACTTCCTTTGCCGCTCAATTATATAATTCCATGAGCTTATGCCGTTTGCAAAGCGAGAGCACATCAATAATTCACTAAACAGCTACACAGTCGCGCAGCAGATGGCATGAAAAAATAATTTATAGCCTAGATTCGAGGCAGAAAGAGAAAGCAATTATATTGGGTAATAACAACAATATGGTCGAAATATTCACTTTTTTGTTTGCATAACTGTTCTAAAAGATAATGGAATGAAATCACATTCTGATAGTTATTCGTACAAAGTACACCTGTTGGAAATTTCTTTCAAGTGCTTGCACAAACATAAGCCTGCAAATGGATTTTAGTTTGTTAATGACGTCATGATGAAAAAGCCGGTAGACCTATATCGTGACAGGATTTCATAATGTCATGGCAAAATTTATCAGCAGGCTGAAAAAGCGATCTAGTTTTTGCCAAGCAATCTCATGCCTAATTTCTTTTCTCAGATCCCCCGAAGCTGCTTTCAACATTGAATGGCATGGTCGACGAATCCGAATCAAGGCTTCGAACGGAAAATACGTGAGTGTACTTGCATCGGGACATATGGCTGTGGCCGACGAACCGGAAGATTTTATTCTACGGCTCACTAATAGGTATGTCTATCGAAAAATTTGCTTGATAGGATTGTTTCTTGCTGTATAATACAAAACAGTGTCGCAGGCATGGGCAGCATAGGCTACAGTTCACGGGCCAGGTCCGACCCGTGATGGGATTTTGACCGGCCCGCAGACTGTATCCAACCATACCCTGTAATGTGGCTCGAAGCCTCCTTCTTAACAGTTGCCGCTCGCTGTGCTCTCACCGAACAAGCAGGTGCGAGCTTGCGAAACAAACAATTGCCGAAGTCAGAGGTGGGTAAAACGTTTCACACGAAGAGGCCACATTTGAAAAAAATGTAAAACCGAGGGCCGCACTGATTGAAAGAGCAAAAAAAAGTCTTCGACTTGATTCACCGTAGGAGTTTATATTTCTGAAAGTGCCCGGGGGCCACAGCTTGCCCAGCCCTGGCCTAAATGAACAAACAATGCCTTATTGCGCTTGTGAAACTTCTACAATTTTGCTCTTGTCACGAAAGTAATGAGAGAGATTCATTTTTTTGCCAATTCGTTGTTGAAGGCCACGAAGCATCGACTAACCGCGAGGTTTGCAATGATTGTGGTTCAGTGCTATTACCGGAAATCACAGTAGGTCGCAGCAGAGGGTGTGGTTTGTTTTTTGAACATTTCCCACCTCTGCTGCGTAACAACGGCTCGTTTCGTGTGATTTCATACTATTTTTGTATTAATCCGGCCCAATAAGGACTTCATTTTCCCACATCCGACCCGCTAATTAGAGAAGTTTCCCTCCCCTGCAGTAACGTATGCTGGGGGCTTCTAAGTGCGTTCCCCCTCATCAGTTTTGCTCTTGCAAACCTTGAAAGTCTTAGTTTCTGCTGGGAAAATCATACCCAAATGTAAAAAATTTGCTGCGTACGCCCCTGATCTGAGTCGCTTAAGAGAGATCCCTATTGTGGCATTACTCCAATAGGCATTGGGTTTTTGTAAAAGACAATATTTGCTTATTTACACCAAAATCCCCAACTCTGTATTGTCTACACAACTGCGCCTGTGACCAGGGTGAAACTAGGCAATGCGCCCCCCCCCCCCTGAAATCATCTTTCGGGGCTCCCTAAAATTTTTTTCTTTGATGGTGATACAAAAGAGCGAGTCCCGACGGGGCGATGCCAAGCTAGGGGGGTCTGGGGGCATGCCCCCCCAGAAAATTTTGCGAAATTTGACCTTATTTTAAAGGCTTTTTATGCGTTTTGAGCCTTTAAAATCCCTCAGTTTTAACAAGGTTTAGTAGTCTGTTTAACTAGGTCTCTTCCAAACCCACTAAAATAATGCTGCAAGCAAACCCTACTCTAACATTTCGCTACCTATGCCAAGAAAAAACGTTTTTAAGGCATATTCTTGCGCCTTTCACTTGAGGATGAGGGGTCCTTGGTATGCTACTAAACGTTTGTTTGCTAGTTTTGCGACTGCTATTTTTTGAAAAATTTGCGGGGGCCCCCTATGGTCAAAAGTATAAGTATGGTATGGGGGCCCCACATCGCACGAGTTAAGACAAAAAATATATTGAATCTTAGAATACGCCTATTTAAGGCACCTTTATCATACGTTGAGTAAATAGTACTACGTACTGACTATTTAAGGGACCCCCTTTTTGTGCGTCCGCCCCCCGGTTGGGGGGTTCGGGGGGCGCTAGTTTCGGCACTGCCTGTGATGATGACACACTTTAAGCGGTTTCTAAGCGTAACTGAAGCAAATGAGTAGGCTACTGATTTTGGCTGTGGGATACTTATACCTACGAGCTTGAAAGAACGAGTTACCATTGAATTTTTCTGACTCTGCAATTATATTTTCAGGCCTCTAATTGTCTTCCGGGGAGAACACGGATTCATCGGCACAAAAGGAGAAAAACTCGAAGGAAACAAGGCTACTTATGATCTGTTTCAAATGGAAGAAAATGATGGAGCTTATGCCATTAAAGGTAGGAGGGTAATGTAGTGTTGAAGAGGGTCAATGGCTAAACTGTTACGCGTACGAAGGTCTTTGGATTGCACAAGATAAGAACTGGTGTACGCTAGAATTTTTTTCGATCGCATGTGAGTCTGGACTCGTTTTATGCGCAGCACCCCCATTGTTTTTTTTTTTTTGCGTCAAAATAAAATAAAACAGTTGATCCATCCTTACCAATGTGATGCTTAAAGAGTGTTGCAAAATTTGTAGTGATGTACCGATTAATCGGAAATCGGTGTTTTGGGGTATCGGCATCGGATCGGTTAAAAATGCCTGTAATTACCGATCCGATACCGATTCTTTTAAAAACCGATTTGACAATGAAAATGGTAGTAACCAACATTCAAAATAATTAAAAAAGTTAGTAACACAAGACTATTTGCAAAATTTATAAATTGAAGTTTAGTGGTTAAAATTAACAATATTTGCCTACTGGGGTTGCAAAATTTGAAATTGCTTTTGCGTCAGCAATGTAGTAAGATTATCTGATATGCAAAAGAACATTCTGAAAAAGTGAGCCTAAATAGCATGTGGTATTTAGGCTGACTCTTTCAGATCGGTTGCTTTGGCATATCACCAACTTGAAATTCAAAATTATGGGATTTGCTATAATATTGGTACATTTTGTGCTAATTCAAAAAATCAATAAAGCGAGTAGAAAGGGTTTGATTTTAAAAATTGTATTTAATTGACTATGCTATTTTGTACATGATGGGCTGAAGTTATAAACATACTTGTAAGCAGTATGGCCAAGGAATTATGGATATTATTTTAATATAGTATAAAATCTTTGATCCATGTCGCACCTTTGTTGCATTAGTCTACCCTCAGCTAAATATTTTTAGGACTCCTATCTTTGCATGGTGAATTTTAACAAGCAGCAACATTGCGTGACAGTTTTAATAAATTCAGTGTTACGTTAAGTACCGGTATTACATTAGATAGGAATCGGATCGGTAATTTTTTTCGGTATCGGGCGAAATTTTGGTATCGGTACATCACTAAAAATTTGTTTAATTTTAAGAAGCGTTGCAGACTATTTAGCAAGAGCTGATTTATATTTCAAGGGAAGTGGTTATCGGGCTTATCTAGATCGGTTAATCAGCGCCACCTAGTTAAAAAATCTTATCAAGACTTTCTTAAACTTCCAGTCGAGTTTCCGTTTCGTAATGTTACTTTTACAGTTTCAACAGCAGGTCATTATTCCAAGGTGGGTTGGCAAGCTCTTCAATTGTGTGCGTTGAATCAAATGAAGCGATGCTGTTCGTGTTTTTGATAATTCGCTGAAAAAAGATAGTTGAGTACGGTAATCTGAAGCCTGCCAATTACGGCAAGATAATTTTAATTTCTTCTTACAGCTCCTAATGGAAAATACTGGAGTGTGGATGGTGATAAAAAAATGGCTGCTAACTGCGACAGTCCGTTTTACTTCTTTATTGAATTGGTTCAAGCAAGTCGAATTGCTGTAAAGCCGGAAAATGGAGGCGGATACATGACCAGTGACCACGTTGGAATCATGACCGCCACCGGGACATCGATTGGTAAATCAACCTTGTGGGAGTATTAAAGGGTTGTTGGGATTTTGTGACATTAGTTTTACTTCTCAACCTGAACTTACCATCACAGTAGCCTAACAAGCGCTAAAATTTAATAGCGGAACATACCCAACAGAAGTATTTCTAAGAAGTAGTTGGTGACACTATGTCGCAAGTAGCATTGCTAGCACGATGACCAGAAATTGATTACACACATTCCATTATGTTAATATCTAGTTTACTGTTCGCTTGTATCACATGCATACTTGTTATTGCTTTTCTTACTAACCATGATTACTAGCAATTTGATTGTGAAATAAAAGAGCATTATTTAATTTCGTTTGCGTCGTACTATTACTCTGGTAGTGAGAAATTCTGCCCAGATTTGGGAAATCCAACCAAAAATGATTTTTAGTTCAACTGATGAACCGTATCTCCGCGACGTCTTTCCAGGAGCTAACACAACTTGAGATTGATTACACAGCCGATTTATGCTGCAAAAAGGGTATTTTACGGTGCCTAGTTAGCGAATGTAAATCCCAAACGATACTACAAATACCAAATTAGTTATTCTCATTTGCTTAGTGTATGACAAAATATTTTCAAAGAACGTGAGCGTGAAAGGCACCCGGTTAGAAACCAGCCACTGGAAATAAATTATTCTTTATTAGCAGACCAGCTCTTTTTGCCAGAGATACATGTGCATGAAACAGATGGCTCGACTGACTAATAAAATCTTTTTTAACCACATGTAATTGAATACAATAACGTACTTTAAACATTTAAAAATAATATCGATACTCGTAACGTCAGTAATGAGATGGGCAGCCTTACTCGGGAAGCTAAAATTTCACTTGCAAAGTAACGGTTTCACAGGCACCACAAAGTCTTCGCTTAAAACATACATGGTATTTTGAATAATAAACAAACAAAACACTTGCAAAAGCAGCCATTTCAATTGTGTCTGCTGTGCATAACAAGTAATAGAGTTTTTGATAGAATAACGATACTCCTTATGTTACGCAACCCCACCCCCCCAAAAAATGCAAGTAGATGTCTCTTCTCTTTGCATCCTTTACAGAAAATACTTTAAATTTTAAAAAAGTGTGCTTCTTTTATAAAGTGGATAAAATACAGAAAATATATATCACTCAAAGCTGTAACAGTACTCCCAAATTTTGGGAAAGCGAAGACAAGTCAATAAGAAACACAATGAAAAAGCTAACGCTAATAATTGAATGC
The DNA here is from genome assembly GCA_964006365.1 of Trididemnum miniatum. NCBI lineage: Eukaryota > Metazoa > Chordata > Ascidiacea > Aplousobranchia > Didemnidae > Trididemnum > Trididemnum miniatum. The sequence goes on from OZ023244.1 coordinate 5,394,419, forward strand.
AGTGCGTCTAAAATTAAGAAGCACCGGATTGCTGGCATAATGCAATATTATCTAACATTGCATGACACAACATTTAGCCTGTTTCCTGTCCACTCAAAACGTGGGCCGAGTTCAATGTGGGCTTTTTCAGTCAACTTTTTCCAAAAGCCCTTGCTTATTAAGATTCTTTATTTGCGTCCGAGAAAGCCGACGATTTTGCTGAAACTAGCCCCTATAAAGGTTGAATCCACCTAACTAGAACAAAGTTCGCGGGCCAAAAGCCCACGAAGTTTGGACATGGAAACAGGCTAATTGTAAAACAATGTCTCTTGCAGAATTTTTCGAAAGCAATTTCAACAGCAGCCAGTTACTTTTATCATCCCGCTGCTTTGTAATCATTGACAGCTGCTCAAAACTTGCGAAGTTTTCACAAAAAAAATAAATAAATACAAATAAACGGGTGAAAAGATTTCATCTCTCGACGTAGTTTACTTTGGCATTTCATAATTTTGGGTTGAATTTTGTTTTTTTTGGGGGGGGTCTGGATTTAGAATTTCGCTTTTTGGTTAGGGTAATAGGATTTAAAGTGACTTTGAATTGTACTGAAACGTAGCACTGTTTTAAACTGCACAGATTTTATGTTTGGGCTCAAAGTTTAAAACGAGTTCTCGTAACGGATACTTAGTGTAAAAACGGCAAAGTAACGCAACAACCGGCAAGCGTTTCAACTGACACAAAGCTAAGACAAAAGGTGCAAAAAAGTCTTTAAAAAATGCATCAAACTTGCAGTGTTGAAAGATCCAAACCGGACACTGTCGAAACTTTGCTGCAATCAATGGCACACATAACCAACACATTAACTCAATCTCACCAAATATGAATTAACCACCAATGCATGGGCAATTGTTGATTTTCTATGACCAAATTATCGAGAAATCGTTAGCTTTAACGCAGCACACCGCGAATAATGGACGCTAATATCACAAAAAATGCTTCCAAAGAAGTAAGTACCATAGTTTTTACCACTGAAGGAAAAAACTCACTAATTTTAGCGTTCTTGCCTAGTATTAACCAAAAACAATGCATTGACTGCGGAATAACACATTCACAAAACCTTTCTGGTGTGTAATACTCTAAACAGCAAATAGAGTGCCAAATACAAAGTATGGTGAATGAATAGAGTACTGCAGTCGATAGTAATCATCACTGAAAACAACCGCATAGCTTCCGCATTCGCTATTCACTTTGAAGTACTTCTATGTGCCAACCTCAAATCAACACCCAATTCATCAGTTCAAATAACAATCAATCGCCTGGCAAAGGTAACAACACAGCATTATTCGCCCATCATGAGCAATTACACATTGACACAGTGACGTTTATACCAAGATTTCCTTTATCCGCAAACATGTGAGCTATTGCTGAATCAAAAACCAAGCAATCACTGTTCATTATTGCAGATGACACACCCTCGTGTATAGATCGTGGAGTAGCCTCCCATGTTAAACGACGTTTAGGTCCATTCAGTTCAAGTCTAAAAACAAAGTCAAATCTGCATTATTCTCGCGGTATTAAACCGAAGCGCGTAACGTATGAAGGGGCCCTTCTTCACAGCTTAGCGCTAGCTCGGGCAACACAGCTCCAAACAAACATCGCAGCGGTGGCGAGTCGTTGGTCTCACTGTGTCCGATTTTATCGGACCGGGAATCGTACAAAGACCACCGCCACCGATAGGGATGTCTTTAACCATTACGTCATCAGGCCGGTACAAGAGTCAAAAATACTCAAACACAAGCAGTGCAAGTAGCTGTTTATAAAAATAGGAAATGAGCTGCCAATAACTGTAGGACATAAGACGATTGTTATCAACATCTATTGAACAAAACGAAGTAAATCGTGCGAGTTTGCAGTATTTTTAGTCTTAATGACTCGAACAACTGCAAAGTGCATAGCAAAACTGTAAGTGATGTTTGCTTCTCCAAAAATATATGTAACTGATTGCAATCTACTGCAACGGTTCGCTTTGAACAAATTAAATTTAATCATTCTAAACGTGATCGATCACAAGCGATTTGCTATTTTAAGCAATTAAATTCATTAAATCTTTTTGAACAAACAAAAACTCTACATCTTTTTGAACAAACAAAAACTCTACGTGTTCAGAAAAAACACAATTTTGCAGCACGGAGGCATGTTTACACGAAATTACGAAGTGGAAAAAACTAGCAGCTTGGCTGCAACGCGTTTACACACTGTAACTATCCTGCTACAAAAATTACTAATTACAACTTTGCAGGCCACTTTTTGAAAATTCCTATAAAACAACTTTTTTACGCAAGTGTTGGGCTTCCATCATTCCAGACACTGACTAAAGAAAACTTCCTGCATTACAATTAGATTTACTTAATCAATAGAATCATGATAAAAGCACCGTTGTACCTGTATGCAAAGTTAGCTGCTTGTTTTCGAGTTCCAATCAATTGAACAATAGCAAAAAACTGCTGATGACCGTCCAACTTCTCTTGTTTTTCAAGAACCAGCATAAAGTGATGACCAAAACATGACTGCATCATCACCCAATCCACTGCTCCAGGCAAATTAATATCCGTAGCCAGAAAAACAATATCTTCACCCTAAAAAAAACTTAATATTAGCACCATGCCCATGCGGTACCGCGTGCGGGTGAAAGATCACTCATCACTGGTTCCATTCACGGCTGGAGCCAATCACATTGGACATCGTTATCAGGTGGCTGTTTACTCGGAGAGTGCAAGGTTACTTTGCAGTTTACTTCAATCACGGTTTAATTTTGTTCAACTAATTAAAAAAAGATTCAGTTAATTATTATTGAAAAAATGACATCAAAAACAATTGACAAGCTATAGTAGCAAAAAGCCTAAAAAGCTTATCTATTAATAGCACCAGTTGAAAACAAATTTTTCTCTTGTGCAGCAGAACTTTAAATTACTTATCACTTGTTAGCTACATAAAAAATTGCATGTCTATGTAAAGAAACTACCTGCAGGTTAGTAATAGATTTGTGAGCAGTCATAAGGTGAGGCATAACTGCATCAAGAGTACCCTGCCATTTGCACGATGCCCCAGGACAAGGGCATGAGTAAGGTCGAAATTCACATGTCTCTTCATGTTCCGACTTATGGGAATAATGCAAAGTAACTTCACACCCAGAAGATGCATATTTACACGGAAAATCCACCGTCATTGCAACCTAAAGCAAAAACACCATGCATATACAATCGTCAACTGAAAACTTGACATTGATTCAGTGGCGCTCCCAGGGGGGTGGGGGGTCGAAACCCCCCCTTTTGAAACCGAACCCTTGTTTTTAAAGTAAAGAGTCCAAACTGCGCAAGTGCAGTACGTGCTGTTATTTCAAAACAGTTGTGACAGAATTTGCCCTACATCATACTGAAGCCAAATCGGCTGGTTGGTGTTCAGTGGTAAGAGACAATGCTATCGGAGCGGGCAGTGGCGGATCTAGGAGGGATGTGAGAGATGCATCCCCCCACAAGCCCTTTTCAAACATGTTTTTGATGATCACAATTGTTCCATAATTCCGAACCTTTTCGATAACAATAAGCCTTACGCACTAAGCACGCATAATCGAAAATGTACGAACAAAATGCATCATATTTGGTGAAACATTCAGATTAGGGGCAAAAAGTTTAAACAAAATTTGCCCAAAGATTGTTCGAAAAGTACTAAAATGGTCACTGCAGTATGTAAATTTTCAAAAATTTTCCGGGGTAGCATGACCCCCGACCCCCTAGAACTTTTTTCCTTCTCAACATGCTCTAAAATAATTCTGCCGAAAAAAACTACGCTTGAAAGCATGTCAAAATTTGGTGCCCCCTCCTTAGAAAAATTTTTGAATACGCCGCAAACATGAAAACATCTTTCAAAGGGCTTTTTACGCCTTTTTTGGGGGGTCTAACATCTTTGTATTTGGTTAATATTCAACCTAATTCAAAATTTCATCCCCCCACCAAAATTTTCTGGATCCGCTCCCGAGTGCGGGATAGAGTTTTTTTTAGAACCGCCCCCTCTTTGAAATATGCTGCGTGCGCCCCTGCATTGATTATACCGTATGTACATAAATTGCATATTTAACACAGGTAAGCATCTATTACTCAACAAGTTGCATTTAAAACAGCTATATATAAATTTTACATTCACCAATAAATCTTTGCTCACACATTCAACCAAGTTCTACGAAAAAGCACAATTAGTGGAGGCAGAATGTTTGCAATGCAATTACCGGTAATTCAAAACAAAACAGCCAGATCAAAGGGAAAAATGAGAAACTGGCAACTCAATTTTGGTTTACCAGTATTGGTCACTAAAGAGACATCACATAGCACTTTCTCAAGCTTAAGTGCTTGACCAACTGCCCCATGACCATGTAGCTATAGCATGCTAAAGATTAGTAAACAAAAAACTCTCTGATAATATACAGTACTTCAAAGCCAATTGTAAAAACATGATCCTCCTTTAAAGCAACATTTTCGAAATTTGAAAAAGGATAATTAAAATGTTTTTACGCATGAATGACTCATGTAAACATAACTTACTTTTTCCATTCCCAAGTTTCGAATATTTCCTAATGTTCCTCGGCATGTTGGACAACAAGAAAGTTTAGGTCGACAGTTACTGCAAACTAAATGCCCGCTTTGACATTGTAAAATAGGAGGAAGCACGTACTCGAAACAAACTGGACACTCAAACAAACTCGCCAAGTCACTAGGAGATGTATTGGGCCCAGAATTGCTCACTTCCATTGGCCTGTAAAGTACCGGTATATAATAGATTATTATGAGGTTTGCCACAAAACCTTGCATAACAAACTCAAACATAAAAACATTCGGGCATTAGTAGATTTACACTTATTTGAATAAAAATGAAGTTTGCACACTGGATTGAAAATGAAAATTTGAAAAGCGTTGTCTGAGTAGTACAATACCAGAGCAAAATGATCCTGGCTTTACCACTAATAACTTCAAAACTATGTTTCACTTTTACAGTCACAACAAAGTTTATTTGAACCAAAATACAGCCTTATTTTAATGATGTAGATATTTCGGTATGTGTTAATCAGACCAACATAAAATTTATTATGTTGTATATAATAATTGATTCTCATTAACCGACTCATGAAAAGGTGAGAACGAAGTAAAGCAGTCTGTTTTCTGTTATGTTTAACCCTCACATTATTTTCATGGTTTGAATATTCAATAAACTAAATATATAGCATAGTATTCAATAAACGAAATTGCACTGACTACTGACAGTTGACCTTACACATTAACCAGTTAACAGTTGTTGAACAGGATAAGTCAAATAAAATCTTCATTATACCGGCACTCGCTGGATTACCCCGAAGCATGAAACGATTGGCAGGGCCCATCTCCATCTCCACACAACTCTGAAGATACATCGGTAGCGAGTTGTTGGCGACACTGTGCCATTTGACTAGCCTGGGAATCGAACCCAGACCTCCCGCACCGATAGCGTGCCCTTAACCACTGAGCTAACTGGCTGGTGAACTGCTTAGGTAATGCTCCAAATCGACCGTTGACAATGTTATTCTTATGACATCACAAATTGCACTGACTACTGACGGTTGACCTTACATATATCCAAACTGTTTAATACTAAAACTTCCACCATCAGAAAAAAATACCAGTCAACTGGTAAGAGAGCTCAACTGGTAGATGTACAAACAATTCATTCTTGACGATTGGGTATTTTGCCTTTATGCTTAGGCCCAGTCAGCACTTATTCTTTGTGGAACAAAATGCAAAAATGGAACAACAAAGCACACTGCACATGAGGAATCACAATACAACAAAGTAACAGCATAATCTGATAATACACATCCCCAACACACCAGAACACAAAAGTAGCAAAGTTGTTAATTTCATAAACGCACCTTTCGCATCTACCAGTTTCTGAAGAATTGGCAGAAAAATCATTTCCTTTTTGACGACTCATCATGAATATCTTAATAACATTATATCAGAAAAAAATTCAAATAATACCGGTAATTTAGATGCAGTCTAACAACTATCTTTTAATGTGATTTATAAAATCTGCAAGGATATAAACATGATACTAGTGAAAGCACTGATTATAACTGTAAAATATTGAAACTGTAGTGTCACAGTGCAGCAACATCAGGACACAGGACACTAGTCCACCAATAACTTGAAACTCCTTTATTCTTATAGTAGCACTATAGCCTAGGCCTACATAGGACACTAGATAATAAAAGCTAGTACCATGTAGCATGAACTATGCATTGCTTCAGATTTTTAGTTGCTCTACCTTACCCCTTTAAGGTTAAAAATCACCTTTTTGATTGAAATATGTTGGTACCGTATATATCTTATTCGAAAGCCTTACACAGAAATAACCGTTTAGATTGACATGTCTCATTCTCAATGCTCACTTATTTTGCTGCATGTTCTATTTTCCATGTCCACATTCACGGACTTTGAGAGCAAGTGAATTAATTAACTATTTTGATGTGTGGAAAAAAATTAAATTGATTTAGTTTATGCATGCCAACCTTGCCAAAATTTCAAGCAATAACCTCACAACCAAATCTTCTACTTTTCCAGTCAACTAAATCTTAGAACTACTTGGGGAATAATTAATCAACTAATGGGCAAAAAAAGAAACAAATGCCACTAATTTCGTTATAATGAATGGGCCATTACTCACAAAAAAATAATGAAAAAAACAACAGAAGCCAAATAGCTAATCAGTTCAATAATTCATTCTTATTTATTGCTGAAAATTTAGTAAAAAAGATCCCAAACGATCTCACCCCCTTTACAAACTATTTGGGTAATTCTTTTAAAAATCTATTTTCTTGAAACCAACCTCTCCTCAAGAAATTGCACAAATCCTTGTCACTCTTAAACCAAAATTATGTTGTGGATTTGACAATAGCCCTCTCAAAGTAATTAAATATATTCCACCTACTATGCTAGAGGTTTTGGCATACATTTTCAACGTTTCATATTCTCACGCAGTATACATCAAATTGCTTCAAGAGTGATAAAGTTGTAACAATTCTCAAAAAGGGCGACTACAAAAGCATGCTAATTAACTATCGACCCACAGGTGTCGATCCTGCGGGGACAGGGGGGCGGCGCCCCCTCGGGTCTAACGCTGAAGGGGGCAACATATGTCTGGCCCCCGCGGTGTTTTGATACCTATGTTACAAGTTAAATGCATGCGCAGTAGCTGAAACAGTTCCAAAGTACAACAACACATTATCATAATAATGTTTTGTCGCAATGTTACGCTCATGCTATTTAAATGGCGAAAAGAAAGCTATCAGCGTGTGTGTTCAGCGACAACGCTACTGGCACCTTAAAAAAGGCTTTAAACTGGCACCTTACTGGCACCTACTGGCACAACGCTACTGGCACCTTAAAAAATCGCTGTTATTTCGCCAGTATGTTTTTTATGACACGACTAGTTTATTCATGCGCTAATTGTGCCTTAGTATATCGGGTGTCCCAAAAAAATGAACCACTCTTTGTTAAGTATTTTCTCGGTGATTATAAACTCAAAATTATTGAAATTCTACACACAGTAATCCAAGTATATTCTTTCACTTTTACGTAATATCTAAAAACTTGGTCGCAAGTGATGCTAGTAATGCCAAAGTAAAAATGATGTTTCAAAAAATTTAGTATCAGAGGAAATTTATGCGAGCAAAGGTCTAATAAGTGCTTTGTTGCATGCGCCTTATGACGTCATAAGTCTGTAGATATTCGAAATAAGCATAATATCTATAGAAGAAAGATGCAAGAGCATTTCCTTTAGGAAAAAACACCTTTTTTAGTTGTGGTAGTATATGGAGGTCACATTGAGCATAAACTGAAATAAACCACATTAATTTGTTTTGTTTTTGTGTCAATTGTCATTAATCATGTAACTCAACGACCAAATAAACTTGTTGTTTTGCTCATGGTACTGAATTATTTGAATTATCATTTTTAATTTGGCAAAACTCGCATAATTTGCAATCAACTTTTTAGATATGTAAAACTGTATAGATAAGTAATTACACCAGTAGGCCTTCTTGGATTACTGTGTATAGCAGGGGTGGGCAAAGCGCGGCCCGTGTGACCATTTTATGCGGCCTGTGGGCGCTTACAGAAATATGAACTCCTATTGTGAATCAAGCCTAAGACCTTTTTTGTCTTTTTGTTTAGCTCCGCGCTGAATGTCAGTGAAAAAATAGACATCTGCAGATGCGTAGATCTTTTTTTGCTGGTTACCGATTTTCAGTGGTGAAAACAAGACGTCTGCGAACGTGTAGACTTTTTTTTTTGCTTTTGCAATCAGTGTGGCCCTTGGCCTCAAAATTTTTTCAAATGCGACCCTTGTGTATCGAATTTCAATAATTATAAGTTGATAATCACCAAGGAAATACTTCACAAAAAGTGGTTTATTTTTTCTAGGACGTCCAATACATAGAAAACAAAGTTTGCATAAAAATTCTTGCCCCCCTACTATTTGCCTTTTTTAACAAAAAATCGAATGTATCGACCTATCAGCCTTCTACCATATTTCTACAAGATATACCATACATCAGAAGAAATTATTCACAGTTGAATTTTCTAGACAAAAATGATTTTGTTATCAATACCAGTTCGGTTTTAAAGAAAACCATTCCACTGAACTAGCTGCAACATACCAGGTTTCGAAAACAACCTATGCAATAGAATGCAATGACTTAACCAAAGGTATTTTTATCGACCTATTCAAGGCTTTTGATACCATAAATCATTATACTCTCTCAAAACTTTATCATTATGGTATTAGAGGTAATGACCTTAAATGGTTTCAAAGTTATCTCTCTAATTGAAAACAGTATATAGCCTATTGAATTTGACAACCAATTCTCACAATTAATGTATCACAAAGCACGGGGTCTCACAGTGGTCAATACTTGGTCCTCTTTTATTTCTAATATATAATGTAAACAATTTCACAATTGCCTTAATTACGCTCATACAATCAGGTATGCTGATGATACTAATATCTTTATTAGCCATAAATGCCCAGAAAGTTTTGCTTGCATGCGCAACAAGAAATGCAAAACATAGCAAATTGGTTAGCGCCAAATAAATTATCACTACATGAACAAAACAAATTGCATGTTGTTTGACTCCAACTGTAAAAGGATAAATAACAATAAAAATCAATCTTTATATTTTAAAAAGAAGCCTATAGAACAAGTTACAAATAAATCATTTTTAGAGTTACATCTTAATGAAAATCTTTTGTGGAAATCGCATATATATGTTAGTCTTGTTCAGGAAACTCAGAAGAAATATCTTCACTATATATAAACTGATGTTTCACTTGAACAAAACAAACTTGCTTAATGTTCATTATTCCTTGATTGTTAGTCATCTTTAATATGGTATAACTGGGTGGAATCATGGAAATCAAACCACCATTCAAAAACTGCTACATATATGCAACAAACTTAAAGAGGGGGGGTGTAACGGAAATTGACATTGCCTTTTTTTGACAGCTCATGCTTAGTAAACTGTGCTGACGAGCACTTTATGCAAAAATGTCCACAAAATAACTACCTGTTTTCATTTTATGGGCCATTCTATATCCAATTTTAGTCCATAACTTTTTACTACAGGAAGAATCGCCTGACGTCAGGTTGGGCTACTGTGACGTAAACAATTGGAATTTAGCACAACAAAATTGTATGTGCATGCTCATGCGCAATTGTGCATGTTTTGCATTGTTCGTGTGTGTCACCTGTGCATTTACTGCTTGTGACAATCTGAGCACATTCGATTCATTCTATCAACCTCATTATCAGAAGTTTAAAACATTCAAGTAAACCACGGCCGATCAACTAGATAAACTTTCCTCACAGTTCGCAATCATTTTCTAACTTTGTATTTTGCTTTAAGTCACAAATCAACACTGTAGTCACATAACACATTGCTAGCACAAATCACTAGAACAAAATTTGCCTTATCAGCACATCTTCAATGCAAGGTCAACTTTGAAAAGTGCCGATTTGCAAAAATTTTGTTTAAAAGAGTATATATGATATATATGCGTCATTCGACAAAAATTTATCATGGTGATGGCCATTTATCAGTGAATGCAACGTCTCAATTGGCATTGTTACATCATAGCAGCCCAAACTGACGCAAAAAAAAAAATAATTTTATCTCAAAAATCGGCTGTTTTCTCAAAGCTCAATATCTCACTAAGTAGTTCAAGGATTTTTTTTGTCAAAATGGTTGCAAATTGTAGAGATGAAAAATTCCTTCATCTTATATACACTAAAAACATGAAAATTTTCGATTTCCATTACACCCCCCTTTAACATATGGTATACATGCAAAAAACAAATGTAGCGAAGCATTAACTCTAGGCCTCTCAAATATCAATGACATATGTTAGAAACAAGCAGACTATATTCATGTACAAATTAAATTGCAATCAACTGGTAAAATATTCAATTGCTTATTTTAATGTAACAACACAATTCACTCCCTTTCAAGGCAAAACAAAAGTGCCTATCACTACCCATATTATTCTAAAAGTCTAACTCAGCAATCGACAGAATACAGTGGGGTTAACAGGTTAAGGTGTGGAATGCTCAGCCACATGATATAAAGTTGTTACAATCAAAATGTTTATTTGCATCTAAACTGAAACAGAACCTCAGCAAATGAAATTACTTCTAAATGGGTTCTAAACAGTTTGATATTTTCTTTAATCATCACCCATCACTATCAGCAGATCAGTACCGGTATGTCTCATGACATACCGTACCATACTGGTAGTCCTGGTACTGTGGTACACAAAGTTCGTACAAAGTTGTAGTCTACCAACACTTGCATCAATTGTAGCCTGCATACATTTTTCTATTGTGTTCTCTGTAGAGCAAATTTTGAGCTCTAAGCTATAGGCCCCTATTCAGGATGTTGTAATCTAAAATGTTTTGCCAAAACCAAATTTGCTCATTCCTGGTCAGTCATAGAGGAGTTTTGTGGCAGCACAGAATATCGTATCTTCCAATTATACCAGTATGTATGAAATACCTTTATAAACTGTAAATATTTGAATAATGTGATGCATGTTTTAAACCCTCTGGGTTTTGTCACCTTTTCCTGATAATGCATGTTACATTCTCAAGCTATCCTTGCTGCTAGACTATTTCATTACTGTATGTTAGCTTGCATTAGCTGATTAGCAAAACATAAATATGCCTACACTTAGCTAGTCTACTGGTCTAGACTAGACTAACACTCACTGCTCAGCTATGAAACAGTCTCAAAAATAGACAGACTTAAGCTATCGGCAGACTAAGGACTAAACTTGGACCTTTGCTAGACCAATGGCATATATGCATGCTCTAGCTCAGACCCCAGGACCAATAAGCTACAAGTACCATAGGACTTAGTTCTGGTGTGGGAACTATACAAGAGTCAATCAAACTGGTCAAGTACGGTAACACTTAATTCCGTGTGAGGCCGTAGCGGTGGTTGGCACTAGAATAGACCAAGTTTTCTGATCTGTAGAGTAAGATTTGAAAAAAAAGTGACCAAATCATGCTTGATTGAGAGGGGTGCAAATCTATGTTAAGCATTGGAGGTTGATTTAGCAAAATTGACCGTTTTTGGACATTGGGAGGATGATTTGGCAAAGTCGATCGTTTTTCGATGTTGGGGGGATGAAATTGGCTCGTATGGGTAATTACTAATTTTCCACTTCCATGAAATATATTCGGCGGGGGGGGTCAGAGATGGGCACAATTTCGTTAATCGTTAATTCGTCAATAACGAAGTTAACTTTTTCATTAGCTAGTTAATTCGTTAAATTTCTTTTTGAAATTAACGGACTAAATTAACTTCCGTTAGTGCTTGATAACTTCCGATAAATTTTTGTAAACGCTTATTTCTCTTATTGTTGGTTAAGTTTGACATCGATAAATCAGCAAAATGAGGTCAAAAAGACCAATGAGGTCAAAAAGCAAGATAAAAACAACGAAACATATTGCTTGTGAGCAGAAAACTTGCTCAAGTACTTACGCAAACATTGATATTACAAAATGTTAGGTTTTTTTTAAAAAGAAATGCCGTTGTAAGTCAAAATTAACGATTTAGCGAATTTGATTAACTTCCGTTAATTGGAGCTGAATTTAACAAATTACCGTTAACGGAGGTACAAAACTGTGTTAACAAAGTATTGGTTAACGAAGCTAACGTTTTACATTAACTTGCCCATCTATGGGGGAGGGTACATCCTCCCATTTCCCCTGGATTTACACCCATGTTGATTGAATTTTCGAAAAACATTGGCAAGTCACGAGACAAATCTTACCCTACAGACCAGAAAACTTCGTCTATTTTATTGCCTTATATATACCGGTAGTGGTAGCCCTAAAAATCGTATGGGACCGTCAGGACAGTGTGGAAGACCGTAGGACCGTGTGGAACCGTATGGGCACCGAATAGGCCCATATATACGGTGCTCATACGGTCCCATACAGTCGCACTAACCGTAGGGGATCGTATGGGACTACCGCGTATGAGACTGTATGGGATCGCATGCGACTACTGTATGGGACCGTAGGGACAGTGTGGAAGACTGTAGGGACTGTGTGGAACCGTATGGGCGCCGTGTAGGCTCATACAATCCCATACTGTGTCCATACGGTCCCATACCGTTTTTGGTGTAACCCCATCGTATATATGGGACTACCGTATGGGACAGTATGGAACTGTATGGGCAATGTGTAGGCCCATATGGTCCCCATATGCGGTCCCATAAACGGTTTTTAGTGCTACCCATTTTAAAAGACCCGACTCGTAATCAAACCCAAGTCTACAGCTCCTGAGGCGGACGCTCTTGCCTCTCGGCCATCTGAGCTGTTATTTGAGAAGTTTATCTGACAGTCGTGAGATTGATAAGATCAAGAGGAAAAGGTTTTAAGCGAGACGGTTTTCTTTAGTTTTTGAACAAAACAAGACTTCTTCCAAGACAAAGAGGCTGAAATTAATTAGGCCTACTTACTCTGTCATACATTCGCTTCGCATGGATTTATTTTGGAATTTTGTATGTACAAAAATATTTGCCGGATCTGCATTTCAATATGCTAAAATTGCAGCTGAAATTTTTCACAGCTGTTGTTATAATGTGAAATCAACGAGAAGCTAAATACGAGAAAAATCATTTTCAACAAAACTGCTACAGCAATTTTGTGCTTACTGGAGGCAGTTTAGTGCTTACTGGTGGGGTAACAGAAAATTTTTTGTTTACTCTATTACCCCCACTCTACCCCAACCCTAATAAACAAAATAATTTTTGTTGGCCCACAGAAAATAAACGAAATACGCTGAGAAAAAAATCAAAACCTAGAGCAGCATCGAACTCACGCACAACAACTGGCAGTCTAACTTAGTATCCCCTTCGCCACGTCGCTATTGCAATCTCTCCGCAAAATTTTTGTACTTATAGCCATCTTGTTATCATGTGATTATCAAAAACCCTGTAGCCGTTTTGTTGAAAAAGATTTTTCACGTATTTACCTTCTAGTGTAAAATCAACGAGAAGATAAATACGTAAAAAATCATTTCCAACAAAACCGCCTCAGCAATTTTGTGCTTACTGGTCGCAGTTTGTAAAGTCAACGAGAAGCTAAATACGCGAAAAATCATTTTCAGCAGAATAGCTACAGCGATTTCAGTATAATGCGCTGACAAAAAATCAAACCTAGGAGGGCACTGATCCCCTGACCTGCGAGTGACAGTGCATCATACTATCCCCTACACGACTTCACTGTTTCCATGCGACCGTAACATTTTTGTACTTATTCTTTCTTTACGCATCACGAGACTCTCAAAAAGGCTGTAGCGGTTTTGTTGAAAATGATTTTTCGCGTATTTAGCTCAGAGATGTTCAGGAGCCGGAGCAGGATCCGGAGTCAAGCAAATTTTTCCGGATCCGGATTGGACTCGGAGTTAAGTTTAACGTCAAAACTGGAGTAGGAGTTGGAGCCGGAGTAACCATTTCTTTAAGTTATTATTGTAATGTACACTGAACATTGTATTGTCAAAAGTTATGCTCGCTGTGAGGCATCGGTTCGCGCACAGTCTCTAAACACCAGTAATCTCACTTGCATGAAATTTAACATAGGCCTAAAGTTTGGATAACATTGTGATTGCAGTTTGCAAAAATTCTTCGAGTTGCAGGAGTGAAAACAGGAGTTGGAGTTTTGATTTTTGACGTAAACCGGAGCAGGATTGGAGTAGGATTCTGTAATTTTGGAGCAGCATTGGAGTCGGAGTCTCAAAAAAGCGACTCCGGACATCTCTGTTAACTTCTCGTATCAGCTCGGAATGGAACGAAAAGGCAACTCCGTCCTCATAATTCTTTAACTCCAATAAAGATCCTGCTTTGTTCCAAAGTTCCAAAATCCAAACTGCAGCAAAGTCTGTAGGCCTACTTTAATTAGTTACGAGTAGGATTGTGATGGTTAGGTTACATTACTACCCTTAGTTTAGGCATCAAGAGATGTAGGCTTTGCTCATTTTGTTTGTTAGATCATTTTACCGTGGCCATAGATGCACCTTGGGTGTGTTGATAATTGTTGACAATGAATGTTTCAATTCCCCTGTTCGTGGCTAGAATATAGCCAGTCCCAATCTTTGAATCTGGAATCTATTGCTTTTACTGGTACGGTGTAGTTTTAGTATTGTCTATTATTGAAGTCATGAGCTGAGTTTAGAGATCTTGACTTGAGTACGGTACCGTATGTGCCGGTATCCGTGTAACAGTGTAATGTCTAGTATCAGCCCCCAGGTTCGGTAGGTCTTGTCTAGAGTAAGTCGCCCATGTGTGGAATAACCCATCTGCGCAAGGTGATGAAAGGCGCGGATGGTTTACTCTAGATAAACCCCCGGTTTGGTTAGGGTTAAATTTAGTTAAGGTTTGGTTCAGTTACAACTGTAACCAGGTAACCAAACCTAATCCTTACCAACCCTAATCGAACCTGGGGGCTGATACTAGATGTTACCCCCAGTACATGGTAGGCCTACCTGGTACTGAGGTAATGGCAGTGTTCCCTCTAGAGTGAGAAATTTGAGGAAAATGCGAAATTTTTGGGCAAATTTTACTGATTTTAAACCAAAAATTAATATTATGAAATGCATAACTAAAAACTTGAATATTTTGATGCAAGACTGTAGCTTGTATCTTCTAACAGCAAATTTGATGCAAAAAATTTGTAAAAGGGGTCCTTATAGTAGTGAAATCTTAGGGCAAAAATTTTAATGAATTTAGCATTTGGGCAAATTCGCACTAGTCAAAATCCTAGAGCTGTAGAGGGAACACTGGGTAATGGTGCAGCTAAACTATACCATATACCAGATTACCAGAAGTTTTGTATTATGCTATTATGGATGCATGCTGTACTGTAAACTATAAGTGATAATTTGCTTTTGTTCTTCTGAAATTGTTGCCGGTAAATCTAGTAAAGACTGTCAACCATTAACAGCTCAGATGGCCGAGTGGTATGGAGCGTCTGTCTCTTGAGCTGTAGACTCGGGTTTGATTCTGAGTCGGATCAAACCAATGACTTTAAAATTGGTATTCACAGCTTCTCTGCTTGACGTTCAGCATTAAAGGGACAGTGTGGAGAACAAGCCGGCAAGTTTACTTGTTGTGCCGTTGGGAAAGGCACTTAGCGGGATTCCCCCATCTTGGTGTGGTAGACAGATGGCTGGCAACTCCTAAGCGAGCTCGTATAGCGCATTGATCGCTTTCTCGTGATAGGAGGATAAACATGCAACTAAAAAAAAAAAAAAAAAACTAGTGACAGGTACGTTCCAGTAACACTGTAAGTCTATATAACATTAACCAAGGTACCAGTATCGGTAGACTGGTACTTGTATAGATGCTGTTTTCATGCATAATTTTCCCCACTTTTCATGTTTATTGACGTAAATGATGTTAGCAAAATGAAATTTTCTAACCTGAGCCCTAACCCTGATGTTTGCCCTTCTAGTTAATACTTCTTTCAGATTCATATATAATACCGTACAACTACTGGGGAAATAAGATTATTTTTTTTACTGGGGAAATATTTAACGTTTGTGGTATAAGCAGCAAACGAACCTAAAGGGGGAAAAATCATGCATAAAAACAGTTGCCTACCTCTAGCTGTACAATGCTGAATGGTTGGCAGATTACTGGCATACTGTTATATTTAAGTTACAGGTTATTGTTACACATGCTCTGGTAATTTTGCATCAGACGTGATCTGTTGACTAATACTGTAATATTCAATAACTGTTTTGTAGGTTTTTGAAAGTATCGATGATTTAAATGTTTAGATTTTTGAGCAGCTGTTACAGTTTAACCAATATGCTAATTTGAATAACATTCACCATAAATATCCGAAGTGACAAAGACAGAAACATGTCAGATAGCTTTGCTGTCAATGATGAATTTCATCATCTAAGCAAAGGAGACAGTTCTGAAAATGATGAGGAATATGCCAATTCAAATTTAACAGAAACTGAAACACATCAACTCAAACCAGAGATTAAAATCCCTGATTCTGAATGTACTGTCATAAATGGAACTCATTCACCTGAAATGACTAATCAGTCAGATGCATCATATGCTGCTGCAAGTGATGATGACAGTGGTGAATTAGATAAAAGTAAAAACCCTCCAGAAAATGATTTGCAAGATGATATGAAGAATATGGCAATCCAAGACCAGAGCAGCTCCTCGTCTGCCAATGATTCAGAACATCAATACAACCATAAGGAGCTACTGGAAATTTATTCGGAAAATAATGGTGATGCCCTTTGCCCTGTAAATGAAAGTGAGGTGGATCAAAACAGTGATAGTGTGAAACAAAATGCTCCTTCATATGTTGTTAAGCAGCGATATCAAAATAGTGGTAAATCTTCAAAAGGTTCTCTAGCTAAAACTAACCACACTTCTTTTATTAAGTCTACCAATGAAAACAATGATGAGCAATCTTCCATAAGTGCTGACAGCAATGTAAAAACAAACGAAAAACGTAACCAAGAAATGAAAAATTTAATGCACAAAAATTTAGAAAAATTTTCTCCTAAGAAAGAAGCAAAGCCAGTACATAATAAATCACTTTTGCCTGAAACCAACTGTCATACTACAAAGGCAACTGATAGACCTAGACGTGTCAATCCTTTCAATCATGTTGGTTCAGAAGAAACAAACTCTGATATATGGCAGATGCAACAGCCTACACCACCTTCATCAACCAGTCTTCAAGCAATATCCACTTATGATAGTGAGCATCCACCTTCTTTGGAAAACCATTATTCTGCCTCTGAGCATAATTTCAAATCTAATCACTTGTTCAACAGTCCTGTCCAGCATAACTATAACTACCCGTATGCTAATGATAATCATGCTCAATTTGATTTGATGCCCCCTTCTAGTCGCGTTTTACCATCAGCTGAAAGTCCGACATATTTTGAAGACGTTGATGCTGTTGTTCGAGAAGCCAAGAGTAGTCGTAAGCATCAGCAAGCTAGCATGTCTGACCCATGGGTGAAAATGGATCAAAACGAACATGAATCAGAAGCAATCACCCTGCATGATACCAACATAGGTGGTGATTATGATCAATGTCAAAGACCTATAGGTGGTGATTACCATCAAACTCCCTCTGCTTTGCCACCTGCTTCAAGTTCTAATAGTCAAAGAGAAAAGAAATTTTCACCTTCAGGATCAATGGAAAGACCTCTTATTGAAGCAGCAGGCCCTTGTCTTCCTCAAGACCTTATAGAAGGAGTAATATTTATAGCTCATTATCTTGGTTCCACCCAGCTACAATCTGAAAGAAATCCTGGAAAAAATGCCCGAATGATGCAAGCACAGGAAGCAGTTGGTCGTATTAAAGCTCCAGAAGGAGAATCACAACCTAGTGTTGAAGTTGATCTTTTTATTTCAACTGATAAAGTGAAGGTTTTAAATACCGTCACTCAGGAGGCCATAATGGATCACTCCTTGCGTTCCATTTCTTATATTGCTGATATTGGTAAGCTTTTGGTAATAATGGCCAAAAGAAGAGCTCCGCAGAGTGATAACAGTCAAGACGAACAGCAAATAGTGCGAGACCCTAAGCCACAAAGATCTTATCGAGTGATATGTCATGTTTTTTCTTCTATTGATGCGCATGTAATTGCCCAAGCAATAGGGCAAGCTTTTAATGTTGCATATCAACAGTTTCTCACTGCCAACGGTATTGAACCTCAAACCCTCACCAGAGATGATTACAATCAGTTGTTAGATATGCAAGAAATGTATCACGATGATTTGGTACATTATTCAAAGCGTGAAAATGTCAAAGACCTGTGGGTGGAGAAAAACAAAGGAGAGCCCCTTGGAGTGGTAATTGTTGAATCAGGATGGGGCTCTATCGTTCCGACGGTGATACTGGCTAATCTACAACACGGAGGCCCAGCAGAAAGATGTGGAAAGTTAAGTATTGGTGATCAACTAATGACTGTAAATGGTACAAGCTTAGTCGGGCTACCCTTAGCCACTTGTCAAAGTATTATTAAAGGTTTAAGAGCGCAAAGTATTGCACGATTGAATATTGTATCCTGTCCTCCAGTCGTTACTGTGCTGATTAAACGACCTGATTTGAAATATCAATTAGGTTTCTCGGTTCAAGATGGTATCATTTGCAGCTTGATGCGAGGTGGTATCGCAGAACGTGGCGGGGTAAGAGTGGGCCATCGCATCATTGAAATAAACAATCAAAGCGTTGTGGCTACCCCTCACGAGAAAATTGTTCAAACGTTAGTTTCCTCTGTCGGCGAAATACAAATGAAAACAATGCCAGCTATGATGTATCGGCTTCTTACTGGGCAAGAGCAACCGGTTTACATCTAATAAAACCGTGTTTATGATAGAAACTTCTTTGGTGCTACAATGATTTATGCTCAATCGGCAATTTCAACAATAGTGCATCGCAATACGTACCGTATTTTAATTTGACTAAGCATTAAAAAGGCAAGTACTTCAACGTGCAATTATATTGATACAATTTCTAGATTATTGTAGAAACAAACATAAAACGTAATCAAGAAATGAAAGATTTAATGCGTAAAAATTTGGTGTGCGTATGTTTTGTGCCATTAACAATCGACATAATAGTGTTAGTAATAAATTTGAATGTCTTTTATGTCGAAGTTTCATTACCAATAAATAATTTCTACTTGACAATGAAGAGCAGAGCTGCTGTCGCTCAGTTTTGCTGTGACGTTTATCAAGCGACATTAGCATCAACAGTTTCAGCATATTCACGGCTTTGTCTGGGTACTCTCGATGAGGGTTTTAGCAATACAGTGTTGTTCACAAAAATGATTTTCTCGATCTAGTAACATTGACGGTTTATTTAAACCTTTTGTTACACGATCGTTATTGGTTGGTGCGTTTTCTGCCACAGGAAGCTATGAGTGATCCTTTGTCAGCGACATTGCATAGCGGTATCGCGGGCAAGTGACAGATCCTTCGTGACGGGTTCGATTTGCAGCTAGAGCCGATCGCATATGACATAGGCTATATAACGGGTGGCTGCTGATTCGAAGAGCGTAAGCTCACTTTGCAGTCTCCTTCAATTTCTGTTGAACTTTTCTTATATTTCAGCACACTTGCTTGCCGTTGATGTTACGAGGTCTTTCAATCTTATTGCGGTACATGAAAAACAAATGTTAACCACAGGGTACGAATTCCCTCACTATGCTCACGTTGCTGTAAATTTTTGCAAAACTTCGTAGGTTAGAACCGTACTTAATTTCTATTTAACGAATGTTTTCAAATTGAATACGTAAGGTAGGTAGCTAACGCCCTTCATTTTGACTTGAACAAGTCTGTGATCAACTTTTGCAATTATCCTTGTGAAACTTACTGTTTTTAGCCTGCGTTACAACAGATCTGTCGTTAATTTGATACAAATGCAATACTTATGTTTGTTTTTCTCTTCAATGTTTAATATATCATTGTGCATATCTACGATGTTATTGATGCTTGCTCTGTATGTCCATCTACACTACAGTTATTGTTGTACTGTAACTTGTGAATATATAATAATGATGCCAAACTCTGTTCCCTCTACGATTGTAGCTAGTGCAAATTTGCTTAAATGTTAAAAATCACTAAAAATTTGCCTAATCATTCAAAGGGTGTAATTCAAGGTCTGGAATAATTTTTGCTTAAAATTAGAATTTCTATGGTAAAACACTTTCATTTGACACATAGAAATTTGAGCACTTTCAGCTAATTTGCTTTTAAATCATTATAGCAATGAGCAAAAATTGAAAATTTTTGCCCAAAATTTCTCATTTTTCTCAAAATTTGCACTTTAGAGGGAACACTTATTGCCAAAACAAAGTGCGCAAGACCTATCGTAAATGACCTTTGCCCTCCTCATGACTTTTCTGCGATTGACCGTGTAATGTGTACTACTTACTCGTCTAGTTATATGTTACACTAACATCGTTTCAAGTATTTGATCTGTTTTAAGCCCTTTTAAGTATATTTTACTTGCGTACATCAGACCCCTCAGAAGTATTAAAATATTAGAATTTACAAATAGGCTCCGTTTACACATCTACTGGCGTAAGTGCTTGTTAAAATTTACATCAAGAGGTGTTCTCTGTCAACATTGCCCTGACCCCAAATTTATCATAGCAACGACCTCTCAGTAGCGTGACAAAAAGTAAGCTTAACGTCGTCATTTCGGTGATCAGGTATATTCGTGCAAAGTATTGAAGAAATCATGTTCTCGTCGCGTAAAAATACCGCAAGACTTGACACCTCGTGACATTACTGATCCGCTACCCCAGCAAGTTACTTTGGTAGGCCTATGTATTTTTGAATTGGCCACGATTCATTGAGAATCAATCATATTTTGAGTTAAATTAAAAAAAAAAACAATTTTGTAGAAGACTGGCTACACTACTGAGCGAAAACACCACCGCTATGCGTTTGTTTAACTTTGCTACTGCACTTTGTATATTGTTTGTCATTGTTGCGTTATAACAAAGTTGTGGTAAACATAAGTGAATAATAAAGTGTACGGCATGTTATGTTGTATGAAACTGATTTGTGCTATTTGATCGTGGATTATATACTTTCATGTAATTGAATAGATCAGCTTTTAAAGAGCACGCGCAGTGTTTTTTAAGGCGTTTTGAGGGGCCAAAATGATCTCTCAAATTTATCCAGCGGTAAGTCAAAATCTGCTTCTACGATAGTGTAGAAAGGTGTGTTGTACGTTAAACTCAGTTGGCGGTCTTGAAAATTGCATAATGGTTTCTCTAGCCAAACCTTAAAAAACACTAAGCAGTGAGAAGTGAGCAAGCACAATACTTAGAGCAGTATATTTTAGGTAGGAAGCGAAGTAAACTTGATAAGGCGGCCGGCTACAAAAGCAGTATGGCAACAGAACATAAACGTTGTTAGAACAAATTACACTGAAAAAGACGCAACATTAATTGATGTATGTATACTTTCGTAAATTTTTGGCGAGTATTAATCCAACACTTGAAGTTTTCAAGGTTCTCTAAAATTTAACCATGCTTTTCAAGAAGTTTACGAAGACGAGATAAAAAATTTTTGATTTTAACAACCTTTCATGAAAGCGCATGATACTAAGGGAAGTATACACTTACTCCTGATAATAGTATATACTAATTTTTAGTCACTGGTACCGAGTGGACTATTATTAGCAGGGGCGCACCCAGCAAATTTCAAGGAAGGGGGGTTCTTAAAAAAACTCGATTCCGCACTCACGAGCGGATCCAGAAAATATTGGTATGGGGGAGGTGAAACTTCGAATAAGGCTGAATGTAAACCAAATACAAAGACGTTAGACCCAAAAAAGACGCAGCCTAAAAAGCCTTTGAAAAACGTTCTCGTATCTGCGGCAAACTCAGAAACTTTTTCAGTGAGGGGGCACCAAATTTTGACATACCGATATTTTCAAGCGTATTTTTTCCCGGAAGCATTGTTTTAAAGCATATTGAGAATGAAAAAGGCTGTGGGGGGTTCGAGGGCATGCTTCGCCGGAAATTTTTTGAAAATGTACATACATTAGTGATCATTATAGTACTTTTTGAACATTTTTTGGCAAATTTTGTCGTAAATTTGTTGCCCCCAAATGCGAGTGTTTCACCAAATACGATGCAGTTTGTTCGCACATTTTCAATTATGCGTGCTTTGGGCGTGAGGCTTATTGTTACGGAAAAGGTTGGAAATTATGGAAAAACTGTATTCATCAAAAACATGTTTGAAAATGGCTGATGAGGGGGGATGCATCCCACTGGATTCGCCCCTGCCCGCACTGATAACAATGTCTCTTACCACTACTCCAACAGCCGGTTTACCAGCCAGCCGGTTTACCTACCAGCCGGTTTAGCTTCAGCATGATGTGAGGAAAATTCTGTCACAGCTGTTTTGAAATAACAGCACGTACTGCACTTGCGAAGTTTGGACACTTCACCTTAAAAACAAGGGTTCGGTGTCAAAAGGGGGGAGGGTTCGACTCCCCCTGGGTGCGCCACTGATTATTAGGCAAGGCATTGTGCAGATTGACCCACCACTGGTTCAACAATTTGATTTCATAAGGAAATAGCTAAACTGTAAAATAAAATTCTATCTTCATAAACTGGCAAGCTGCTTCATTAACGATATTGTTTTACCTTTGTATCCACTTCCGAAATGGTTCCAATGGTTTAAGTAATGATATAGTTTATACAATATCTGCCGTTTTTCAAAACCGGCAGCTTTTGGAATTAATTTGTGATAAGCGGTGTAAAACTCTGAGGAAAATCCATCAAACATATGAGATATGCTTAGTTCAAATTCAGAGTGTCCATAACTAGAACCAGCATCAAATATGCAAGGTCCTGTAGAAGTTTCTGCGGTGTTGCCACCCCACAAATCACCGTGGAGTAAAGCTGGGACAATATGCAAATCGCTAGAAAAAAGCTTAGGAATATTTCTCTCCACTAAAGGCCACAAAGAATGCAAATCCCTGTCATTCTGCTCTAGTTTATTCACTTGATACAGAAGTCTGTTTTGAGCGTAAAATTCAACCCAATTATCTTTCCAACCATTATCTTGGGGTAAAAATCCACAGCATGTCGTGTCTTCAAAACCGAACTGATCGACGTAATCAGTTCTTTTTCCAACAAAACCTTCGTTTTTTTCAGCAGCATCTTTTTGTTTGAGATTGTGCAAATGGAGATGCGCAAGCCTTTGTCCGAGTTCTGAAAAAAACTAAATAAATAAATAAACCATCAGTTATAAATAAGGTTAAGAGTTGCATCAAAACATGGTCGGCTTCAAGGCCAGCGCCAAAAGGGGAGGGGGGCGGATCCCCCAATCTAGATTTTTTTTCGCTGGGAAATTTCAGCCATTTGTTCGAAATGACTAGAAAAATTTTGGACATTTTAAAATTAAGTCGGCAGCTTTAAGAAACAATTGGTTTTTTGAATGAATAGGGCATTAGGCGTTTTTTGTGCTTTTGCTGACGCTACTGCGTTTGGCTTTCCACCTTTTTTGCTTGCTATCATTAAGGACCAATGATCTGATACAAAAATGTAAGATAAGCTTTTCAATTGAAAAAGACTGTCGAATTATCAGCGTGTCAGCGTAATATTACGTGAGTGAAATTTTAAACGCTTGCAGATTAAAGCAAAACTTTCAAATCTTAAATGAGTGCATTCTTCCACTTTAAAAACGCGTTTGTTTGCTTTCGATCGTCAAATATAAATCATGACAATCAACATCAGGGATGACCATCGCATCGAATAGGTTCGGCGATATTTGTACCAACCGTCTAATTGCGATGCGAAGCATGTTGTGAAAACGATTTTTGTTGAGATCATCTAATTTTTTTTTTTTTTTCGATGCGATTTTTGTGTGTGCTTCTGCGTTTATTAGTGCGATTTCTTTTTGAGCAATTTTATCTCTCACATTGCTCAAAATTATTTACAGATGATTAGTATCATCAAGCAAGATATCAGCTCATATGGCCGAGTGGTAAGAACGTTCGCCTCGGGAGCAGTTGACTTTGGTTTGATTCCAAGTCGGGTCAAACCAATAACTTTATTCACAGCTTCCGTGCTTGACGCTCAGCATTAAAGGGACAGTGTGAAGAACAAGCCGGCAAGTTTACTGGTTGTACCGTTGGGAAAGACACTTAGCGGGATTCCCCTATCTTGGTGTGGCAGACAGAGGTGGTCGGCAACTCCTAAGCGAGCTCGTACAGCGCACTGATCGCTTTCACGTGATAGGATAAACATGCAACTAAAACTAAAAACTAATGTAACGGCGTAAAGTTCAAAAAGTGCTCGCAAAAACACAACTAATTCCTTATTAGCACGAAGAACCAGAATGGTTCGAATGGTATCATCTCCTAAAACACTTTTACTTTTTTTTTTTCATCTATAAAAATTGCAGATTTTTTCATCATATACCCGATGCAAATTTTGATGTAATTCTTTTAATGAGTTTCAATGTGATTCTTGGATGCGATGCTTTTGGAAAACGTTGGATTCGATGCGATTGCCATCCCTGATCAACATAAACGACTGGCGTTTACGCATGTGCTAACACGCGGAATTACGTGTAGACCTACATTTTAAACGCCAGCACAACAAAAACTCTGAAGACTTGATTCAAATATGGTAAAAATGCAAATGATTTGCTCTTCTTCGGGGAAACCGAAACGCGACGGACGTTATCGCAAGCGATGGTAATTAATTGATTGTTACAAGACTAGACTGACGCTTATCGAGTGGAAATTTTATAGCTGAACAAACGAAAAAAGTGGGAAACTTTTGCTTTTAGCCAGATAAATTTTTTTCGGACATCATGTCCGAAATAGGTTAAAATTTTCGGATATGGAGGAAAAAATCGGATAATGACCGAAAAACCTAGCCCGCAATCAACATGCATGTCTCCCTCAGTCAACAAGCTTACTCTTTTAAAGTAGCTTTTGTGCTTAATTTCAAACTTTGACCCCCCCTGATAAACGCTTGGCCTCCTAAGTCGACTGCTCTGCCGCCGGCTTTGGTCGGCTTGGCCGCGTATGCATAATATTATGCATACGCGATCATGATATAATAGCATACAACTACGTAGTATTTTACGTATTCGTTATTTAATGAATACGTGAATGACGCTTCTACAGTATGCTATGTAGTATACTATTAGCTTGTCTCCATATCCATATAGGCTTTCGTCTGCAGGCTTTGCTCGAGTCAGAAAAAGTTTCTTTTTCGAGAGCTTCGCAGGCTTTCCTAGCCGCACCTTAAGAGGTGGTCTGCAAAAGTGGGCTTTCAGAAGTTGTCCTCAGCCTCCCTGGCCACGTTTTTTGTGGACATGGAAACGGGCTATATGCAAACAGGATAAAAGATAAGTGCAGCTCTGTTAAACCAAACATTTCAAAAATAATTGTGTTGATGTGGTGGAGTGTATTTTTTTTTATATGTAAGTGCAGTTAGGGTTTCGCTGTAGGTAAAAACTATCCTATCTCTAAAAGCAAAAAATAAGACGATTGTCTGATATAGTTGTAATCGCAATTCAATAATGCCGACATTGGCAAAAAGTAGTCCAACAAATCTTATGCTATGTTTAAAATTTTGGCTTTTTTCACCCCAGGCACCGCTATGGTTGAACCAATCAACAGTAGAGCTACTGGCAAAAAAGTCAACGTCTGGACCCTGGAGTTTAGGTGTCTTGAATTTTACGATGAATAAGTGGCCGTAGGAGCGGAGACATACCTACTTGGCACTAAAAGGACAGGTATAAAGGCAGTGAAAAATCACGTACTTCACAGTAAAAACACTGACTTTTATTCTTAAGAGTGATATCGACTACCAATTTGAACACCGTTATAGCCATCTTCCTCATTGCAGCAAAGCGAATAACTCTTTGTTTTACGTTGTCTGAACACGCACTAACCTTCAGAGTATTTGTCTAATGACCTCATATCCAAGTACTCTATAACCAAATAAGATTCGGATCCTCTACTGAAGGCCTTAATTGGCTTTGGTACTTTTACAGTGTTGGTTTCGCTTATCCGCAGTAAACTTGCAAATTCACCGTCAAACATAGTTCTGAAAATTAGTTTGGAACAGGTATGAATCTACCCTTAAATCGTTTCACAACATAGTACATGCACTGCTTCGTCGAGATCATTACATAGCAAAGATGCATTTTATAAAATACGCAAGGTTGTATTTCTTAAGACAGGTGTAGAACAATATTTTAACAAAGCCCTATTTACGAAACAGACGTTGTGCGTCTTTTTAAATTCTACAACGCATAGCCTTGTGGTTACTAACTCATAACAACTGACCGGCCGTTAACTCAGTGGTTAAGCGTACAGGCTATGGGTCCAGGAGGTCTGGGGTTCGATTCCTGGACCGGTGAAATCGGCACAGTGTCGCCAACGGCTTGCCACCGCTGCGAAGTTTCTGCGGAGCTGCGTAGCCAAGGCTTTAAGCTGCGGAGATGGGCCTCGCCACTCGCTTCGGCGTAATACGGCGAGTATAATGAAGATTTGATTTTGATTTGAACTCATAACTACAAAAGATCTGCGTCTTCTCTGGTTGTAATCTACACCCTTTTCCAAGAACTGTTAAGACTTAATATAGAATGAAAATTAACTATAAACATACAAAAGAAGAAGTTTTAAACTTTTTTGTCTGTCACTTGTCAAGGGAATCGGTAGAGTGAAAGAACATAGAGCTATGAACGCTTAAACAGCGCGCGGAGACATCGAAATGGAAAAATATAAAAAAGGAAAAGAGAGAAGGCTTCTGAAATCTCTGCTTTTGGCATTTTAAAATTCTGTACCACCAATCAGCTATACAAACATACACCATAATACCTAAACTATAAAAAATCAAATCTTCAATATACTTGTGGTTAGGCTAACTATTTCATAAACATGTTCTTCCGGTAATAATTAAGCTTCAGAAACAAGACGTTTGGAGTGGTATGGTTCATTAACTCCCGACCCAATGTTATGAACAGATCTGATGGTGATAAGCTTCCACAAGTTTATCAAATATTGTTTTAGTAATTCTTATGCCAAATTGTTTTTACCTTTTTGTACCTCTACGCTTGTTAATTCATTCCATTTAATAAGTTATTGTCCTTATGACGCAACAGTTCACAATATTTCTATCATACTTTTTCTGCTTTACCATAATCAGTTCAGTTTAAAAAGTGCTACTATTTTGCTATTCTTTGCCAGGGCTGGATTTTCCACCCTGGCACCTGTTATTCTGAAGAAGCTCGGCGTGAATTGCTGAGCGAAACGTCAACAAAAAGTTGGAATTCTTTTATTAGCCTACGTCTTTGATTACCGGAAGTACAAGTTTATGAAATAGTTAGCCTAGCCTACTATGCCCGGTAAACAAAATACCATACTAAACGTTTCCTACTATGCAGTGTTTAATACTTGTGGTAGTATGCTGAAGCGTGTAACAAGCGGCTGGGCCCATTGTCGCGGCTTAGCGCCTGCGCAACAGGGCTACGAAAAAACGTCGCAGCGGTGGCGAGTCGTTGGCGACACTGCGTCTGATTTGACCGACCTGGGATTCGAACCCCAGGCCTCCTGCACCGACTAGAATGTCTTGACAACTGAGCGAATCGGCCGGTTTTAAAGCTTAATCTTGCATAAAATTTAACTGAGAACTGTGAGAAAACCACCTAAAGAAGCACAATACAATAGCCAACTCAAATCAACGTTAACACAAAATGCCAACCCCATCCCACATCATATTTCCAGCTGAACGCGTCTGACATACCAATGACAACGGCTGTTAGAAGCTTGAAAAGTTTTCAGCAGTTAAACACTGAAAATATTGCTTACTTTGAACCATCTTGAGAATTATATTTGACAAAAACCTTCTCTCCATCCACTAGAAAAGCACTGCCACTGCTGATGCAGCCCCTAGCTCCACCACTAGTTGATTGAATGGAGGAGCAATTCAGTTCGGTTCTTAATAATTCCTCCATGAATAAATGGCTATAACATAACATAAACATTTTAAAGTAGCACGTAAAGTAATACTACCGTTAGTGCAAATATTATACAACGAAAATGTAAAAAAAATTATCCAACGTAAATTGATTGTTGTAACAACTCATCAAACCTAGCTTATTTTGGCGCAATAAGAAAAATCAAAATTTTGAAGATGCACCTTAAATATCCATTAACAAGAAATACTAAAAGTTTAATTTAAGAATTTTCAAGCATATTATGTAACATTAAACGCAAAAAAAAAAACTTGCATTCAGCAACTTCGCAAATTAATGACAATGTGTGTATACCGATAAATAAAAAAACTACTTAAAGACATGTCAAAAATTAAGGGTTCCTATTCAAGTGCACGTCATAGCAGCAGCTTGAACATCATCAAGCAATATCTTAATTGCATGAGTTTGAGAAATGGACATCTTCACACAAGGTAAAGTAACAGTGGAATTAAGTAGCAATTTCAATTGCTTGTGATCTTTTTGAAGCAACTGATGAAACATTTTGGCTTGTTGCACAACAAAATTGTTCTTTGGGTTTTTAAGCAATCTTGTAAACAACTCTTTTACAAGATGTTGAAATAACCTTGGCCATCTTAAAAAACTTCGCAGTAATACAACCAATACACAGTATTGATAACACAAACTTGAGTTATCGCAAAAGTGTGCCAGCTCTGTTTTTAATACTTTCAAAATGTCTTTGGAAGAAGCACTATCAGTAATGCTACTGATTAAAACTAAAAAACAACATTTTGCTTCTTGTAACGATAAATGTTTATGGCAATTTAAAAGTGCAGAAGCAATCTTACTGGTTACAAAAATATCTCCATTTGCTTGGGTGTGATTAGTTGTAACATAATGCAAGAGAGTAACTGCACAATCAACAACCACACTGGCATCGGAATACAGCCCAGCCCACACAACATTCTCAGATTGCTGAGGAAGATACTTGTAAAGAGTCTTCAGTAATCTAAAAGCCTCTTTTACCACAAAACACGAACGAAATTTAAAGAAATAAGGTCTGATGTTAAAAAATATATCAGCAGCTGTACTTTCCAAAACGCAATAATTCAAAATTTGAAGTTTTTTCACTAAAACATAACTATCATCTTGATCCCATAACAAAAACAAGAGCATATTTGAAATGATATTTTCTTGAACCAAGGCACAGTATACTTTTAGGACATCATACAAGTTACACAGAATAAAATATTTGGCATGTTTATTGCACACAGACAAAAGAGCAATTAAAGTTTTAATGAGTTCCAAAATAACATCATTTTGCACGTCTCCAAAGTTATTGGTTAGTTTCAGCATTACTGAGCAGGTTTTAATGGTCATAGAGCAATGTGTATTTACAGTTCGAAGCCTCTCCAACTTGTTTAACAATTTAAATATTTCTTCTCCTTCAATTTTTGAAAGATTCAAAGACACTGCTGCTCTGTGCAATAAAATAAGCACCAGAGAAGGGTCAAGCAATGATACTTTGGTAAGCAAAGATACGATTGCAGGATTAAGAAATTCAGTTTTTGCATCACATGATGATAAACACTCCAAGCACCGTATAACTACAGAAGGATCAGGGTCATTGTTAATGGTGATGTAAACTTTTTCCAATGCAGCAACAATTAGTTCCTTGCCATTCTGTTTAAGATAGTCAGATTTTTTGTGGTAAAGCTGAATGATGCCATTCACAGCAGTGCAGCGTACACTAGCAGCATGATCCACCAACCCTTGCAAAATTGACTTATAAGCAAATTCAAGGTTAACTTCAGAATTCACAGAAAATTCATTCACAGAATACAAAGTGGCTCTTCTCACAATAGCATTCGGATCAGTCAAATCACTTGCCACTGAATTCATTACATGCAAAATAATATCTTCACAGCAGTGAGAAGATAATGCAACATAAAGATAAACCAACTTTTTTAAGCAAATATTTTTGCTAGCAGTCAACTGAGCAATGTCCATATTAACCTCATTGGAATCGAGAGGTGAAAATCCCTTAGATAAAACAAAAATTTCTTGCAAGGCTTTCAACTGCATTAAATTGCTTTCTGTTGGTTTCCATTTTAAAGACCTTGATAATCTGCGACTCTGCAACATGGCACCAATAAATTATTCAAAATTAGCTATTGGTAGCTGTCAACACAACGAAACTGATTAAGCACTGAAACTCTGGAAATACAACTGTACAATGCAAAAGAAAAGTTATCAAAAATATCATGTGAGGAGAAAATAAGAAGCTTATTTGAATTAAGCTGCATCTTACAGGTACAGTACTTTCTCGATTATTCAGTCTAGTTGGAGCAGCAATGCTTAAAAACCTGTACGGATAAGCAAAAAAAAACAGAACACTGAATTCCTTTATTTTAACCAAAACAATGCAGGAAGAGACAGATCGTAATGCACCAAACCTTCATATGAGAGTCATTATTGGAGGAATACATTTTTTACTGAAAACAATGTTACTATCCGTGACAGCTAAAATTACGGTAGACTTATCTATTGGTACCCTCACACTGCACAATAACTGGAAATCGCTAAGTTGGTGCATTAGTTTATTCCACACTATCATTATTAGTATCACTATTGCATTAAGAGGCCCAAAAAATATATCGATTTTGGGTTGTCTTTGTTAAAATTCACGTTTTTCAGCAATTTACAAGGCCTGAGCAAAATTTTATGTAAATGAATATAACACTTCATTATTATGTCATAAAGTAGTACCGGTATCTGACCCAAAATAATGGATGGATAATTCAATGTTGGATAAACAGATAAACGAGGACGGATAATCGAGAAGTACTGCAAGCCTATAACAGATGGCTATGAGCACAAAGACCGCTAGGTGTGCTAGTAAGTTATTAGTAGGAGTTAGGGCCTAACCCTAAACCATGGCTTAATTCAAACAAGCCCCAAAAATGACACAGTAACTGAGTACCATAGAACATCAAACACTCTAGCCTATTTTGATGTAGAGTTATTTTTTCCTCACATGTCAGCGTGCTTTGATTGGCTTATGATCTAGCACCATTGTGTTGTATCAGATGATCAGTCTATTTTAAAATAAATTACGGACTGTAAATCATCCAATCATTGGTCCAGTTTCTAAACCCTACAATTTTATCCAATCAACCACTATTCTGTTATTTTAGACCTTCAGCTGGTCAGGTATTGCTACACTAACATTATCAGATTATCATATTAGGCTATATAAGCATGTTGAACTTTCCTTGAGTCGGCAATCTCATTTCTCTCACCTAGTTACCAACTAGCCAACTGGTACCGGTAGGCTACTCACCAGTAAGCAAAGGATAGACCAATCTGCTAATTGTTGCTACAGAGACTTTATTTTAACTGTCTAACTTTTTTTTTTTCAAAATAATAACAACTGAATGATCTTTTTCATCATAAGTTTGTTTTCGTATTAATACATAATTGTATGATTACGGGTACTATGCTACCGTAAGTTCTAATAATAGTAATACGGGTCTGACACAGGGTTGCCACATTATTTTTATTTTAAGTAGCCAAAAACTAGCCTATTCCATTTAAAAGTAGCCCAAAATTTTTAATAATCACGAAGTTAAGGAAAACAGCATAATTTTTAGCAACATTAAACATTTTTGCATAAATCATGCAGATAAATTGTAAGCCAAGTTTTTTAAAAGGCATTATAATGTTCTCAGTCTTGTTGTTTGTCTTGAAAACAAAAATTCATGCCAAGTTAATTAATTCTAGTTCAGCCACGTGACTACAATTTGGCTCAAAAAAATTTGAAATGTAGAATTTTTTTCTTGCAGCTGCCGCTCTCACAGCTGCTTTATGCTCAGATGTACTTGCATACTTTAGTAGATCAAAAAACTTTGGTTGTTTGATTTGACTGAAATTATCTTACTTTTTTGTATATAAAGTATATATATATTTTTTTGTAAATAATTTGCTTGTCTTTTTTTCGGAATATGCGTGTGTGTGTTTTTCACGTTTTTGTTTTTATTTTTTCTTTCATGCATTTGCTAATGTAAACCTGTAAGTAAGTAAGTTAGATCTTGAGTAGTGAGAGATTACAGACTCGATGACCTCGCCAGGCTCGCTTTGCGGACCTGGATTCATGGTCTTTCGTAGTCTCTCATTGAAAAGAACTTGTATCTACTATGTGCTTTAATGTTTTTGTACTTTATTGCATTTTCGTTTTTGCGTCAATACCTGTTCTTCTCAAACAAAAATAAACGCATCAAATACAAAAGATCTGATTTGTGAGCTCTTAAATTAACTTTACACATTGTGCAATGTGCTTTTTTCCTTTCTTTTTTGCTATCCAGTTTTTAAATTGTGGTTGTGGATCCCTTGTCCAATTTGCGTTATATTATTTGTAATAACGGGTCCATTTTTCCATTAAAATAACAATAAACGGCACAATAACACAAGGTCAAGCATGATTTGTTGAAAGCAGCACAGAACTGACTGACTACAGAGTAGCCACTAGCGTAGCCAGGATTTTGCAATGGGACAGGTTGAGAATGACGTCACATTTGACCATAGGCTGTATACGGGAGCGGATCCAGAACGTTTTGGTGGAAGGGATGTAATGTTGAATTAGGTTGAATGTTAACTAAATGCAAAGACGTTTAAACACGGAAACGGGCGTAAATAAGCCTTTGAAAATGTTTCAGAATGTCAAGGGCCTATTCAGCATTTTTTCAGGAAGAGGGCACCAATTTTCGTCACTTTTTCAAGCATAGTTTTTTTTCGGCAGAGTTAATTTTAAGCAACTTAAGTACAAAAAACGACTCCAGGAGAGTCCGATAGCCAGGGTTGGAAATCGATACTCAAAAAAGTAAAGAGATAATTGATATTCAATAGTTCACCTAAAAGTAAAGAAATAATCGGTTTCGATGGTAGTTTAAAAAAGTGAAGAATAAAGAATATCGTAATCGATATTATACTGAGTGATTTTAGCTTTTTTGAAATACTGCAAACCTAGTGGTGCCACCAAATGCACTTCTGTAAACAAAAAAGCAAAGTTATACTGGTACTCGCCAGAAACACAAATTTTGTCAGATGCTGGTTCTTAACTCTGTGGCAACTTTTCCATTTAGGCTTTGCAATTTGCTTTTGTCCATAGTTAAGATTAAAAGAGAAATACGATAGTTTTGCGGGTAGGCTACAGGTTTAAGGAATGAAAATATGTTACTGCGAACATTAGCGCCAAATAATTGAAATGACTAGAGCAATAGTTGGACACAACGTCGTCCTACCTGGCCTGCTGAATGGGAAATCAGAACGACTTCCACGAGATTGATCAAAGGACGAACCGTCCCCCATCACCAACAGTTGCACGAGCAGCTCCAGCCATGGTTACCGTAGACCGAGACAGCGCTATTTCGGGCTCTTAGCTCTCATCAGCCGCTCTCACACTTGTGGTACACCCTTCGCTCCAAGTGCTTGACCTTGATCACACAAGCACCCTTCCGTATTTGTATATCTTAAAAGAATTTAACCTTTGTGGTACCTAACATCATGTTAGATAACCACTCAGGTTAAATTTCCTCTGTTAGATAACCACTCAGGTAACCAAAAGCAATAATGCTGATAAAACATTTTAAGCAAACGGATTGTTAAACATTTCAACCACAGCAGTGACATTTTGGCCTTTGATCAGAATCGAACATGATGGACTCGGATAGTGTTTTCTTTTCATTTAAATGCAATCTGGTACGTCAATTTTTCGGGTCTTTGCCCCATGCCCTATGAGTGCACTGCTCCTCTGGGCCATGTTCTTTTTAATCATTGCTTGTGATACCAGTAGTTTACCGGGCTTACAAGCCTTGCGTGCTGTATAAAACATGTTTCTACTACACGAGTAACTTACTTACAATTTGTCAATTTCCCATTAAATGTTGCTTTAGTTTGGAACTGGGTTAGCGCTTTGCGCACAGTCTTAATTGTCTTCAACATTTATCAATATCAACAACTATACGTTTGGGTATCTATCTGCTGATTGATGAGCTTATAAAAATTGACTTGGGAGTTCTAAGGCTATGTGGAGATCATTAAAATCTTTAGAAGGGTAAATAAGCTTGTGTTTATACAAGCAGAAACCAGGCGAGACAAAACATTTATTCAAACGAGGAAGGTGTACACCATATGACGTTATATGCTATTTTGCACTTTCATGCTGCTTTATTATTTTTAACACCAATTTTTGGACTTTGCTGCAAATGAAAAAGTCATGAGCTCTACAGG
Source organism: Trididemnum miniatum (assembly GCA_964006365.1). Taxonomy (NCBI): domain Eukaryota; kingdom Metazoa; phylum Chordata; class Ascidiacea; order Aplousobranchia; family Didemnidae; genus Trididemnum; species Trididemnum miniatum. Next base: position 5,428,805 of record OZ023244.1, read on the forward strand.
CTGTCTCTAAGCTCGTAGTGATACCATAACCCAGTGGCGTAGCGTGACCTGACAGATGAGGCATGCAATTACGATGACGTCATTAGTTTTCTTATTCAATTCAACTTCAAAAATGTACTCATTAGAATTCGTTAAAGCGTATTAGGCAAGCGAAAAATTACCGCACAGAACATCAGTTTTTATTTCACAAGGTAATAAAATACACTGTATGTCAAAAAATTGATTTCAATTCTTTGGTAATCCATCTATTACATTACTTTATCGCCTCATTTCAAGGAGACTCCATGACGTCATACAATTGTTAAAACTAAACAACTGCGCTGTAAGGCACACAAATCGAAGATCATAAATGATACAATAATAATAATAATAACGTTTATACAGAGCTAAATAGATAACTTTTTAGTGTCTGACGCTGTTTATACCCTAATCCTTTCATATCCAAGAGTACGTGCGTCAAATGTCCCACAGTGTAGTATTAAGACAATTTTTGTTATTGATATGGCGCTTGCATTTCTCATGCCCGTGATGGCCTGAATTTTCAGGTTAATGGCTGGTTTCAAAAGTTCAAGTTTGTTTATTCGTCACCAACCACAACGGATAAAACAAAAACACAGGCATTAGATAAATAACATAAGGATTAGTGACAGGGTGACTTCGAAGGGACCATGAGGTCTTCGAGTCAGAAGCCACCCTATTGAGTTAGAAAGGAATTCTGCGCACGTTATTCCGATCAATCTGAGAATGTTGTTGAGAATTTCTCGCAACAATGTAATTGCAAATATGCATCAACTTTCATCCCATTCATCGAATGTTTACCAGCAGTTGTGAATCAAACCAAATGCCTTTCTAGTGACAATCCACATTTTTTTAAACCAAGTGAGCATATTTTGTTGCACCAATAGTTTTTCTTTCTTCAGATATATAAGTCTGGTATTGCTGAGTCATTTGCACAACTTGGAAGTTTTTCACAGCAGTAGTACCGGTATCTATTCCACTACTCCATTAACTAGGCTTTAATAAAAAATCTAACCAGGCTGGTACCTGAAAAACATATTTATAGAATATTGGAAAAATGAAACAATGGGCATCTATAAGTCTCTGTGAAGTTGAAGCATGCATGTGGCGATAGGCTACAATATAATTTAAAACTACTTGATAAATATTCTGAAGCTTTTACGCAGTGGTAACAAATCATACTACAACAACACCTGTAAATGAACTTACATAGGAAGTTACAGAAAACTCGTACACCGCACAGTCACTCTATGTATGAAAAGCTATAGATAAACAATACGACGTCCTACAGTACTTCATCCAGGATTAAATTTTGACAAGTCAATCATTCAATTCACTGCTGACAATTACCACTAACCAACACCAGTTGACCAATGATCATAGGGAATTAGTGGTTAAAGTTTAAAAAGCAGAAGATAATTTTTTATTAACTGGTGTAAAACCACAAAGAAGCACTATTAACATGAGCAATCTAATTTCAGCAGTTTTGACAATAAACCAAGATGTTAAACCTGTGTTTTGATTCCAGGGGTAACAGTTGCTGAAGCATAATGAAGCTGATCATTCAAAAATGAGATAAAGGTTTTAGTATCTGCAATGTAACTTCAATTACATCAAATCTTTTAACCAACTTAACGAAATAAGCATGAAAACAAAGCTGCCAATCAAAATAATGTCACAGTATTTCTATGCTGCTCCATAAAGCAGTAGCAACAAATTATCATAACTGAAGAAATCAGAATTTTAACCAGTTACAAGCACAGCGTGACCAGCAAATGAAAATACACAGGGCAAAGTTCTTTAAATTGTAAGCAACCAACTCAGGGGTCAAAACCTAATTTGTAACATCATACAAAGCAAATAAGTTAGACAGGAATAAAAATACAGCAAGCCATATAGTGTTGTCTTTAAAAAATATTAAGCAAGGCCGGCAGTACAATTTGTTTGATGTTGCACTTCCACAGACCCAATATTTATAAACGCTACAATAAATTCTTGAATTAAAACTTCTTAAGCTAGTTTTGGTTTGTTTACCGATACTTATGTTGGGTCTCATCTAGAGTAAGCCGTCCATGTCTTTTATTGCCTTACACGGACGAGTTATTCTAGACACGGACAGCTTACTCTAGACAAGACCCACTTATGTTCATCTGTGGGGTACCGTAGTTCTACCAGAATCAAGCTTGAAATGTTAGAGCTGTAAAACTTTTCAACAATATTACTGGTCGACAAACTTGAAGCTGTGACTTGGGCTTGGCTCATTGTCTCAGTTTAAAGATTGGCATTGTCTATTTTGCCGTAAGTTAACCACAGGTCACACGAAGCCGAGCCGAACTCGATTATTAACCCCAGGTCAGATGAAGTTAACCATGGGATTACATCATATTCTATTCTACTGTCTTCACAAACTCGATTGTTAACCCCAGGTCACACGAATTCGAAGCGAACCGAAGTGATCTGAACCCAAGCCACCGAAGCGAAATGAATCGAAGCCGCGACGAGAATTGAACCCAAAACTAGTGCAGCGCTTCCCTTCTAACGCGGCGCTTTATCCACTGAGCTATCGAGAAGCAATTCAGCACAAAACGGCGCCAAAAACCCACATCACTTACGGCAAAATAGACCTAGAAGCTATAGACACTGGTACCTTAAAGATTGATGAAAATTAATTTTACTACAGTACTACCGGTACCGGTATATACTGTAACACTGCACCTACCGGCACCAATACCGGTATTCCATCCAGTATCTGTACAATGAATCTTAATTTCATTAAGATGATGTTCTTTTATATGCATTACCGGTACCGGTATTACCGATATCTCAGACCCCCTGGTTTGGTAAGTCTACCTACTTCACTCAGGTCATGTCCAGCAGACTAACAGCCCCCACGCTTTTTCTGTCTGCCAACCTTAACCTAACCTATGACCTTAACCTAACCAAATCTAGCTTTAACCGAACCTGGGGGCTGATACTAGACCTAACCCCTTTGAACCAGCTAAGGTATATATGCAATACCGGTACCCCTAAACTAGACCTATTACAACTAAACTCCTGCTTACTTATATTCTGCAGCTTAATCTCAATCTCACTGCCTATCATTTTTAAACTAGTCTAGCTTATTAACCAGTAGTCTACCATACACAGCAGATCTGTAATAGACTAGTCTCTACCATACTTTACCTGTTGAATACCGTATATGACTACTCAGCGCTCACCAGTTACTGCGTCGTCTTACCGCGTAGACCGCATAGGCATGCAATTTGACGATTGCATGCCTTCTTACGTAGTTAGTCGCGTATTTAGCGCCAATCTGCCAATACAATTAGATGCAGAACAAAAAAGCAACTTTGAAAATTGCATGCCTATGCGGTTGTCCGCGGTGATACGCGGCTACTTTTAAGTGTTGCCATTTATTAATATTCAAAATGGTCTCCAAAGTTAATGCTTTTCTGACACAATGAAAGTTCTCAGATTAAAATCGAGAAAATTTTTTAGATATTTTTTCACAAATATTATGATTAATTTTTTTTTAATTGAATGACAATTGGCAAGGCATGCAATGCATGCCTTGCATGCATGGAGAATACGCCCCTGCCATAACCCTTGTACACCACATAGGCTACGTGTCCCCAAGGGCTACAAGCCCCCAAAATTGTTAGACTAACTTGTTTCCATACATTGAGCACTTGACTGTAGGTGTCTATTATAAATATCTTCAACAAGTACTATTGTTAGGGCAGCTCTGATCGGAAAAGCAAAAAAAGGTTCACACGTCCTCAGATATCCTGTTCTTCACCGAAAAAGAGCAAAAAAAGGTCTACACGTTCTCAGATGTCCTGTTTTTTACCGAAAATATCGGTGAAACAATGGCATAGCGAAAAATTTAAAAAGGAGGGGGCATAATTTCCACATTTTTTTTTAATCGTTCTTTTTTCTCCAGAACTACTTTAAAGCTGATTGAAAAACAAGAAAAGCTCTGGGAGGGTCCGGGGGCATGCTGCCCCGAAAAATTTTTGAAAATTTACATGCTATAATGGGCATTTTAGTGCATTTTGAATAATTTTTAGGCAAGTTTTGTTTCAAGTTTTTGATCTTGGTTCTTAGTGCTTTGCCAAATACGATGCTTTTGTTCGCACACTTTCGATGTACGCGTGCTTAAGGCGTAAGCTTTATCGCTATCAAAGAGGTTCGAAATTATGGAAAAATTGCATGCATGAAAAACATTTTTAAAAATGGGTGGTGGGAGAATGCATATTCCTCATCCTTCCCCCCTAGCCACAAGCTACAGAAACCATCAATAGAGTCTGGTATATTTTGGTCACTTGGCACCATTAACCTTGTTCTTTTTTTACTAAAAAGCAGAGTCAAAAGTGGGGTGGGGGTCCATGGCATAATAGCTATCCTACCCTAAATACGCTCCTGCAAACCGATTAAACAATGTCCTCCGCCTAAATACGCTCCTGCGGTAAAGAGCTAAAAAAGTCTACTCGTCCTCAGATGTTCTATAAAAAAAAATAGAAGGTCCTCGACTTGGTTCGCGGAAGGAGTTTATATTTCTGCAAGTGCCGGCGGGCCGCATAAAATCGTCTCGAGGGCCGGATCCGGCCCGCGGGCCGTATGTTGCCCATGCCTGAACTATTCTATATTGCATAAAAACATAATAAAAGAACACATGCATAAAAAAATAGACATAAACAATGTATTGATGATTGGCGCAAAAGAACAATACAGTCACAATATGCTCAAAACTTACGTACATTGCAGAACCGAAAAGTGACTAATTATTATCCTCATTCTAGTTCAATTCAATTCAACTTTCAAATTGGTAGTTTACGGAAAACGGACTAACAATTTATACTTTTTGTTCGCGTAAATTTCGAAGCGTGCGGAAACAAAAGTTGAATTGAATTGAACCAGAATGAGGATGCCATCAAACTTTAGCAAACGTGTGTATAATAAGATGGATGCATATACGCACCTAGAACGCAGAGTTAAATTTACCGAAAAACAGGCTTAACAGCGTCTAAATTGATAACTTATCTCGTAGCACCTGCTATGGTGCTTCGTACCCCCAGAGCAGTCGACTTAGGGGGGCCAAGTGTTTATCACGGGGGTTAAAGTTTCAAATTAAGCACAAAAGCCGCTGTCTTCAAAAGAGTAAGCTTGTTAATTAGGGGGCCAAGCATGTCGATTGGGTTTCCGTCTACGCTACTTCTCGTGCCCCCCCCCACTGGCCTCGGCCGTTCGTACCCCGGTTCAAGAACCCCTACCCTAGACCTTCTGAATGGTCGCAGTAAACCCTATTTAGCCTACAATGAAAACGAAAACGCAATTCAAAATAGTAAATAAAACACAACAACACAGTATAAATAATACTTAATTTGCAAAAAATATTTAAAGTTTTTTATCCAACGATATTAAATGAAAACTAGTACTTTCAGAAACCTGCGTATTAGGATATCAATAAAATTACCAACGAACGAAAATATTAAATCGATTAGGATTCGGAAAATTATCCCAGGAATTTTCCGAATTTCGGAAATCTCCAGGAATTTCCTGGGATTCCGGGAATTTACCGGCATTCCCGAGAACATTTGAAAATTTTCCCGTTTCCCAGGAAGTTGAAAATCTCGGAAAAAGAGAAGCTCTACAAAAACAATGACCGTGAGCAATGATTGGGCTTCTGACTTGATTAACTTCTCTTGTCAAAAACTTGTTGTACTGCCAACGCCACCACCTCCAGCTCAGGCCACAGCGTTTGCAACGATGCAAGGGCCGTAGACGAGAAATAATTAATTCTAAAGCAAAAAACAGACAGCTGCAATAATCAACACCTCTGAGAGGCTCCAACAATGATATACATAGTAAATTATCGCAGATTAAAATTTTTACAAAACTTTGTTTATCATGACATAATTATGAATTTCGTTCCGGATATTGAGCACAACGAGTGGTTCGATTGTGAGCATTAGCAATATACATGTATATACTGTGATATTACTACGTACTCGCACCAGTATCTTTGCAGTATCTATGACATTACTTTGTGATTTGTTGTAAGTTTGAATATATGTAGTTAGTATGGAAGTATGGAAGACGATCTTCCATTCCATTTTTTAAATCTTCCGTTCCATTCTGAGCATCTTCCATACCAAAATTATCCTTCCATTCCATACCATTTTCCATTCCATTTCGTAGCATGCCCTGCCTATGATTGTTTTTCAGATGCATACACTGCTGATGATGACAGCTGAATTTATGTTGTCGAAACGTCCAGTTTTGAGATTTACAGCGGCTTTATTTTTCCTCCTTAAGCTATTTTCGTCCCATATTTATTGTATTTTAAGGAAAGGTTGTCATATTTTTGACCCTTGACTTTGAATGAGAGAGAGAGAGAGGCATTTATTCACATCACACAACACCGCGCATAAAAAAGGACACATCACTAAAGTATTTACATACATTGAAACTGTCTGTGTGATGAAGGGGTAGGAAGGGACATAGTCATTTAATCTCTACCCCTGTAAGAATGCTTTACCAATGATGCATTTTGTTCGCACAGTTTCGATTATGCGTGCTTAAAGCGACTAACGCCTATTGTTACGAAGAAGTTCGAAATTATGGAAAAATTTTACTCATCTAAAACATTGTTGAAAATGGCTGGTGAGGAGGGGATGCATACGCCGCATCAGGATCCGCCACTGGTTGTATAATAACAAAAGATGGCCTCAAATTTATAAGAGATGTTTTAAACTAAAAATATCGAAGGCAGTTAAGGCACGATTGTTGTAAGGAAGTCAAAAGAATGCTTTTTTGTGGAACTGGTAAAACGATATTCAAACGTTAGCGATTTAGTTCTTCTTTGAGCTACGTACATCATTTTTGTTTGAAATCGTTTAGCCTTTTTTTCTGCGGAAGGTCTGAGAGGCTGAGGGCAGTTGCGTGCACAGGAGCGGCACTGTCCTGCTAATAAAATTGCGTCACTGCTTCATAAGCATAACGGCAAAAACAAAATTCAGGAAACAACCCTACGTAATTCTTGTTATTATGACAATTACAAAACCAGATTATCAATGACAAAGTGTAGCACTTCTAAATGGCTCAGGTCTTATCTTGTAGCACTTCAAAATAAATATCAGAAAAAGAAGTAAGTATGACGTCATTTGAGGCTCAATGGGGGGGCTGTAACCCCCATTTAGTGGCTACGCCACTAGGAGTAGCAATGAGAAACTGATCAAAGCAAAAGGATGTGTAACTGGGTACCGGTAGCCTATGCAGTAGCCTACACTGTTTACTCATGTAAGTTAAAGATAAAACAGCAGTTTTAGGATTAATCTAGTCCAAGTTTAACCTGTTAAATACGAAATATTTTAAATTGTGTTTTTCTTTAATTTGCTCTAATCAACTAGTGCCACAGCTTAAACAAAAAAAAAATAAAAGATTCATTACCAGTATTAAACTAATTTTCCAATTTGCTATCCATAAAAATAACTTTCGTACTGCACCGGTATTACAACAGACTGAAAAGCTCTTATCATTATTACGGTATGACCAGTGGTGTAAAGTAGCGAAATACTTTTACTTGAGTAGATTACTTGAGTAGTTTTTTTCGGTAACGAGTACTTTTTTGAGTAATTTTTTTTTGGCTACTTTTACGTTTACTTAAGTACTTTTAGTATAAAGTAACTCTACTTGGGTAGTTTTTATTTTAGAAAAGTAGAAGTAGTTGCTATTGTGGCATTTGAGTTACAGTCTCGCCTTGAAATCCCTCGTTGCGCCTAAAATCTGTATTTACTCTCCAATTCTCCATTATTCAACTTCATAACACTCGGTCTCGTCATCGCCATGGAAACTTCACTCCATGCGATAAGAATTACGCTGTCGCCTTCGATACTAAACGTCATGCAGGGAAGCTATAAATACCAATTCTTAAGTCATTGGCTTCACCCAACTCTGAATCGAACCCCGAGTCTACCGTTCCAGAAGCAGACGCTCTAACCAATCGGCCATTTGGGCGGAAATAATTTCTTTTGTTTCACCATTTTGCCACCTTCAAAGCAAGTCCATCATCGCCGCATCGGGAAGTGTGTAGCTGACACTTTAACGTTTGAAAACGTTACACGAGTACTTTTACTTGAGTAGCTTTTAAATGACTACTTTTTTACTTTTACTTAAGTGCTTTTTTTGGTCCATACTTTCTACTTTACTTCGAGTAGTTTTGCCGTCAGTAACAATACTCTTACTTAAGTACAGTTTCAAAATACTTTTTACACCACTGGGTATGACTAACTATTGTCTGCCGGTGAACTTTAATACCGTATAACAACCAAAAATCATTTCTAATCATCTAATGCGCTGGTAAAAGTAGGCTAATTGACTCAAAAACCTCACGTGACCTCAGCAGCTTGCAAAAAAGCATCCAATTATCCCGTCCCATTGTCACCTAATAACGAACTAGTGGTACGAACACCTCATAGTCATACGCAGACGCAGTGTTGCAAAATAAAACACTTCTCTTACCATTCATCGCAGTTTTCTTGTAAGAAACATTTTTTAAAAAGTAGCCAATAATTAAAAAAATCGCCAAAACTTGCTCGCAAGTAGCCCAAAAAGTCGCCAATCAAAAATTTCAGTCGCCAATCATGATTAAAAGTAGCCCAATTGGCGATAAGTAGCCCAATTTAGCAACTCTGGTCTGACAGTCTAATGGATACACTGTGGTCTGAGACTGTAACTACCACTTGTCGCAGTCTCGAAGACGACGAAAAGCTAGTCTAACTCTAAAAACTCAAAATACGCGAAAATCACTTTCAACAAAATCGCTACAGCGACTTCTTTATGGTTAGCTACGCAGAGAAAAAAATCAAAACCTGGAAGCAGTAGTCTAATAGCAGCATAGTAAGTAAGTAAGTAAGTTTATTCATAGATAATGCATTACCTATGATTTATTTGTGTCACTCACTGAAGTTAACATTAAAAACGACATCAGTAATTGCAATAGAACAACACAGTCAACTCTGGTGAATTGAAAGAGCAAAGCTCATCTAGTCACCACACCATCTTGCTCGTAAGTACTTTGAGTTACGTAGTTTGATAAGGATTTGCATTTATGTCAGTTAGTAAAATGACATTAAAAAGGTTGCCTAGGTATCTACTCCAAATTGACTTGAAGGTAGGATCATATAAGCCAACTTCCAGTTACTCGGTCTGCTAAGAGGCTCACATCTAAAGTTACTCAGGTTGACATGATTTGGGCAAATGACTTGGGAGAAAAGCCACAAATAAACTGGTTAGAGAATCAATTTGCCTAGGCTAGGTAAAAAAGGTTGCCAGTAACTTCGCCACATGGTAACTTCGCCACACTTTCATACATCGAAAATTTACATTGCCTACACCGAAACAAGACTTTAAATTCCCGGTTGCCGTAAAAAATTTTATCGGGCTTTTCGAGTTACTTGGTAACTTCGCCACATAATCGAAACTGTGGGTAAGATGTGGGGAGAGAGGTGTGGGAGAGTGCATGGGGTGAATAAGGAAGTGTGTTGGGATGTAGGGGGAGGTCAGGGGAGCTGTGGGAAGAGATATGGGGGGTGTGGGGGGAGATGTAGGGAAATGTGATGGGGTGTGGGGTAGGTAAGGAAAGATGTGTGGGGAGTGGAGAAGTGTGGGGAGGGTGTGGGAAAGTGTATGGGGTGAGTGGGGAGGTGTGTTGGCGTGTGGGGAAAGGATGTGGGGAAGGTAATGGGGAAGATGTAGGGAAATGTGTTGAGGTTTGGGGCCCCAACACACTTTTCAGTTTATTTGTGGCTTTTCTCCAAGTCGTTTGCCCAAATCATGTCAACCTGAGTAACTTCAGATGTGAGCCTCTTAGCAGACCGAGTGACCTGGAAGTTGGCGTATATGATCCTACCTTCAAGTCAATTTGGAGTAGATACCTAGGCAACCTTCTCAATGTTATTTTAAGCATTTGACATCTTTTGAGTGATCGATCCTATTGAGTTCTTGATCTTCAATGAAGCGGTGTCATTATTAAATTTTTCTATTAGTAAAATGAAAAAGAAATGAAATACACAAACGCTTTATCGCACAGCTATCAACAATATATACACTATCGGTATGTACAAAAAAAAGAGAATGTAACATCTACTAAAATGCTTGTGTACTGTGCGGTATCCATTATTACATGTGTATGACATTTAAAATCGTAAAATTTCTGCAATATAATCATAATCAATTCACCAAGAATGTACATTAATTAAGTACATATTTTACACTTCATTTTGCTTTTATTGTGCGAGATCGGCCAGACATCGCTGTTGACCCAGAACAACTGAAGCGCGAAAGAAAAAAGTCATAATTCTAAGTTTCCAGTCTGTGTAATAAAAAGTCTATGGTTTAATTGTTTCGTTAAAAAATTATTTGAGCTACTTTTTACGGCAATTTGCTACTTTTCAGTGGATTTGGGCTGCAAACCACTAAAAACTCTGGCAACTCTATGGTCTAAAAAGTCTATAATGCAGATTTCGGAAACAAGACTTGTTGTCAGTAGAGCTGGATGTCTCGAGACTCGAGACGCGTTTTTGAGTGTCTCGGTCTCGCCATGCCAATGTCTCATCTCGGTCTCGGACCTTGAAAGTCTCAGAAACTGGTCATGTCTCAATCGAGACATGAAAAAATTTTGGATTTGAAACAACATTCAGGTCTTTGATACAGAAGCAACAATGGTACTTACCCGATGTATTTAAAGTAAAACACTGTGCGTAATTTCGCATTTTGCGAAAACATTTGGCCACATTTTTTTTAGACCATTTTGCTTTGTTGTTCAGGCCTGCAGAATTGCAGGCTTTTGCTTTCTTTTTGTGAGCAGCATATATGAAAACTGGTCTATTTCAACCACTACACACATGCAGTCGATGGTAATCTACTCTAGACCAGGGATGTCTAACTTTTTAATTTATTAGGAACCCATTGCAAAATTAAATATTTAACTGGGCCGCAAAGCGACCAGAATTCCAATATTTCATATTATAGTTCTAAGAAAAAAAAATTAACCATTGATAGGTAGGCCTTGTACTGAGCCGCATTTTGCTGAAAATGCATCTTTTTTAACAACAAAGAAAATTTAAAAATCCATTAATATAATTAATGTAATAGTTAATCCAATAATGTTAATTTAGTTTTAACTTTTAACAATGTGGCCTTCACTCAATGACATAACGACCGCTAGCCACGTCTAAAAAATCAATATATTTTTTATGGGCAAACGGTGTGTCAAATCAAAACGTTTTTAAGAGAGTAACGTGTCATATGTCATAAAATTAAGATTTTCACAAATTTGTTCCTTATGAAAGATGCTATTCTCGTCTGGTTTACAACAGCTATCAAAAGATTATTCAAAGTAGTCCAGGCGCAAAAAAGGCTTCAAATCGAAAAAAGTGCAGAGATTACAGTTGCGGGAAATTTGGTTACCGACATGGGAAGTGCTTGCAGATTTGAGCTAGCTCTTTTTATGAAAAAGTTATTAACCTGATAGATTTTCAAAAATGCAAAGTGTCACAATGGCTTTAAAATGTTTATGTTAATTAATTTATTATTTATCAAATATAAAGTATTTTGATTAAATTTCATGAACACTCTCGGGCTCAATACTTGATAAACTTGCTAAAAAATTGTTTTAACAGAGGATTGTGGGCTGCAATGCTGACATCTCTGGTCTAGACCAACATAGCCTACCAATGACTTTTTGTTTAAAGTTTTCTTGGCATCTTTTTCGTTAGATTAAAAAAGAATATTGGGCCGTGTAATCGTCTACATGAGGTATTGCTTGCCTTGCAAGCTACAAGGACTTAAATCTTCTGTGATAATAAGCTGTTTCGTTGTTATTATGGTGAACTCGTTAAATCATTAATTGTAATCGTTAAAAGGATATGACCAATAGCACATTTATAATGGGCTACATCAGTTCATAACTGCGACGGCTTCATTGCTTCATTTGTTTTTGCTAATGTCATTTTGCTATAAAATTATTTCAATAACTTGGCTTAGTAGAGCCCATACTACCAAGTGTTACTATCGTTTATATATTTTCTAATTTTTGGCTTATGAAGTCTCGTCTCGTGTCTCGTAACTTTAAAGTCTCGTCTCAGTCTCGAAGCTATGATGTCTCGTCTCAGTCTCGAAGCTATAATGTCTCGTCTCATCTCGGTCTCGGTCGGTTTGGTCCTCGTTCCAGCTCTGATTGTCAGGGCTCTCACTTTTAAGGAATGAGGTGCCGTTTGTAAAATACGTTTTGCATGCACTCCACGGACAATTTTACACTTTTCCCACTATAAGCCAAAATGGTAACGAAGAAAGCTGGACTGCATTCTGCGGACTGTAAAGAAACATTGCAACTAGAAAGGGTTTACTTGAGCGTTTTTTAATGCAGTGCCATTTGAAAAATTAACATTACATACAGACTAAAGACAAATTAACACTTTTCTCTGTTTTTAGACAAAATGGCAACGTAAAAAGCGGCACATTTTGAGGACTGTAAACTGAATACGCTTTCATCCAGTCTTAAGGTCTGTTTACTCAGAATATGATGAAATTTTTCGTATGTACAGTGATATGTAGGCTACGAAACAGTTAAAGTGTTTACACAGAATACGAATAAATTTTTCGTACGTACAGTGACGTAAGCTACGAAACTGTTAGAGGTTATGACGTAAAGCCACGTCACTATCCGCAGCATTCTAGAATACAATCGTTAGGGGCTGTGCAAAACAACCGGTAGGAAGCAAAACTGTTTGGGTTTGAATTGTGTGAAAGATATTTTTGTCAACTGCTTACCGTATATTTCGGCGTATAAGATGACCCTTAAAGTACAAAAACCCACCCTAAAAAATTGGGGTCGTCTTATACAGCCGATATAAAAATCATATCTGAAGTTTCACACGAAGATTTTTTATTATGAAAATGAAAAATGCGTTGGTGCGTAAAAATATAGAACGTGCATAAAAACAAAGAACATTGATGCGTAAAACAGAAAAAAAGCGAGAGAATCACATCAATATTATGAAAAATGTGTGCGTTGGTGTGTGACAAATGTAACTCTTGTAAGAAAATCTTGCAAGAAGAGAAAAAAGTTTTACGGCTAAACAAACATGGTTTCGTGATTTAGTAGTCGTCTTATACAACGGATATATGGTAAATGCACAAAATTTTATTGATATTTTGCACCTCGTCTTATCTGAAGGTCGTCTTATACGCCGAAATATACGGTACTTCAAAAATCTGATGAAACTTCGTACAACAGCAAATCGGACTAAAATTGCATTTAGTGTAAACAGACCTGTCGAGATTATGACGTAAAGCTACGTTACTTTGCGTGGCATTCTAGAATACAATCGTCAGGTGCTTCGCAAAACAACCGGTAGAAAGCAAAATTGTTTGGGTTTGAATTGTGCGGAAGATATTTTTGTCAACTGCTTACGTCAAAAATCTTATAAAATTTCGTACGACAACAAATCGGACTAAAATCGCATTTATTTTAATCCGATTTGTTGTCGTACGAAATTTCATAAGATTTTTGATGTAAGCAGTGGACGAAAATAGTTTCCACACAATTTGAACCCAAACTATTTTGCTTTCTACGGGTTGTTTTGCGAAGCACTTTACCATTGTATTCTAGAATGCCAGGCGAAGTGACATAACTTTACGTCATAACCTCTAACTGTTTCGTAGCCTTCGTCATTGTACGTACGAAAAATTTCATCGCATTCAGTGTAAACACACCTTAAAGGTCTGTTTACACTAAATGCGATTTTAGTCCGATTTGCTGTCGTACGAAGTTTCATCAGATTTTTGACATAAGCAGTTGACGAAAATATCTTTCACACAATTCAAACCCAAACAGTTTTGCTTCCTACCGGTTGTTTTGCAAAGCCCCTAACGATTGTATTCTAGAATGCTGCGGATAGTGACGTGGCTTTACGTCATAACCTCTAACAGTTTCGTAGCTTACGTCACTGTACGTACGAAAAATTTCATCGTATTCTGTGTAAACACTTTCATCGTATTCTGTGTAAAACAAGGTGTGTTTACACAGAATACGATGAAATTTTTTGTACGTACAGTGACGAAGGCTACGAAACTGTTAGAAGTTATGACATAAGGCTACGTCACTTTGCGTGACATTCTAGAATACAATTGGAAGGTGCTGCACAAAACAACCGGTAGAAAGCAAAACTGTTTGGGTTCGAATTGTGTGGAAGATATTTTCGTCAATTGCTTATGTCAAAAATCTTATGAAATTTCGTATGACCACAAATCGGACTAAAATCGCATTTAGTGTGAACAGACCTTTACTCGTCGCGTAGATAAATCACTTCATTTTCTCTTCGCCGAAGGATTAGAAACGAAATCCTTTATCATGGCATTGTTACTCATTACGGGTTTTGTCTAAGACTGGATGAAAGCGTATTTAGTTAAAGTCCTCAAAATGTGCCACTTTTTACGTTGCCATTTTGTTTAAAAACAGAGAAAAGAGTTAATTTGTCTTTAGTCTGTATGTAATGTTAATTTTACAAATGGCACTGCATTAAAAAGCATTCGAGCACTGGTTTGAGTAAATCCTTTCTTGTTGCAATGTTTCTTTACAGTCCGCAGAATGCAGTCCAGCTTTTTCCGTTATGGGAAAAGCGTAAAATTGTCTGTAGAGTGCATGCAAAACGTATTTTACAAACAGCATCTCATCAGTTTAAGGAAATTTGAAGGTGTTCAAGGTAATGCCTTTGATTTAAGGACGTCTAAGGAATTTTTTGCTGCCAGATTTTTAATCTTACTTTTGTGGTTGCAGAGCGCCGTACCTAAAACGTAAAAGTGCTTAGCCTAACCAGTTATTGTTAAGCATAACTAAGCGACAATAAAACTGAGTCTAGCTATGATTCTTCACAGGAAGTTAAAAAAGAATTTGTAGCCAGAAAAAAAAAAACTCGTCATTCACAATCCTTCAATGCTTGGTTGTAACAAAACGAGACATTTAAATTGTGGTTAAAACCTCCCAACTGCACAATGCAGAAAGCTGAAAGCCTTGATGTCAAGACAAAAGGATGGTCTGTTACACAAGCCAACTGTAAAGATTGGCATGTTGTTTTGAGCTATCACCTGACTGCCATGGATTTTTCAGATTTCTTTTATGTAATTACCGTACTAATCTGCTGATTAGATTAAGAGGTACTGGTAACATCAGGTTCTATAGGACTTGCATGGCATGTATATGTACCGGTAGCATTATAAGGAATGTATTTAGGGGGTGGGAGGCATTGGAACATGCATTGGACCTTTTGACTCAATCTGCTTTCTAGTAAAAAAACAAAATTAATGGTGCCAACTGCCAAGTGACTGAAATATGCCAAACTATTTTGATGGTTTTTGTAGGTTATGGCCAGGGGTGGATCCAGGGGGTAGGTTGAGGAGTATGCACTTTCCCACTAGCCATTTTCGAAACTGTTTTTAATGTAGCCTGTGCAATTTTTCTGTAATTTTGAACCTCTTTCATAGCAATAAGCCTTACGCCTAGCAAGCATAATCGATAATGTGCAAACAAATTGCATCATATTTGGCGAAGCACTTGAATTAGGGTCAAAAAATTTGAACAAAATTTTCGTGAAAATTATTCAAAAAGCAATAAAATAGGCCTAGCCATTACAGCATGTAAATTCTCAAAATTTTTTCGGGGTAGCATGCCCCCGGACCCCCCTAGAGCTTTTCTTGTTTTTCAATCACTTTAACTGTTCAAATATGTTCTTCCGAAAAAATAGGGCTAAAAAGAATGGAAATTAGTGGCCCTCTCTTTTTGAGGTTTCTCGCTACGCCACTGAGCATCTGAGCATTTGTTCAGATAATTGCCTACCTAAAAACTCGGAAAAAAAACAATTCTATGCCTAAAAAAACGATCAATAGCATGTAAATGCAATCCAGGCTGGTTTTAAGGAAATTTAAGAAAATCTAAGGAAATTTTTTTCTTCAGTCTATAAGGAAATTAAAAAAAAGTGAGAGCCCTGCGTGTTGTCAAGTTAATGTTCAGTGTGCAGGTGTAGGCAGTGTCAGTTAGCCACACTAGAGTTCATATTGTGTATATCTGTATATATGCATGTATCTGTGTATTGGTACTGTCAGTACTCAGGGTACAGTATCTGTGCTTGTTGCAGCCAGATAAGAAATGGAATTGCACTGTCGGTAGTCTAGTTCTAGTCCAGCTGGCCATAACCCAACAGCCCAAATTAGTCTGAGTTCTGCCCCTGCATACTGGTACTGCATTAGAGTTAAATCCTTTGGCTGATTAATGAATTTGTTTTTTGGTAGAGTGTTTTCAATGTGTGTATTACTAATCATCATCGTGCAACATGAAAAAGTTTTTTCAAAAACTGCGGATGGATGCAAAATTTGCAAAAGCTGGTGAAGGTCATAGATTGACAGAAGATACCAGGTAATTAATACCGGTACTTTTATTACAAACAATACAGCTAAGAATACTTGGGAAACGTTTCGCCTCACAACTGGTGCCATTTGTCAATGCTGTAAGCTTACTTTATGCTGGGTAATATACCATGCCATGGTGCAAAAAAAAAAAGAAAAGAAAACTGATGCAGAACCTGGAAAAGTTCTAGTGGGTCACGTGTTAAATAGGCAGGGTTAAAAGGGTGTGGAGTCAAAGTTGAGATCCGGTTTGAGTTGTTGAATAAACAAGCTGATAAGGATTCAAGGGTAAGGAGTTGTATTGATCTGGGGAGTGGGTAAGGATTTGTGGGTTGTTAAAGTCACTTTATGGTGGGTGTTTTCTAAAAATTATTGTGCTTTCTTCATTGTTGGTGGAATAGTCAGTTGAAAACGCGCAAATACTTTCTTATAGAACAGTAAAAGTGGTCTTTATGATGTGATTGAAAGGAAACAGTCATTGCAAACTTTTTTCTTTTTTTTGTATATCAGTTAAAAGGGGTGTCTCTATGGAATTATGGCATACGGTAGTATGGAGTACTATATGCATAATAAGTGTGCATATAGTACTCCAAATGTGCTGAATCCCATATAGGCCAAATGCCCCAGAGCTTCAAATGGCCCTTTTGTCCCAACCGTCCTGAGGCTCGTTTGTCCCAGGGACCAAAATATGCTGAGACCCATATCCCTTATTGCCCCAAATGCCCTGAGGCCCATTGGTTGTAGAACCCCATTTATGCATAGGATATGCCCCAGTGCCCTAAATTAACATCCTATTCCTAGGGCCCATTTATTGCTTCAACCGTCCTGTCCTGAGGTCCTTTTGCCCTAAAATAGGCCTGAGGCACATTTATCCTTAGGGCCATTCACCCCAAATTTCACTTTTTATATGGGCCCCTTTACCAGTTTACTCTAGTGCCCCAAACGTTCTATCGCCCAGTTCTGCCATACTATACCACAGTGCCTTACCGATACTTACTTTTCCATACCATGCCATACTCTGAAACTATTTCATACTATGCCAATATTCCATACTATTTTCTACTATGCCACACTATTCCATACTATGTCATACTCGCAGACATACTGCAACACGCAGGCATGCATGTAATCTCAATTATCACATACCAAGGTATAGATCTTTGAAATTGCAACGCTCAATCAAATATAAGGGGGTAAAAATATGAAATTCAATTCTTTTAGAAATAAGAAAATTTAACTTGAAAAAATTCAAAAAATCATTGAAGGATCTTTATTTGAGGAGTTACTAGTTAATAAAGTAGCCCACAATTTGTTTGGATTATTATCCATGGTTATCATCTAAGAACGCCACCTATTTAACTAACAGTAAATGTACACCATTGATTTAGTTTTTAGGGTTGCTGCTTGATTCACAGACCTGAAGGTCCCTTTGCAGTATCCCTGTCCTGTATTATTTTTTGTTATGTATTTCAAGTATTTGCACTGTTTAACTGTTGGACGAATAAATTACGTGAATGAATGAATACTATTCCATACTATTCCATAATTAGAGAAACCCCAAAGGTAGTTCAGCTGTTCAGAGTTTAAATTGCAAGTAATAAACTTGTGATGCTTCACATAGCATAATCTAACTTGTGGGCTTCAAATTTTTTATTAATGTTTTAAAATAAACGCAATATATCGGTAAGCTGTAAGCAGGTAAGGAAGTTAATGATGATCAGACTTGTATGACATGTTGTGCAATGATAAAAATGTCATTAAGACATTTTGATATTATGCATTATTTCGTGCAGGACTTATAAACCACAGGATGTTACTCCCCATCCCTATGTTCGAACAAGACCAATGACATCTTCACAAGCTCAAGCGGGAGCTGCTGCTCTTGCTCGACAAGAAGAAAGGTCAAAACAAACAAAAACAGTGAGGCCTTTAGTAATGGGCTCGAAAATGAGAAATCAGGTTAGAAATATAACCCAACAACATTGTTACATAGCAAATAGTGTGGTTATATGCACCTACCACTGCTTCCTCTAACAGTCTTAAGGTGTGAAATTTGAGAAAATTGAGAAAACGTCCAATTTCTTTTCTGGAAATTCAAATTTAAGGCTAAAATTGAATCAACCTTTCTTTCATGGGCAAATTTGTTGCCAAAATTTATGTTTGGGCAAATTTTGCACTTGGTAAAAACTTTGAAGGAACAGTGATCCCTATGGTAATTTTTCAAATGCAAATTAGAATATTACTGTCATTTGTAACTGTGTCTGTATGATTGTTTTACTTCAAAATTGTGTTTTTGGAGTATACACTGACAACTTAGAAATTTTATGAGCATGATCAGTTGTGGGTATTGTCGCAGTACCGGTATCAAATGTGTAGTTACTACAATTTTGTTTAAAGACAATAATGTGTAATGAGTATGTTTTATTCAGGAAAATCAAAGATCTTCTACTAGCAGCCCACCATCAAATAGTGTTAGTGAGGAAGAAAAACAAAGTAAGAATTTATAAAGTAAAATGTAGCAGCTTTTAACACCCAAATGCAATAAGCAATTAGGCATGCATATACTTTTTTTGCTATTTGTTATGTCACTCCTGTTATTTTATAGCGGAAATCGCTTATTGGTCTTTAAAATTTTGCCATTTTCTCTTGGTTTAACATCAAAAAAAAAAAAAAAAATGGATTAGTGCTTTACACAAATATACATATAAACACCCATAGGTACTGAAAGTATTTGGCATTTGCTTCTGTTATCGATATTTTTTTAGAAACAAATGCTTCTCCAGTTGAAAGTTCCATAATGTTTCATTCTCCTTTTACCGATGAAATTATTGCCAAATCGGAGTTGAAACATCACATGCGAGAAAATTTAATAATGGTATAAGTTACTTAGTTACGGTTATTATTCGTAATTTAAACAGGATATTGACTGCGATGGCTTTTTTGCTCCACCTTGCTTTGTCTGTATTCTCTCTGTATATCTGATTATCCATTTTTACCGCATTGTTTTTCTCTTTGTCTTTTCTGGTAAATGACCATTGACCACGCAGCCCTTGATCCTGCATCTTGTTTTTTATGCTGAGTAAAATTTTATAAAAAGGTCATCTAGCAAAATGCACGTTAATTTTTGCTTTATTACCATAGTGGTTAAAACTTTGCTTATGTGGACTATTTTTCGGCTATGCAAAGTAGTCACCGAAGTGATAAATTTTTAGGAGGCAGAGTGAAAGTTTTTTCATTTCATCATCATCATCATCCAATTTTAATCCGGTTTTTCCTCGTGTCCGAAGGTGGCCGGATGTAGGCTACCTCATTCCCTCAGCAATTGCTCTCACTGCTTCTCTCCATTTCGCACGATCTGCAGCCTTTTCCACTCTCAACCCAATCTTCTTCAAACTCTCTTCGACTTTTCTCTTCCAGGTCTGCTTTGGCCGTCCTTGCTTTCGTTGTCCATTCACTTGAAGCATCATTGCCTTCTTCAAAATGCTCACCTCATCCCTCCTAACCACATGTCCATACCATCTTACTCCATTCGCTTGTGCCATTTTATCTAAAGTTTCCTTCAAGCCCGGCATTTTCATCAGATCTTCAGTATTCTTTCCATCCACTAGTTTTACTCCACACATCGATGTCACCATAGCTCTTTCGGTTCTTCTTAAAAGTATCATCTCATTTTCCCTCAAACACGACGTCTCACTTCCATATAACATTGCCGATCTGACGCAACTACGATACACCATCCCTTTCATTTTCAAAGAAAATCTTCTCAAACGTAACAACTCTCCGCATTTTCTAAATTTCATTCATCCGATCCTTACTCTTGCAATCACTGCAGTTTCACACCCACCATTAGCAATCAGCTTATCTCCAAGATAACAAAAACCTTTCACAGTCTCCACCTCATCACACAACACCTCCACTGGTTCTTTCTTGTTGTCTCCAATATCTTCACATCTTCTGATGATAAATTGTTGTGCAAACTGGTGGATACTTTTTTCGTTTAAGCGCATCTAGCGTGAATCCATTTCTTACACACTGTGCACAACACCGCATTAGACATAACTCTTTTACCACATATTCCACACGGATCTACTTTGCTGCGTACAGTTTCTCCTTCTGCACCACTTACCATGATCTTAGTCTTTCTGATATTTGTTTTCATTCCTTTGCTTTCCAATGCACCTCTCCACCATTGGAATCTCTCCCTTAAATCCTCCAAATTTTCTCTCATCAGCACCAAATCATCCGCGTACAAAATTTCATTCAATAGCCCTTTTCTTGCTTGTTCTGTCACTGCATCAACCACAATAGCAAATATCAATGATAATATCACAGAACCTTGATGCACACCAACCCCTACCCCGAATTCCTCCAATATACCCGATCCAACTTTGACCTTCGTCCTTAAACCCTCATACAAACTCATTACTGATTTCACCAACACTTCAGGCAAGCTTTTCTTTCTTAGTGTTCATTCCATTACTTTTTGTAAGAACCCTATCAAACGCTTTTTCCAAGTCTACAAAACACATGTACAGCTTTTTCTCTTTTCCACGAAACTCCTCTTGCATCCTTCTCTAAATAAACAAAGCATCAGTCGTGCCCTTCTCAGGCATAAAGCCAAATTGCATGTCATCTACCGTCACTAATTCTCTTATTCTCTTTTCTAGCACTCTCTCGACTATCTTCATTGCATGCTTCAGCAGCTTTACTCCTCTATATGCTCCACAATTCATCTAATCTCCCTTTCCTTTAAAGATTGGAACAACAACACTTGTTTTCCTTTCTTCTGGCATACCTTTTCCATGTAAAACTGTCTGACACAGCTTCTTTAATACTCCAGCACCAAACTTTTCACTCGCCATTATCATATCCATGTTCGTTTATGAATATGAATTTACTTCTTTCTGCATACTTAGAGATTACAAGAAAGTCCCGTAGAAGCTTCTTCGCTCATGATTCAAACTCTAACGTCTAGTCAAGATAAGAAAGCCAATGCAGTTGGTACACTTAACAAGTAAGCGTAATCAAACGAATGATGACAAGGTTATTACTAGAAAATGTTTATCTTTATACGCAATAATTGCAAAAGTATTCACGATTTTGTGATTAAATTTTTAAATTTAGGCCAAGAATTACGCTGTTAAGTTACCGGTGTCGCACCAGTACCCAAGAGTTTTGTAAAACTTTTGGTATAATATAAAATTATGGATAACTTTTATTTGAGTGGATGCTAAGCACTGTAAGCAGCATAAAACCATTGTTGATATGCTGCTTGATGATGGCAGCTGGTTCTGTTTTGTCTAAACGTCCCGTTTCTTTTCAAAAGAACAATATTGGTGTAATTTAAATGATGGCCAGCAGTAAAGTGTAACTGGAATAATTGTTTTTAAGGTATTTGGATAATATGATCAATAATCCTAACGAAGAAAAATATAGAAAAATTCGCAAAAACAATAAAGTTTTCACAGAGAAAGTTGCTTCTGTAGAAGGAACTGAAGAGTTTTTGGAAGGAATCGGCTTTCGAAAAACTTTAGAAGAAGGTGTGTGATCTATTGTATCCGTTGAGAATTGATTAGTAGTAAAATTTTACGATCATTTTCAGCTATATTTAAAGAAAAAAGTACGGAAGTGTTGAGTTCTTTTCTAATTAGAGGTGTTAAAAAATACGAATTCGCAACTGGGAGCAAAATTTTTTGAATTGTGTGTAGTTAACCGAAAATAGGCGTTCAAAGTTTAAAGACTATGCCGAATTTATATAATAATAACTGAGGTTATTTTCAAATTATGTTCAACTAAAAATTCAACAGTATTTGAGGGAGACTGCGAAGAGAGCTTACGCTTCTCGAGTCAGCAGCCACCCGGTAATTATGTCAAATGCGATCGGCTCCAGCCGCGAATCGAACCCGTCACGTTGGCAGGGCATGCTATGGAAGACGATTTTTTCATATATTCCATACTGCAAAATTTCTTCCATTCCATACTAAAAATTTTCATTCCACACTCAATTTTTTCCTTATTCCATTCCATTCTTCCATATTAATGTAATTTAACGTAGTGGTAAATACACCATCAGCAAATTACGCGTCACGTGCGTTAACTGCAGGATAAACTTTCCTATCTAAAACGCGAGGCAATGCATCTGTCGAGTGACAACTTTGGGTTAACAACTGGGTGTTGCAACCATGCCCACTCAGGACTGTATTCTGTTGACTCCTCTTCTCCTACCTGTATGCCATAACGTTAATCGTTCTGTTGCCTCTTCCCTTTTCTTGTACCGCGTTATATTTTCTTAATCTTATCGTCTTTATTATTCTGTTGACGTTGCGGAAATAAAAGATACTGCTACTACTACAATGCTCGTCAACCCAATGCGTTGTCACTGAGCAAAGGTCAAACGCCTTGACTGCATCATCTTAAAGGAAAGGCGATTGTTTTACTTTGATCAGTGATGGCGAATTGGGTTGACGAGAACTGACGCTGTAAGTCCTGCACGCTGCCTCAATGCGTGAAGAAAACCCAAGTACGTGATCACCATAATTTAAACCGCCTATATATACAGGTACATTTGAAAGTTTTAATTGTCAGTTTTGAATTCGTGGTATTTTTTAGCACCTTTAGTGAAAAAATACTCTACACTTCAGCAACAGTTCCCCTTTGATCACAAACCAAATCTGGATATTCTTGTTAAGGATGTTAAATTGTTGATGTGTAAACTGTAAAATCTGTTCAACTGGAATTTTTGCACTAAAACGATTTGACTACTCTCGTTTATGTAATTTCACGTCTTCTAGCTTCTTTTGTGACAAGTTGGGCCTTAAGTTCTGTTTGAATGGTTATCTGGTTAGACACCAACACTAGATGTTGATTACTAATGTTTATTTGCAGATGAAATTTTTTTTGTCTTGGAGTCTGTCGACGTCGCTAAGTTAAAAGAAGCAAAAGAGATTTTAGCATCCGCAGAAGCGATGGAGTTTAGATTATATCGAGACGCAAGAGTAAGTACCAAGTTTAAAAATTTTGTTTTTGCACAATGTTGGGTCATTTTTAAGCTTGCGTGGTTAAGACCCCTAGGCTTTTTCATTGGGCATTGTTGTTTATGGTTGGCCTCCTGATAGTATGAAACCACCTGGAAAGTAGTGAAGTTGGGAAGATAAGGATTGTAATAAGAAGTACTTGCAGTCTGGAATGAGTCTCGCCTGACTTGGCTGGGCGTAGCAAGGCTAACGAGACTTATGTAATTTTCTTATAGTCGAAGAATTAAGTGGTCCTTGCAACTTTTGCATCTAACTTTATATATGATATTTGTAACAACAACTAACGATGTGGAGGCCTAGTGATATATGGCGTATGTAGTTGGAGATTTGTGTTTGAAACTAGGGTGTTTTTTCTGACAAAAACAGCCTTGTTTTTCTCTTTAGATTTTAATACCCACTGGTACCGGTCCTCCCGATTTTTCTCTTCCCGATGAATTTTATAAATTGACATCCAGTGAAGTTAAGAGAGAACAAGAGAAAAGGTAGATTAATTACAGAGAATTTTAATTAAGTTCTACTTTTCTACGTTAATGAAGAAGCTAGAGTTGATCTGAGAAATGCTTTTTGAATAACTTCTAACTTTTTTCTAGGGCGGAGAACGTTGAATTAAATAAACAATTACGTACAAAGGCAATGAGAGAAGCAGGGAAAGTAAATTACAAATGCAATTATGCGATATTACGAGTTAAGTTTCCTGACGAAAGATTACTGCAAGGTAGGTTCTTGAATTTTTTAGTAAAAAATAACACTCCTTCGTAACCACAAGTACTTGCCGGTATACCGCTTGTATCGTTCTGAGCATAAAAATATCGTATCCATAGTTTTAATTTTTCGTTTAAAGCAAGTACATACTTTGACGGCGTGCGTTGCACCATAGATTTTATGTTTTGAAACGTTTATTATTGACAAAATGACTGTTCATTCTAATAAAGTGCAAAAAAATTTGCGGTTTAGTGAGGGAATCGGCGAACTAAGTTGTCGTTTTGTAAATCAGTGACCTCAATCAGAAATGCGATGAAATTATGCCCCAAGTGCAACCCTTTAATACGCCGAGTGGTAATTGTACAAAAATAGGGGCTAGGGGTTGTTTGAGGTTTATCTCGTTCATAACTTGGCTGGTTTGCAGGAACTTTTCGAGCTGCTGAAACAATCAATGATTTAAAAGACTTTATTCGTCAACATATCAATGTTGAATGGGCTGTGTTTGATTTGAAAACCGCGTTTGGGGAAGTTCTTACTGATGATGATGCCACACTGCTAACCAGTAAACTAGTAAGTTATTTTCATCGTTTCAGCTAATAGAAGTCAATATGGTGACATTTTCAATTGTCTTTGCTTAATGCTACTCAGTACTCTTTGGTTTCGCAAAATCGAAACTTCAGGCAGCGCGGCATCGTTAATGCATGGTGTACTTCGTCAATACACCGATTAAGGTGTTTCGTAATTCACCACTTTCGATTTTTGCGATGCGTACCCATTTTTCTGTCGGGATTTTGGACGCTGATCACGAATTTGATATTATTTTGTGACTAAGACGTCATTTTGACATTGCACGACGCACTAATGACGTCATTTTTTGCTACCTTTTTCTATCTCGAGAACCACTTGCGTTATAATTGTGGGTGCTACACGAAACGATGCAGAATATACGATTTCTTATCTGTCTTCAATGCATTGTGTAGTCGCATCTCCTTCAGAAAAAGAATGAACTCAAAAACACTTCGTTTTTGCACTCAAAGCTACGAACAATACCACATCATACTCCATTATGCAAGTAATTTTTATATCTTAGTAACCCACACACACAATCCTTCACACAGCATTGAGAAACGATTTCGGACATTAAAGCAACTTGCACGTGTATCTCGCGCGCGTGTGTGTGGGGGGGGGAGCGAGGGAGTAGGGTATGAGCATTTGAGCAATGGAATTAAAATTGAATCAGCTTTTTTCAGTTGTAATTTTTCGTAGAGCCTACTGACGATTTATTGATTCGTATTACTTTTTATGGTGAAATCCTAAAAAAAAATTGGCAAATATCACACTGTTGTAGGATAGGATGAAAAACAAAGTTCCAAGCACATCAAAAAACAAAATTTCCACAGTTCATCCAGATTGCATAAAAATACTCGGATAGGAATATCAGTCTCGGATGGGTGCAATGAGAAATCACGAGTTTATTCTGAGCGACACATTTTAGTTTCCCGATATACCTTTACGTAGCTCCATTGTGTTGTCGATATTTCTCCAGTGTGCTTTAAATACTTCCGAACACAAAATAGGCTACAAGCAGCAGCTTTACTCCCAAGTGTAAAAAAATCTTTTAAACTAGTTCTTCGTTCTTTAAGTAATTTTAGGGCATCCACGGAGTGTGGAAAATGACCTGTTTGAACAGCTTTCACGAAATTGAGGTGGCACTTCTGCGTAAACACTGAGAGCAACGTTGATTAGTGTCACCCATTGCTGTGCGTGGTCGTAAAAGTATTTTAATGCGACCTTTGCAAGTTTCGAATCAATTTCGTTGCATGCAAGGAAAAGATTGCGTTGAAAATGCGGAAGTCGCATTAAAGTAAAAAGCGGGTGTAACACCCACAATTTCAATGCAAGTGTTTCTCGAGATGAAGAAAAATAGCAAAAAATGACGTCATAAGTGCGTCGTGCAACGTCAAAATGACGTCATAGTCAAAAAATAATTTTAAATTCGTAATCAGCGTCCAAAATCTCATCAGAGAACGGGGTACGCATTGCAAAAATTAAAAGTGGTGAAATTATGAAACACCTAAATTACCGATGTTAGTAGTCGCAGTAGCATCTTGTGATTGTAAGAAAAAAGTTAATACCTCATAAGTGGCTCTTTTTTATGCGCACAGACACTCAGACAGCTGATCTGTTATGAAGTCTAGTGTCTATGATGTTGTATCGATGACATAGATTTAGATTGTGGTTTATCTGATTAATGATTTTATATTAACAATCCGTTTAGGTTCCTGCTGCTGTCGTAAACCTTGTATGGAATGAAGAAGTACGTATTCAAGTATTAAAAGAACAAGGAATTCACTTGGCTTTGTGTACTCCGTGAAAAAAATGTACAGATGTTCGATGGCACGCATAATGTTGTTGTGAATGTAATGAAAGATAAAAAGATTTATTTTCAAGCAGTGTTCATTGTTCAGTAAAGGATTATTTAAGTTTGAATGTTTTTCGTTACTGACGCGATGAGCAAGCGAAAATAATCAATTCTTTGATGCAATCCTTTGTCGCTGGATTTAAAGTCCCACCGGTCAAGGCAATGTTCGAAACTGCTCAAGAATATGTTTTTCACTTAATGTCGAGGGAAGCGCTCAACTCCATTTAGTCTATTTAAAAATCTTGCTAATGTTCAAACCTGGAAAAGCAAGCTTTGGTGGATTTTCCAGACTGCGGCTTTAGTTTAGCGCTGCTAACCATGTCGAAAATCCTTAGGACCAAAAGTGTTATTATCGTAGTTTTTAGGCTACCGAAGTTTTTTGCTACAGGACTCGATTAAACAACACGAATTACACAATTGCCACTGAAAACCGCAATTATGCTGGAAATTTTTGCTCTGTCACTGCAAAATTTGACCAAAGCTAAGCGTTGATAACACGATGTAGTAGCTTCCTTGGGCACTGGGACTGTCGCACAACTGGTTCTCAAGAAGGCGCTCTTCCACGAGGTAATCTGCTTCACTTGGACCACAAAAATGCGTGAAAACTTTGCTTAGAGTTGTTCAAATTTTGTTAATTGTTGGTATCTGCAGTTTCGTATCGCTTTTTTTCATCACATGTGTGAAGGTGGGTGCAGAGATTCCGCATGAAATGATTTCAATGTGCACGTTTTTTTATATTCGTTATGCGATAGCTTGGTTTACACACCGTATTGTTGTTGGATGATGGAATTCCGAAAGCATCAAATAAAATGAAATAATATTACGTTATTGTGAGACGCTTTCGCCTAGCGACCAATGCAGAATGGAAAAGTCAAATTCAAAATACTGCTAGGCTGCCTCACAACTACAAAAAGGCTTTTAGACCTTGAACCATTAAAGGGTAAAATTAGGTGAAGTACAGTAATCGAGAAATAGGCCTAACAAACACGGAATTTTTTGAGCTCAATTTTATCAGCAAGGCCACGTAGCTGGGAGTATATATTTCCATTAAACACTGCATAGTAGGAAATGTTTACCGGGCATAGCAGGCTAGGCTAACTATTTCAGAAACTTTGTTCTTCCGGTAATAATCAAAGACGGAGGCTAATGCAAAGTTTTACGCACCGTGAGCAACTACACATACGCTCTACATTACAACTGAACGGGTTTCCTACCAGGACCACTTTTCTCTCGCCTAGGAAGGCATGCTCTCAGCATTCCCCTTACAAACATTTCACTTCTATTCCTTACGTTCAAGGCACATCAGAAAAAAGAGGAGTTCTAAACGAGGCAGGGGTCAACGTTGCCATGAGACCTGTGCATACCATTCGCCATGTTTTGCCATTACTCAAAGATCCATATACCTCCGAAGATATTGGCTGTATTATCTACGAAATCCCCTGTTTGGATTGCAACTTTGTTTATATTGGACAGACGAAACGAGGCCTTAAGGCACGTTTGGCAGAACACAAACGGGCCACCCTCAACCAAAAGCCAGAACAATCTGCCCTCTGCGTTCACGCAATGGAATTTGAACACAATATTGATTGGATAAATGCAAAGATTTTGAAGATGGAAAACAATTACTCCAAACGTCTTGTTTCTGAAGCTTGGTTCATTAACTCCCAACCCAATGTTATGAACAGGTCTGATGGTGATAAGCTTCCACAAGTTTATCAAATATTGTTTTAGTAATTCTCATGCCAAATTTGCAAGGGACAAATTAATGTTTCGACTATAACCAAAGTCTCGTCAGCCTTGCTACGCACAGCCAATCCAGGCTTAACTCATTCCAGACTGTAAAGACTCTTTTTTGCATTGCTTTACCTGAACATCTCGACTTCACCTCTTTTCTAGGTTGTGCCCTATTTTTTTTTTTTTTTTTGTCGAAACGCGTCTGCAATTTTTTTTTTTTTTTTTGTCGAAACGCGTTATAATTAGGTCGAAACGCGTCTGCAGCTGCAAATGAGTGGGTTACCATGGGGGCTTCTAGTGATGTGGGCTAGTTAGGCTACCGGTAAGTTAGTTGTGAGTTGGTGGTTATAGGTTCTTTCATTGGGTATCGTTGTTTGGGGCCAGTCGCCTGCCAAAAAATAGGGCACAACCTAGAAAAGAGGTGAAGTCGAGATGTTCAGGTAAAGCAATGCAAAAAAGAGTTCATGCCAAATTTTTTTTTACCGTTTTTGTACCTCTACGCTTAATTCATTTCATTTAATAGTTATGTTTTTATGACGCAACAGTTCACAATATTTCTATCATACTTTTTTCGCTTTACCATAATCAGTTCAGTTTAAAAAGTGCTACTATTTTGCAGTTCTCTGCCAGGGCTGGATTTTCCTCCCTGGCACCTGTTATTCTAAAGAAGCTCGGCGTGAATTGCTGAGCGAAACGTCAATGCAACAGTTCACAATATTTCTATCATACTTTTTTCGCTTTACCATAATCAGTTCAGTTTAAAAAGTGCTACTATTTTGCAGTTCTCTGCCAGGGCTGGATTTTCCTCCCTGGCACCTGTTATTCTAAAGAAGCTCGGCGTGAATTGCTGAGCGAAACGTCAATAAAAAAGTTGGGAGTTTTTGCATTAGCCTCCGTCTTTGATTATTACCGGAAGAACAAAGTTTCTGAAATATTTATTTCCATTTCAACCTCAACGCTGTTTTACTTCCAGTGCTGAACACTAGCCGTAAGTATTATTTTTCACAGTCGTTGACGGAAATCCAGTGCGGCCTCTAAACCGCAAAATCAACAAGCAAATGACCCGCACACACGTACATTCTGCCGAAACGAATCACACTTCTAACCAGATTCTGGTTAGAGATGCTCAAGGTGGTTCCTAGACTCAAAGATAGCGATGTCTTTCGCAGCCTTCACGTTGCTGAAAGGTTCTATTTCCTTCTTTTTTTTGGGGGGGGGCCAGATAAACGGCTTCTGATACAAGTGGTAGTTCGTAGCCTTACATCCAAAAGAATCTATGAAAAAAATGTCGGCATGTTTGGTTTTTTCCACCAATTTTAAAACTAAAAACTGTCAATTCCAAATTTGAAAACAACAATAATTTATATTTGCGCTAAAAAACAAACACTTTTTATCCAACTTCTAATAATTGTTATGCCTTAAGAAACCTACACAATACACATGTTGCTTTTTCATAGAAGCCGGGCAAAATCAAAAGAACCGATAAACGCGCCGCGTTGAGGGTCAAGAGAAACAAAAATATCACGTTATTTCCAAGTGCCCACTTCACACATATTTTTCTACGTATAGATCAGCGATATAGTTAATCATATCTTGCGGCGTCAAAAGTTTTTCTGCATCAACATCAGATATTTCCTCGCCTGCAAAGTAAAATAACAGCTCTTACGCCAGCAAGTCGAAAAAATGAGCTCACTCGAATTGGAGGCTAATTCTATCAATGACACATTTGAAGATCTGCTGAAACCCCATGGTCTATCTAATTAGCCGTTACCATAGGTGGGCAAATTAATGCAATACGTTAAAACAGTTATGTACTTCCGTTAACGTTAAATTCAGCTCGGAAGTTAATTAAATTCGTTAAATCGTTAACTTTGACTTAAAACGGCATTTCTTTCCAAAAAGTAGTTGAAAATTTTTTCTGCTTACAAGCAATATTTTTTTTTGTGTTTATCTCGCTTTTTGACCTCATTGGTCGTATTTTGCTAGTTTATCGATGTCAAACTTAACCAACAAGAGAAATAAGCGTTATCAAAAATTCAACGGAAGTTATTAGGCACTAATGGAAGTTACTTTAGTCCGCTAATTTCAAAAAAAAATTTAACGAATTAACTGGTTAATGAAAAAGGTAGCTTCGTTATTAACGAATTAACGAAATTGTGCCCACCTCCGGCTGTTACACACTATTGTCTACTAATGATTTTCCCTTCCCGAGTAAAAAAGTTCAAGGAGTATCGTCTACTAACAGCGCAACTCCACCATCTATCGCTTTTTTTAAAGAATCATATGAAATAAGCCAAACACCAACAAATTGCTGACTAGTTAGAGCAGGTGTAACAATTAGAGACATTTCGTGTGACTGTGGACTGAAAAAGAGCAAGCTTACCGCGCTGTCTAGTAGTAGTAGTTTACTTGATTAAACGACCAATCAACGTCTTACGAACAAAATAACACAAAAACGGAAAACAAAGCAATGGTCAGTTGGTTACCCTTAATCCTTTGAAAGTAACCTCAACTTCTTAGACAAAAAAATTTGAAAAAAATTCTGGTTGAATACACTCCAAATTGCAAAAACCAAACATTAATATTATTCAATATTACCTACTGCAGATTCAGGATATTCACTGATATCGTTTTCAAATCATTATTATCATATCTTACCAAATTCTTCTTCAATCGCCATAATTAATTCCACATGATCCAAACTGTCCAAACCCAAGTCCTTTATGAAGTGAGAGTTCCTTTGTAGCTAAAAAATATTTTTGAGCTATACACATGCTTAAAGGACAACATAAATAGACAAAAAATACGTGGATTGAGACTCTACATTTTAAATGGAAAAAAAGTGAAGATACACAAGCTTTAGCAGTATATTTTCTTGCTCATATGCAAATATGTACTATTTTATTGCACAAGACTTATGTCCCAGATGCCCACTAATGATAACAGTGGCCCACAATTTTTTTTTCATTTTCTGTTGCACGAGTTTTTTCAACTGGATTCAGACAGTTTTTGGTCGCTGATTTCCAATCTGCCATCAGTTTTTTTCTGAGTGCTTTAGTTTTCATGCCATCGGGTTGGGTTGGGCTAATTTTTCCCTGGCTATGATTATTAATGCATTTTGTATATGCTTTTTGCTAATATACGTAGAATATTTCTAAGTTACATAGAATAGAAACAAACATTCATTGCTACGTGGAAGCTGCCTCCCTTTGTGCGCAATTAAGTCTTTGTTCACATTTTAATGTTGTCATAATTCAACTACAGTACTCGTAAAATGCAAGTTAGCTTAGTTGGTAACGACATCGGTATTGGTCCGGGCGATCTGGGGTTCGTTGCCTGGGTCGGTCAAAGCGGACACAATGTCGCCACCGCTGCGATGTTTCTTTGGACTTCGAAGCTATGTTGCCCAGGCACAAAGCCGCGGAGATGGGCCGCGCCACTCGTCACACGCCTCGTCGTAATTCCCTCAACAAAGTGATTATCACGTGATAATGCACCTTAGACGTTGCCAAACGCAATACGATTACAGAACTAGGCTGCTGATAGAAGAAACAAGAGTGTGAAAAAGTAACGCATGAAACTGGGCTAAGAGCCTCGGGTAGGCCATCCCTGTTATAAAGCATATTTTCAAGTTGCTCTTGGTGATAAAAAAAAAAAAAACTGGGCTTCCCACATTGTGTGCCATAACTGTGAAGAAATGCTGCGAGAGAGATTCATTTATTTTATCGCAATAGCGGGAATTATACAACGTCACATTTAAAAATAATAACAAACAAACAATTAAACATGAAAAAATCAAGAAAAACAAAACAGATTTAAAAAGACACAGAAGAACCCATGGAAATGGAGTGCACAATATAGAGTCCGAAGACTCACCTCCCGAAAGCAAAAAAGCAGTTCCCAGCAGTTCAACCAGTTGGAACTGAATGACTTGGTGCGTGATTTGGATCTATCCAAACAAGCAGCTGAGGCGTTAGCTTCTGGATTAAACGAGAAACCTCAGCAAAAGTGTCATTTTATAGAAAAAGAGATGAGCTCTTTCTGCCTTACTTTAAGGAGGAAAAACAATTTGTTTATTGTAACAATGCACCAGGAATTCTCGGCGAATTGGGCTTCTCATCACACAACCCAGAAGAGTGGCGACTTTTTTTGGACAGCTCCAAGCGCAGCCTCAAATGTGTGCTCTTACACAATAGGAACAAGTATGGAGTTATTCCTGTTGGTCACTCCAATGCCTTGAAAGAGCAGCAGAATGACAATAAAACAATAATGGATCTACGTAAGTATCGTGAGCATGGTTGGATTATATGTGTTAACTTGAAAATGGTTAGTTTTCTGCTGGGTCAGCAAAGAAGCTACACTAAATTCCTGTGCTTCCTTTGCATATGGGATAGTCAGGTCGTGAAAATCACTGAACCCGAAAGGAATGGCCCAAACGTGACTCCCGTAAAGCTGGCATGCCAAATGTCGTTTATGTTCCGATTGTAAGTAGAGATAAGATCATTTTTTCCTCCTCTTCACATCAAATTAGGCTTGATGAAACAGTTTGTAAAAGCATAACGTTTGGATGGCGAAGGTTTCCAGTAGAGCTCGACCGATATGAATTTTTTTTAGCCAATACCGACATATTTAAGATGTAAAGGCCGATACCGCTAACCGATATCTGAAGACTTTGCTTCTGTTTTGATAAAATTTGTTTTTTGACCGTTAACCTGTTGACTGCCACTTCCAAAAGTTGTTAGACACAAGTTCACATTGAGATCTACCATCCCTGAAAATTTCAAGTCTGTGGCTTCAGCAGTGACTGAACAATATTGGCAAATTTTATCAATTTTTTGACCTTTAACCCCGAGTCACGTGACATAAAGCATTTATAGTTGGTACAATGCAAAAACCTGGTAAGATACACCAATCATGTACATTTCAAGTTCCTATTTGTTTTTAATCAATAGTTATAACTCAAACAACATATTTTCTTATTTGATCTTTGACCCCAAGTGACGTCACAAGCAGATATTCACTGCGAATATTTTTTTACCCTTATCGAGAAGCATTGCATATACTTGATAAATTTGAAGGTTTTACCTGCTACATTCACAAGTTATTGGCATTTGGAAAGATTTCTTTTCAAATTTTTTATTTGACCTTTAACCTGTTGACCGCCAGCCCCCAAAATTTGTTAGACACAAGTTCACATTAAGGTCTATCATCCCTGAAACTTTGAAGTCTCTAGCATTAGCGGTTTAAAAGCCTTAAGTTGCCCAAAAAACTGTTGAGATTGGTTTATTCGAACTTTGACCCCAGGTCAAAGGTCGAATTGATATGCATAATACTCTGAAAATTTGAAGGTCCTACTAGTCATTTGAGTGTGCGTGCATGCTTTTTCTAAAGCGTCGTTTTCGTGCTTGAATGTGTGCGCAACTGCGCATGCAAAAGTGCCGAAAAACCTTGCATTTATTAGCAAAATCGTAAATAAGACGTTTTTGTTGATTGCCGATAATTTATCGATAGAAAACGGCCGATACGACATATCGGCCAACCTCGTTATCAGCGGATAAATATCGGCTGACCGATATATCGGTCGAGCTCTAGTTTCCAGTATCTTCTGCATAAATTTCCTGGTTTATCCAATGAGAAAATCAAAGCAGGAGTAATTGATGGACCATAGATCCACACACTTGTGCGTGATCAAGCTTTTGTCCAAATAATGAATGATAAGGAGAAGGTAGCATGGTTGTCTTTTGTGGATGTGATGAAGAATTTCCTTGGAAACAAAAGGCAAGAAATCACGAGGATCTAGAAGGAAACATGCTCTCAGCATTTCATGATTTGGAATCCAAAATGAGCATCAAAGTCCACTTCCTGTTAAGCCATTTTGAACAAATTTCCAGACAACCTAGGAGCTGTCAGCGATGAACAGGGAAAAAGATTTTACCAGAAGTTGATGGCAGTACAAGAACGCTACCAAGGTAGATAGGATCGCCATATGTTGGCAGACTACCACTGGAGTATTAAACGTGACTGTCCAGGAATTGTGTACAAGCGCAAGAGCTATAAACCCCAATTTCTCGCCTCATACAGGTGTTTATATCTGAATTAATTGTTTGTACATGAATAAAGGTTGATTGTCTACCCCTTTCGTCTACGGTGTTGCTGTGCAAGTATTGATTTGTCTGCTGGATTTCTTAACATTTCACCCTGTTAACCATCTCTATTCGCTTCCTCACTTCGTGTAAATTTACCTGCAAGTGATTTTTATAGTGATTTCATGCTTAATATCTTGCTCCACGTAGTTAGTTTTGATGCTTTTGTTTTACATGCTAGCCATGACTCCAATTCACTAAAAATGTCGCTTTGCTAAAATTTTGCCATGCGTAAAAAATTAAATTTTGATTAAAAAAAAACAAAGCTGTAGCTTACAGAAAAAACTAAGGTCGAATTTGAACCCAGCACCCCCAAATTATCGATAGGTTAAAACAAGTATTTGCATCAAGGCAACACATTTTTTGTTGACCAGTGTAAGTAACCACTTATCAGTTATCACTGATATAAAATACTATTTACAAGGTAAGAAACCATTTATCACTGTCATGGATCAGCTAGTATGCCAGAAATGATATTCTTAAACAGCATCTACGATAAACCACCAATGACAGGAATTCATCCTTTTTAAAAAAGCCATCCAGACTTATCGCAGTAAGTATCTTTCAGTGAAAACTGACAGTATATAATCATTAATAATACACGACATTAAATTTTTTTAAAACACGAAAAAATTCTCACTTTATCTTGATCAATTTTATCGTAGCTGCTTAAGCTTTCCATAACTCGATCTTCAACTTCTTTCAATTCTATTGTCTTTCTCGATGAAAAATATTTGATTGGTTGAACATTTTTTTGGCAGTTCTGCTCAAAGAAAAAATACAGTACTTAATTAAGTACAAAAGCGTAACTTTATTAAGCACAAAAGCACAAATATGCCAACAGGTTAAGTGCTGCGTGACCCGCCCGTGGCACATGAACAATAGTTTTTTACTTGTGCACCACGTGATCCACCGGTGGTCACACTACCTACGCAAAAGGGCGATGTTGTTTAGTGATCAGTATGCAGCAACAATAACATCTCTATCAATATTTTGCAAAAAAATGCTCCACACGCAATGGCACCGTAGTACAGGGCACAAAAAGTCCAAAAATTCATTGTGGCACACAACGTGTAAAACATCACAAAAAAAATAGTATGCCAATGTAGTACTCAAACATGATAGGAAGTCCAAAAATGCTACAAC
Source organism: Trididemnum miniatum (assembly GCA_964006365.1). Lineage (NCBI taxonomy): Eukaryota > Metazoa > Chordata > Ascidiacea > Aplousobranchia > Didemnidae > Trididemnum > Trididemnum miniatum. Next base: position 5,464,468 of record OZ023244.1, read on the forward strand.
AATTTTTTTTTAAATACACTACACCCTTATGACACAAAAAACTAAAGTGCAGTACTTATATCAGTCATACTGCCAACCATGAGGAATTTTGGGCAAAATTTTTTAATTTTTGCATCAAAATGCCAATTGCTGTAATGATATATGGGCAAATAAGTCTAGAATTGCTCAAGGTGTTTTGTGTCAAATAAAAGTATTTTACCATAAAAACTAAAATTTTGAACAAAAATTGGTCCAGACTTGAAAGAACACCTTTTAAATGCTTGGGCAAATTTTTATTGATTTTCATATTTGGGCAAATTCACACTAGTTAAAATCTTAGAGGGAACACTGCTGCTAACTGATGTCTCCATCTTTTGTCTATAAATAACTTTATGGTTAAAACAATGCTTCAAAAAATTACTTGACAAATAGAGAAACTTAAACCCTACGTGCTATTTTTCAGACATTTTAACATCATTGACCGATTTTTTTATAAAATGACCAAAAATTTTTTTGTCATTTCAGACAAGACGTTCCAAAAATATTTGGCTGCTTTATTACAGTATTACGCGTCTACTCTTTGAACTGTGAAGAAAACGTTTGGAAAAACTTGGTAAATCATGTTGTGAAAACTTCTAATAATAAAAACAAATTGTTGAAGTTTCATCACTTTCTGCATGCTGTTTGAAGAAAAGCGAGTTGTTTGAAGTTATGTTAGAGAGTCGCTTTAGGCTGCCAATTTTTGGACAAGGAAAAAATACTTTTTTCTATATTTGGAAAGAGAGTTCAAACGCATGTTTGAAATTTTGGATGCGTTCCAGAGGCCAATTTGGCATCATTTTGAAATTTTGCCACATTGTCGACAGAATTCCCAAAGCATCAAAAACAGCCAGCACTTTTAACTTGATTTAAAGACGACGAACTTTAATAGAGGCACACTTATATTTATTTAGTTCAGAATTCCATTACCAAACTACGCTCATTTTGAGATTGTTGTCTCGACAGCATTAGAGCAGACTTTTTTCCATAATTATTGATTTTTTATTTGCTTTTCATTAACTGTTAAAGTTTAAATGCATTAAAACTAGAAGTTGTGTTATTGGTTAAGTTGCGATCCAAAGGAAAAGTTGCGAATTTACCGGTACCACTAGTAGACCAAAGCAACCCTGTAAATTTCAGCAAAATTTGGTTGAAACCACAAAATCAAATGTGCCAAAGTGAATTTAAAATGTCCGAAATTTTTTGAGTAGTTTTGGACAAATGTCCTAAATATTTTGGCAAAAAAAACTCAGATTAGATCCAAATCACTAGTGCACTATTATACCATAGGCTATACTACCAAGAGATTTGCATGAACATGTGCAACTCTCTTGAATTGTATGACTATAATGATCCCTTGGCCTCATTCAAAAAAATAACAGTGAATAGGCCTATTTATTGTAATAAACACTCATTTCTTAACATATCAAGAAAGACCACACAGTACAGAGTAGAATACCTTGTTCAATGTTGAAGGGCATGAAAAGTTAATCACAGCTTTATCAAAGCAATAAAATGAGTAAGCGCAATGAGACACTGGTACTGTGCTCGTCAATGAAAGAGCATTTGAAAAGGAAAACACAGAAGCTGGTTTGAGTAAATGGTAACAACGAATTGATTTAATCAAATGAGCCATAATAGCAATTCATACGACCTTCACTGGTCTATAAACTATAATAATAACAGAATATGTTACAGTATCCTAACTTTATCTGAAAAAATAAACTCTCTTAGACATGTGGAGTTTGTAAACTGTAAAAGCAGTTAGCACTCTAGGCATGCATCAATTGATCAATCAATAAATCAGGTAACGTCTAGTGTCAGCCCCAGATTCAGTTAGCAGGTTAAAGTTGGTTAGGAATTAGGATGAGGTTCAGTTAGGGTTAAATTTAGTGAAGGTTCGGTGCAGTCACAACTCCAACCCTAAACGAACCTAATCCTAACCAAATCTAACCCTAACTGAACCTGGGGGCAAATACTAGACGTTGCCCGCATACTGCATACCGGGGTAGACTAACTGGATATCAGCACATGGCAAGAATTGCTGGGGCTACAAAACCAATTCTATGGCAATTTAACTGCTTAACCATCTGGTAAAACATTCAAATTTTTACAAGTCTGCTAGTGCCACCACAGAATCAATGACCGAAAGAAACTCTCAGCATAGATACCCATACCCAATACGAGAGCCACATTACCTCTAGCTCTGGAGAAAAAAATTGCCAGATAACAGACACACAGTGTATCCATTATTACTTACAGGGGAACCACAATGTGTGCTCAGTGTCCGGAACGAAAGTCAGAGTTGAGAGTTCATCTGCTTAAATGGTGTTGCCCATTCCCATATTGTGAAATACTAAGAAAATAAATACTGAGAAATGAAAAAGAATAATGGCAAGCAATTTCATTACACTTATCAAACTATGAACTGCTTGTCACTTTTTTTCATTTCTTCTACGTATTTAAACAATCTGCAATGGCTCCTTGAAAATTTGAAAAACAGAAAATAAAAAGAGCAAATTTTGGAAACGGCAACAAATACAGATAAACTTCTTCAAAAAGCAATTATTACATCACAAGTTCACAACATTTTCGTAGACATATGTAACAATGCTTTTTTGTTGAGTCCACTGTAAGAACTGTAAGTACACTGTGACAGAGATGTCCCGATTTTACTTCAAAATTCTCATCCGATCCAAATCCGTAAGCTTAAAGCCAAAACCAAACCCTAATCAGAGGTGTACGGAGTCTAAAAATTTCAATCCAAATCCTAATCCGAAGCTTCAAAGAATCATTTGAATTCGAATCAGCTTCAAAGTGACGCGAGTGACTTCACGGAGCGAACCGCTTTTTCAATCGGTACGGGTTCGGATAAGGTTCGCAAGTACTTACATCATTCGGTTCAGTTCCGGTTCGCTCTTTGCGATTTTGAAGAATGCGGTTCGGATTCGGTTCAGGTTCGACAAAAGCAGTGTAAAACCGGTTTATAAAACTCCGGTTCGGGTTCGGTTCGACTCCCTGGATAGAACATAAAAATCAGCTTAGGCAAAGATATTTAGATGCACAAGGTGTGTTTTTGAAGACTTCACGTAACGATGATATGTACCAGTAGGCATGTTGCAACTCTAACCTGCGATAGGCCTATCGTTGATGTAGCCTAATTATTATGATGAATGAATTTGCAAATGTGTTTGCAAAACACACTCTTTAAACTTATATGATTCGTTTAGATCCAGGACGAAGCACAAACTGCATAGGCTAAGCATTCTAAGTTTCCGGTAATGTGATTTGTAAGTATAGTCTCAATTGATTTAACCATCATAAGCATGAAAGTGACCAGTAAAATTATGCAATTTAAAATTAAAGTGTTTGCGCGGGTTCAACAGCAATGCAATTTGGCATCTAAAATTAACAAAAATTTCAAGTCTGAAACTGAAAGAGCCAAACCTCATGTGCGCTTCTTAAGTTAAGAAAAGATAACCTAACCCAATCGAGGTAATTCCAGTCTACTCTTCAAATACTTAAACCTCCAGCGTCAAAAGCAATTACGAAAAATATTTCTTGCTTTATCTGTTTCATAAGAGATTAATAAATGAATATCTTTTGTTTTGTAGAACAAAATCGCGTTTACTTCAACAAAAATGAGAACGCAAAACAGCGGTGTTACTATAGTTTAATGTACATCAACTGCTTGCAACAGAGCCGGCGCCAGAGCAGTCGACTTAGAGAAGGGCCAAGCGTTTATCAGGGGGGGGCGTCAAAGTTTGAAATTAAGCACAAAAGCCGCTGTTTTCGAAAGAGTAAGTTTGTTAATTGGGGGGCCAAGCATGTCGATAGGGGAGGTCAGGCCTTTCCTGGACCCCCCTTGGCGCCGGCCCTGAGTTGATGGCAGCTTTTTGTCAAAAAGATATCGTTACGCTTGATTGAGCGTTAGTGTGCAAAGCGTCTATTGGAACCGGAGCAAAATATTATCGAAAAAAGTGTTTTTGTTGTGACTTTACGTCAACTTGTTTCTTTTCTGAACAAATTTCATTCATGTTATTGATTTTCCTAAATTTCATACATGTTATTGATTAGCAGCTCAGATGGCCGAGTGGTAAGAGTGTCTGCCTCGGGAGCTGTAGACTTGGATTTGATTTTGAGTCGGGTCAAACCAATGACTTTATAATTGATATTCACAGCTACCCTGCTTGACGCTGAGCTTTAAAGTGATAGTGTGGAAAACAAGCCTGCAAGTTCACTTGTTGTGCCGTTGGGATAAGCACAGGTTAGAGGGATTCCCCCATCTTGGTGTGGTAGACAAAAGGCTGGCAACTCCTAAGCGAGCAAGTCGTACAGCGCATTGATCGCTTTCTCGTGATGGAAGGATAAATATACAACAAAATGCAGTACTTCACCAAAGGTCGCTTTTGGCGGCTGAAACTTTTTTGGCAATGTGCATCTCGCGTGCTTTTTTCATTTTGTCTTGGATTGAGTCGGATAGTACACTTTTACATTAGCTTGCTGTTTCGGAGTCGAATCGGATAGGGTTTTTATATCACAGTCCGCTCATTTTTACACTGGAGTCAAATCAAAAACCTTCAGACTAAATCGCTTCAAGACTCTGAATTCCAATCCGAATTTTCCAATAAAAGTCCGATTCGATTCTGCAACAACGAGGTAAAGTGATTGTGGTGAAAGTCCACTCCACATAGTCCTACTCAGTCCGAACAAAAACCTCGATTGGGAAAAAACACGCGATAATTGCAGCAAATTGCATAAGCGCAAAACAGTTTCAGTAAACAAAAGCGGCCTTTTAATGAGGATCTCATGAATTAAATTTGTTGAGAAAACAACTAAGTAAATATGAAGACACGACAAAAACGATTCTTTTTTTGGGTAATATTCGATCAGGCTATATTTCGATTCACCCCTTAGGCTCATCCGAAACGATCCGATCCTGCCAAAATTTGGTTCAGTCTAGCTGCAATTCGGCTCCGGCCCATGCTCATCTCTGATACCTGGTACTTGCCTTGCAGCAAGTTAACAGCGAGTCCACGTAGCCTACTTTTTTTTGACTGAAGAACCAAAAACGGTCAAACTTGGTGGAATTTTTGGATGTTGTTCTTGTTTGAATCGTTATGTTTCGAACCTGGTATGAACATGGATGGTTCAAGCATATCTTAACCAAGCCTTCCAAGTTTTATTATTTCATTTTTAACATTTAATCAAGGTCAATCATGGACCCAACACAAAGCAACGACAGTGTGAACGTGCAAAACTTTTTTGCTGGACAAAGCGATTAGGTTGGCAAGTTGCAGGTTTACGCTGAAGACGATATTTTTTTGTATGTGAGGTGAGCTTATAGGGACTTATGTATCACGCAAAACAAGAATGAATTTAGCGTGCAAATGAAGCTGCTACTAGTAGGCTATAGCCCGATTCTTGGCAGCTTTTTCGCAGGCAGACAGATGACGTTGATGTTGTTTTCATCACCTTCAGACAAAACAGACGAAAAAGTAGGAATTTTGCAAATGTATTAAACTTTCAATCATTACTTTTTTTTGAGAAATAGGAACTATTCAAATGCAATAGCATAAAAATTGGTACGTTGTTCAGTTTCAATCAGGAAGTATCTCTGGAATTCTTAATTTTAATTGTACTTCAATGCATTTAAACTTTTGACTGTTAGCTTCAGTATCATAGTTTATTCCTTAGTCGCAAGAAATCGAATCGAAAAATGAAACAAACGTGGAATAATGTTGGAAAAGGAGTCGCTTGTATTTTTCTGATTCTGCTTCCTCTTGCTCTTATTTCGTATGTAGTGGAAACGAACAACAAGGAGTAAGTTGGTTAGGCCTACTCGTACTAATTAAATTCATTTTATCCATACGCTCGTAGGCCAACAACATCACGTACGTCAGCGGGCTTTGATGGACGTCACCGTCAGTTCATGATAGCCCATGTTTTAACGTAAAATGAAAGTTTCATTGCCGTTAAAAATCGATATTCCGGACCTATTTCGTTGTGGTGAAAGTCTTCGAGTTCGAATTCGCAACTTCGTTTGACGAGAGTTCCACGTTTTAATTGAATTGAGTAGATTTCGAGATTTTAGTGTGAAGTTCCGGTCGGGTCAGGCTCTAGGCCTAAATATGCTTGAGCCAAATTACAGTCTCTTCTAAAATCAATAAGTTCTTAAAAATTGAATTGTTTTGTTTACTACTCATAATTTCCACTAATTCGCAGGAGCGGATCCAGAAAATTTTGGTTGGGGGGATGCAATTTTGAATTAGGCTCAATGTTAACTAAAATACAAAGACGTTAGGCGTTTAAACACGGAAAAGAGCGTAAGTAAGCCCTTTGAAAATTTTTCATTTTAGGGATGTACCTTACTCAGAATTCTTTTTCGGGAAGGGGCATCCACGACATTTTTTCAAGCGATTTTTTTTTCGGGCAGAGTTAATTTGGAGCAAGTTGAGGAACAAAAAATTCTCTAGGGGGATCTGGGGGCGTGCTCCTCTGGAACGATTTTGAAAATTTACCTACTGTAATGGCCATTTTAGTGCTTCTTGAACAATTTTCGGACAAATTTTGTCTTTTTGCTCTAATTCTAAGTGCTTTAGTAAATATGATGCATGTTATTCGCACATTTCCGATTATTACGCGTGATGCTTAAGGCGTAAGGCTTATTGTTATCAAAGAGCTTCACAGTCATGAAAAAACTGTATTTTTCAAAAACGTTTTAGAAAATGGCTGGTGGGAGGGGATGCATCGATGCATCCCCTCATTCCCACCTCTACCCCCCGCCCATGCTAATTCATATCTTTTTCGACAAAGTTAGATTTTTACCCGAATTTTCACAATAACAATTATTCGAAGAAATTTGAATTGCAGTTTCAAAAAAGAGCTGCTTCAATTGCGCTCTCACTTTGACAACCGTTTGAAGAGAAGTTTAAGGATTGGAGTTAAAACGCAGGAAGAGGATAATCCAAGGAAGAAGAGGTCACCCAGCTCAGCCCAGACTGCGGTATTTTGGCGCAAGTTGTAACTTTCGCTTAGTATGATTTTTGGATCGCTTCATTCTGATTATCATAGCAAGTTCAGGTTCAATTCCCTTTGCAACTTTAAATGCTGCGCCCGTGCTGGATAAAAGGACAAAATGCTTCACAATGGCTAATTTTGCTTGATCGAGTCATATCGGCAAAAAAACAAGAAATATCGACACTTTCTTAGAGAATCTGAATTTTCTTAGCGAATTGAATATCGTGTGTCTCTCATTTTTTTTTCTCAAGACAAGACAAAAATGACGAAACCAATCTTTTGTATTGATAGTTTTTGCAATTTAAACCTGCCATAGCCATAGTCTCTCTCAAGAAAATAATGTTTAACAATTCATATTGCAACTGAGATTCTATTTCTAAACAAATATCATTTTTGAACTGCGATTGCAATCAAGCTTTTATTGGCAATCGTTAATAGTTAGGCCTAAATTAATCATAAAACTATTCAATTTAATGGAGTCTCCAAAATTGCTGATTAATTTGATCGCTAATCTTTGTGTTTAATCAAGCCCCGGTGGTCTCAAGAAATCTATGGTAAATATAAATTTATAATTTGAAATATTTGTTTTAATAACAGGGAGTAGAAAATTTAACGATAAAGGCACTTTAACATAATGATCATTGCATGTTTCAGGAACCGGCAGATCGAGGTAAGTAATGTAAAATTGGATAGTGCCTTTCATGCAAGGGCACTATCGCTGCGTGCTATTATAATTATGCATATAGGCTAACTTATTTCGTAAAAGTTTGATTGCCGTAAGTGCTGACTGTGTAATATCATGAGTTGAATCAACCGCTCACGTATTGTTAAGGGTTATAAAATTATGAAAGTGACCTGTTTAAATAAAAACTCTGATCCAACCTTGGTGATTTATCCTACTAGCTGTTGAGCGTAGCAAAAACTCTTGCGTTGAGTGATACTGTGTGAGGGGCGATTATTTTCTTTTAAAATTTGCTAGTAGCGATTTTCGTCTGTTTTATGTGCTACATCTCATTACAATGCTAACAGTTCACTCTGATGATAAGTATATAACCCCGAAACAGAATTTTCGTTATTTCAATTTTGCTGTAACCTGCTTAAACTGCTGTGCCTATGTTTAAGCGCTAAACGATTACTGAGGATGTATTCCCTAAGTGATATCCTTAATGAGGAGCCTAACTCCGAAACAGAAAAACCTTCAAGGATATTCTTGCATAGCTAACGAAGACAACATTGATTTTTCTGCAGTTTCTGGTGTTATTTACTACAGATGGGGTCGAAGGGATTGTTCAGGACCGAACAACCATCTTATCTATCATGGTAATATAGTTTCTCATACTTTGTGAGAAAGTTATTCAAAATGATGACGATTGATTGCTTTCTTTAGGCGTTGTTGCTGGATCTTATTTTTCGCACACTGGTGGGTCATCCAACTTCTTGTGTTTGCACTCCAATGTGTCATATGTGAGTGGTCAGTTTGTCGATGGAAGCCAAGGTCTGTGACTTTTGTTTACATTTAAAATATACCAATCATTACCGCAAAATATATTCTGGAGTTCTTAATCGGTGGCCTGTTAATATTCGTTTGAATGAATAGGATTGCGAGCAATTGTGTAGTTAGGGGTGGAAAAGGTAGACCTACTGCTCAGTTTTATACGAACCCTGATGTGATGTATGCTTGAAATTATCGTATAAAATACCGTAGGCCAATATTTATAATATTTTTCGTACATTACAATTTGCCCCATTTTAAATTTTCCACTGGATACGCCTATGATTGCGAGTAATGATATCACGATTATCAGTACCACCAAGACAGCCAAACAGTTAGCTAGCCTGTAAGTGTTTTGTCGCTTTCATTTTCCGCTTGAATAACTTTTTGCATATAGTGTAATTACTCAGGTTTTGCTTTTGCAGGAGCATCGTATATTTATGGAGCTGAATATCGAGACAGCAGCTGGATAAACAATATCTTCAACTTGACTCTAACCGAAGGACAGAATCTTCAATACCATTCCGTGCCTTGCGCAATTTGCTTTGCTTCTAGTAGAAACACACAGGTGCTAATATTAAGGCCATCTTTGATAATGACATAGTGGCGTAACGCGACGCAGATTCTCCAACTTGTCGTTTGAAATTTTGTAGACACTCTAATTGCGTATTCTCTAGAACATTTAGGTTATTATCAGATTCAAGATTAAGAGACGTAGCTTGTCGTTTTCGCCGGAAGGTACATAATCTAGCGATACTAACAAAGCCCAAATTGTACTTCGTCTTTCCACTATAGGCTACACTGGTAAAGTGGTAATTGATTAACGCAATGTTTCCCATCCGCCGGTCCACGGACCTGCAGCGATCTGTGTCTGCTTTTCTGCCGTTCCGCTTAAATACTGTAAACTCCAATATGATACCTCAACTCGAAGATGGGCTTATTTTCATGATAACCCACTTGGCTATGCGCGCACAACACTTTTTTTCGTCAGCCAACGTAGGAGTTCATGCAGCATATACTCTGCCATTCATTTAGTTGGGATTTTTTGAGAAAAATCGTGCGAGGTGAAAACAAAGCTTGCGCATGACAATTCATTTACGACAAATTATTGTTGTATAGTAATACCGGTATGTGAAACCTACGAATATTTTAAACTGAAATTCAGCAGTATGATATCCGTCATTTGATAATAATAAAATGGAAATAAAGAAACAGCCCAGAATTTTCTATTCTTTCTAAAATCACCATTTATGAAAGTCAGGTTGGCGTTTTGGCAGTTGGTTTTGATGAGACATTTTTTGTTGGTTTGAACGACCACCTGTTCACAAAATTTATTTTTAATTGTCCGCAACCTAAAAAGATTGAGAACCGCTGGTTTAACAGATCACCACTATTCCTTTTACCGAAATAAGAATGTGTTTGAACAACTTCTTGGAATTTGTCATGTGAGAGCTTTTAAAATTTGCGACGTTATTAAGACGTTATTAAAGTTACAATATAGGTGATGATTCCGGGAAGAAACGATTGCCCGCAAGCTTGGACGAAAGAATATTCTGGCTTCATCATGACTGGTGGTCATGGTGATAAGCACTCCAGCGAATCGATTTGCGTTGATGATACCCCTCAAGTTGTGCCTGGCACTAACGGGAATCAAAATGGAGCCTATTTGTTTGTTTCAGAAGCAATATGCACATCATTGCCTTGCGAACCTGTCATACAGTACAGGGAAATTCGTTGCGTTGTGTGTTCAATATAAATAGCCTATACTGATGTGATTAATGAAACCTGCTTATTTTGTCATCATTTCATGTGCTTCCACAATTTATTAAAATGAATATCTGGCTCGTTGACATAAGAATTTTAGGATAATCTAAAAGGGTAACAGCGCGCACGAATAGCGAAACAACCAGTGACCCTAGAGTTTTACCCTAGCGAAGATGTGGAGATAGGAAAGCGTGTTACCATAGTTTTTGCTCATTATTCCCAACGTCGTGCAGTCTCTTTTGACAGTGCTCGAAGAGTGTTTACAATACGAGCTGTGCTCAACTGGGGTTACCATGCGCTTGCTCGCTTTGGTCTCCGCTGTGTCACCAATCTCGGTAATTTCAGTTTTACTGCACAGCGGTGAAAGTATCAAGCTATTCATGAGTAAAGATTCATCTGTGCGAACGAATTTTGCTTTCAGTTTGGAAAGAAAACTTTTACTTGTAGGTATAGCAAGTTCTATCAGTTCGTAAAATTCAGCTTACGTTTAAATTACATGCTAAACGTTCTTGTTAAAACTTGCTTTTTTCTTGCCATTCTCCTGGTAATGATGGGAATCCACACCAATCCACACACAATTGTTAAAAGTCCAGCAGCCAGTAAAACCGGTCCAAAAACGAGTACACCGTGTGAATGCGTTGGAAAATATAAAACCGAAAATACCATTCCCATCGCAAAGATGCAGAGACCAAAAAATATCAAAGCGGCAGATTTTTGATAATAAATTCTTCTCACAGTTGCAAATCGTTTTCGCCACTCTGCTTGGGACTTAGACTCTTTGATAAAATTGTTGGAAGCAGTTAAAGCTTTCTCACTCAATTTGCAATCACTGTAGCTTAAACTTATCCCATCTTTTGCTGGTAAAGCAAGATTGTCGTCACCCCAGCTACTATTGCGAAGAAGGTGTGACTTTGTGAGGTTGCTATATAACGGTGGATCTTTTGTTGGGGTGGTGCTCACCAAATCACTTAGACGCAATCTGTCCGAGAAGAGGTGGCTGGGGCTATAGTTACATTTGCTGCAGTTTTCACACGTTCTGCTTCTTCGTGGAATTCCTTGGACTTCCAAAAATGTAGGTTTGTTGTGTTCATGCAAAAGCGTTTGAGTATTGGATGACTTGATAGAAACTTCAAGAGCAGGAAGATGATTATGACATAGATGTCCGTTGAACGTTGCTTTGGCTTGATGAGATGAAGATGTAGATAAAGGCCGATTGCGTACCAGATCATTTCTGGCCTGTAACAAACTATAAAGTATTAGTTCATTCACTAATTTTTAAAGCCTTGTGTAGATTATTAGATAATGCTTCAAATCACTTATTAGATACCGGCAGAGATGGGCATGATCTTGATCTTCAAGATCAGATCGTGATCTTAAGATCAAGATCGCAATCTGATCTTGATCTTCAAGACCCCTCCCTTGCATGCGCCACTAGGTTTCATGTCCGCGACTTAGCGACTGGGAAACACAGAAACGTCGCAACATTGGCGAGCTGTTGGAGACACTGTGCCGATTTGACTGGCCCGGGAATCAAGTCCTAGACCTTTCGCACCGATAGTCTGTGCGCTTGACCACTAAGCTAACGACCGGTATCGGCCCAGAAATTAAACCCAAAACCTCCCGCGCCGATAGCGATGTCTTTGGTTAACCCCAACTGGCTGGTTTGGTTAACTCAAAGTTATGACATTGCAAACGGAACAACCGCCTACGTTGCAACCATTCTCTTCCAAGAATACCTCCTGCGCTGGAACGTTGTTGTCCAGCCATGATAGCCGTTGAAAACAATCGCTTCATGACATCACAACACGACTCCAGCTTTAACAATACCCATCGACTTTGTCCTGACTTGCATTTTGCGTTAGTCGTTGGTTCAAGCGCAACCCACCAGAAAAGTTTGACTACCGAAATTATTGCATCACAATGAAAGTTTCTCGAGATTAATAAGCAAGATTAACAATAAGCAAGCGACACATGGACCGGTAAGCACAGAAAAACATGACAGCAATTTCGGCAAACTCTGTATGAAAAAAGGCGGATCGTTTCAAAAAGAGAAGTTTTTTTTTAAATCGTCGATGGGGGGGTTTGACCCCCCCCCCCCCCCCGTGCTTACGCCACTGCTTATATGCCATTAAAGGAAACTCCTATTTATTTATTGCTTCACAGCAACAGAAATGACAAAACTGCGGTTCAAGCGACACATCGCAAAAGTTAACCTACCGCTACTGTTACATTACAATCAAAGTATCTCGAGAGTAAATAAGAACAGGAGTGACGAACCTATTTGCTGTCGCGGGCCACTTTGTTACTTACCAATAAGCAAGCGGGTCGCATAACTTTTTAGTCATAAACAGTGGCGTAGCGAGAAATTTTAAAAAGGGGAAGCCATAATTTCCATATTTCTTTAAAGCGTTTTTTTTTTGGCAGAACAAATTTGAAAATGATTGAGAAACAAGAAAAGCTCTTGGAGGGTCCGGTGGCATGCTCTCTCGGAAAATTTTAGAAATTTTACATGCTGTAATGGCTATTTGTAGTGCTTTTTGAATAATCCTCAGGCAAATTTTGTTTAAATTTTTTGACCCTGATTCTGAGTGCTTTGCCAAATATGATGCATTTGGCGCGCACATTTTCGATTATGCGTGCTCAAGGCGTAGGCTTATCGCTCTCGAAGAGGTTCGAAGTTATGGAAAAATTGTATACATCAAAAACTATTTTGAAAATGGCTGGAGGAAGGATGCATACCTCTCATCCTAACCCTTGGATTAGCCACTGGCCATAAGCTACAGAAACCATCAAAAGAGTCTGGCATGTTTCAGTCACTTGGCACCATTAGTTTTGTTCTTTTTTTACTAAAAGGCAGAGTCGAAAAGGGGGAAGGATGGCTCAATGGCCCCCCTCTGAATACGCTCCTGGTCATAAACATATCGGATATCGGTCCAATCTTTTTGAAATACTTTTTTTTCATCTACAATATTTCATTTTTTCGCTGAAGACATCGTTGAAGACAAGCGGCTAATTAAATATTGATTAAAAAACAGAATAACAAATACCTTAAGAAAGCAGTAAAATTTGCATATGATAAATAGTACTGGCACCTCACCAATTCATTTCCGCAAACTCACATAATTCCTACTACTGCAAAGGCAAGCTAAGCTCTCACTCGAATAGTTACTCGTAAACTGCTGCACTATGCTGAAGCTGCAACGAACTAGAGTTATGTTATTATTATTTCATAACAATGGATGAACTACTGAATCCTGAAACAGTTGACTTGTATTGAGTGTTTATATAACTACTGTGTGATACGCGCTTGATTAAATCAGGGGCTCAGCTTTTGGTATCGCATCGCAAAGATTAGACGGGGGAAAAAATGTTTAAAAGTACTGGGGCGGCATGCTCTGCTCTTCGCACGAACAAAAATCTTCGTAAAAAAATTGAAAAAAAAATCTTCGCGTTATTTGGTATGCTATGGTTTCTTCGCACGAACAAAACTGGATAATGTTCGAACGAACGTTCGTATTGGCCAAAAATATTCGTCAGTTTAGCTACAATTTTCGAGAAAATCCACGAGTGCTTCAGACCACTCGTAGCTTTAGACGAAGATTTTGTGAAAGGCTAAAGCATTGCTGAAGTAGTCTAATATTTTACCAAAATCACTACAAGCAGATAGACCGTCAGTATAGCTGCAAAACTTTGGATTTTAAAAGATAACCTTCATCACAATTCAAGAAAATATCCCGATCGACGTAGCATAATTGACGGTAATATGCAGAATATGACCAATACCGAACTTATTAAAGAATTCAGGATGAATCGGAAAGAAATTGAAGAAGTATGCACGTTGGTTCAGGATAAAATGCAGCCAATCGGGCACAGATCAACCGATCTAAGCTTGGAAAATAAAGTACTTTTATGTTTGAAAACTCTTGGCAGTGGCAGTTTTCAGAGTTGCAGCAAAGACTTTCTTGGTGTGAGTCAACCTACTGTTAGCAAACAGCTGTCACTATTCACAAACGTCATGGCTGCAAATGCTTCCAAATACATCTATATGCCACGAAACAGAGAGGAAATTGCCAAATGTAAAAAAGATTTTTACCAGCTTGCAGGATTTCCAGGAATTGTTGGATGTGTCGATGGCTCCCATATACCAATAATTGCACCACTAGAAGATGAGTTTGTCTATGTAAACCGAAAAGGCTTTCATTCCATTAATATTCAGGCTGTATGTGACGCAAATTTAATTTTTCAAGATGTTGTAGCAAGATGGCCTGGCTCCCATCACGACTCTTTTATTATGGATATGTCAACACTAAGTAGTCGCTTTCAAAATGATGAATTTGGGGAAAGCTGGATGCTTGGAGATAGTGGATACAGCTTAAAAAATGGCTAATGACTCCATATCCCAACCCAATAATTGCCGCTGAACGAAAGTTCAACTTCTTGCACCGAAAAACTCGGCGTGTGATTGAACAGTCATTTGGAGTGCTGAAGAGCCGATTTCGTATCTTGGACCATACTGGTGGTATCTTTTGCTATGCTCCAGAAAAGGTGGCCAAGATTACGATCACTTGTTGCATGCTTCATAATATTTGCCGACGTAATGGCACTCCCATTTTGGATTCAGACGACCCCATTCCGCCTTCGATAGCTATGGATGAGGATTCGATGGAGTTGCCAGATACAGTAACAGGGTTGGATCAACGACGAAAAATTGCAGAAATGATTTGTTAATTTTTGCTGGTATCAGCATATGCTGTTGATTGGGAAATTTTTGTTAGAACCGTGCTATCGTTAAATGTTTTGTTAATAAACCTGTAGCGCTGCATTACAAGACTCCAACTGTTTTAAAAATAAACATCACACGAGGTGCTTGATGAACTTTGTTTTTATTTAAGAAGCATTAGGCACGTAAAATACGCAGGAAATATTCAGCAAGTTAGGCTTACACGCTTTAAAAGCTGTGGTATTGATGCTGAGGCAATCCTTCTTCGATTACGGGAGTTTGCGATATTGGTTTGACAAATGCTGCTAAAATTTCGTTGGTTCTTTGTATCTCCTTCACCAAACTGCCGAGAATGTTGTTGGTTGCTTCCATATGGTGAGATATCTCGACCACCGCTTTTTCAATGTTTTTTTCTACTTTTAACAGTTCATCTGCTTGCACGTCGCGTTTTTCAGTTGCTGCTGCAGTACGGCGTCGTTTGCTTGGCGGTGTGATCTCGTCATGTACCTCATTGCAAACAAATGTAGAAGGGCTCAAGCTTATTGAAGCACTCGATGTAGAACGTTCAGACACTGGGATCAAAGGCAAGGGGCTTGAACTATCCCCAGTGTCACAGAAGCTGGTGCCAGGAATACCTTCAGTGCATATTGTACCGATGATGCTTGCTATTTTGTATTGCAACTCTGTGGGTTCACTCAATGGATTTGGTCCTCCTCCAGTGCGATTTGATTCTTTCTTATAAACAGCGACATCTCGTTTCGCTTTACTTTTCATGTCGAACCATTTTTTCTTGACTTTGTCCACAGAAAACGGTGCTCCGTGACCTAAGCTATTAATGGTTAACGCAATTGATCGCCATTTGGCATCAACCATTTGTTTCGTCTTGGAGTTGGATAACGCGCCGGTTAAAAAATTGTAAGTCGCCCCCACCAGTTCCACCAACATTTTCACCTCCTCCTCGCTCCACCGTCTGCTCATTTCTTTGCGGGTACCGGTAGACATTTCTTGGCAATAATGATTTGCTGTAATTCTAATACAATCTCGGCCTTTTAATTTTAATAATGCTTCATAATGTCACTTCTCGCAGGAGGTTTTAGGAGGTTTATCATGTTATTTATTACATCATAGAACAACTTCCTTTTGCATACGCGAAAGACGAATACCAACAAACCATGGCATACCAATTACGAACGCATTCGTGTTCGTGTTCTTTCGAACATTTCTGAGATCTTCGCGAAGAAAAATCACGAATACGAACAGAGAAAAAATGCGAAGATTTTTGTTCGTGCGAAGAGCATAGCATGCCGCCCCTGGTCTGGCCAAAATGTTCGCGGGCCGCAGGAAATTCTTTCGCGGGCCGCATGTTCGTCACCTCTGATAAGAAAGTCGGATGGAACAGACGAAACGTTGGAAATTTTTGTAAGCTCGAAGGAAGGACGAACAAAAGACGTATCATTTTAAAAAAGATAAGTTTTCACTGCATTTCTAATCGACAAGGGAGGGGGGAGGTTGACCCCCGAACCCTCCCCCCCCCTGCGTACGCCACTGCGCAGAACGCTGATACTGCAGCGCAAGAAGAACCTGTGTTCTAAAAAAAACTCTTGTGCGCCTCATTTGGAAGCATAAAAGAAATGGCTTGGGCCGGTAAGCGACCCGCTGACGAGCCGTTAACCGTTGGTTTTTACTGGTCCGCTAACGGCGCAGTTCTATATTTTGTTTCTTATTGGGCCGCTAACGAGCCGCTATTAAATAATTTATTCGTTTTAAACTCCGGTTGAATGTGGTTAAAGGTTCATAAGAAGAGTGGGCTTTGGGAGGGCTGAGCCTTATTTTTGGGATGAGTTACTGGGTCGGTTATGGTTACTGGGCTAGAGGTTCCAGGCCATGGGCGGTCCGGGCTGCAAAAAGTCAGCCCGTGCCACCTCTAAAGTATATAACAATCGTTGGAGAGTGATCTCCAAAAATATTTGGTCAATCCGTGAGAAGAAACTTCGATGAGGGTACTATGCAGCGTGTTAATATACAATAAAGACTATTGTGTTCGGTTGAAAAGTTTTTTTGTACGGCAATCAATGCCCCTGTTGCTCTCCCCCACCGAAGACGGGCCTGCATGACACCATTGTACTGCACATGGTACTTAGCCCAAACTTCATAGTTTGCGCACAAGGTAGTCGCTATCACTCATCAGCTCGTAGGTCTTCGTTTCCGCGATCAATGAAATTTCATATGTTACGTAACAAAGAGATCCATTTTATTTTTTGGTTCAAACAGCTCAAATAGCAGCTTACTTTACATAAAAAAGGTCAATTTTCTGATCGGGTTATAAATTATTAAAAGACAGAAAGTCAGAAAAGTTATATGATGTTTGCTGTCAGTGGCGTAGCGAGACATCGTAAAATGGGGGGGGGGGGGGGGGGGCATAATTTCCACACTTTTTTAGGCGTACTTTTTCTGCAAAACAAATTTAAAGCTGATTGAGAAACAAGAAAAGCTCTGGGGGGTACGGGAGCATGCTTCCCCGGAAAATTTTTGAAAATTTACATGCTGTAGTGCTGTACTGGCTATTTTGATAAATTTTTGCAGGCAAATTTTGTTTAAATTTTTTGACCCTAATTCTGTGTGCTTTGCCAAAAGTGATGCATTTTGCTCGCGCGTTTTCGATTATGCTTGCTTAAGGCGTAAGACTTAATGCTATCAAAGAGGTTCGAAATTATGGAAAAGTTGTATGCATCAAAAGCATTTTTGAAAATGGCTGTTGGTAGGATGCATACTCCTCATTCTACTCCCTGTATCCGCCCCTGGGCTGGCCATAAGTTACAGAAACCATCAAAATAGTCTGGCATATTTCAGTCACTTGGCACCATTAATTTTGTTCTTTTTTACTGAAAGCAGAGTCAAAAGAGGGGGCATGGCCCAATGACCCCCCTAAATACGTTCCAGTTTGCTGTTTATTAGATACAAGAGTATAGGCCTATCCTTCAAAGAGCCAAAAATTGTTCATGCAAATTTTTTCATGAATGAATGAGCTCATTATAAACTTGAAATTACGATCTGGTACTGACACTATCCAATGAGAGCGCAACGAAATAGGCTAATGCATTTGTTGTTTAGCCTAGCTAGCACGGTCACTTATTGACATGTAGCAGCAATCTCGATGCAAACATATTTTTTACTGGTAACCTACGTAAAATGATGTTGAAGGGGCGATAAAGTTGTGGACTACTCTCCTCGCAGGCTTGATTAGGATAAAAAATTTCAAGTCTGCTCTTGCAAAGAAGTTTTTTTTTACGGAGAGAATACGGTGCTGTACGTCGATGGGTTTCTTTTTTATATGATATTGAGCTACCTCCTACCTGTACGGTTAACTGATTTGAAGCATTACCGGTATCCAGAGATGGGCAAGATCACGAGTTTTGGTGATCTTGAAGATCAAGATCACCAAAACTCGTGATTTTGAAGATCAAAATCAGATTACCAAAACGAGGTGATCTTGAAAATCAAGATCAAGATCGTGATCTTAAGATCAAGATCACTTCCAAGATCACTTATTATGCGGCGTACTAAATAGAAATTGGTTTAGAAGTTAACAATAACTAATGTAATTACATAGCTTGATCCAACGTTTGAGGCAGCAAAAAACACATTATGAGAATTGAGAGTTTTACCTTTCAGTAGTTTTTAAACAAAAGATTAAATTTGTTACTTATTATCTTATTCTTTGTGTACAACTTGTTCCTGACAAACAACTATGATTAGTAGCACATTACGACATTTTGAGGTTATCATAAAAAATAATTAAAGTTCTATTAATATGAAAAACATTTTTTCATCCTTTTCCACAATTTTACTATGCTGCAACCAGAGATGGGCATTTATCGCGATGATTTATCAGCAATAATTTATTATCGATTATCGTTATCGCTCAAAATAGTTTAGATTTATCGATTACCAATATCGCTTTTGTAATATGTTTTGTTATCGCCGATAAATTATTGCGATAAACGATTCTTTATGCACGCAGTATTCAAACTTCAAAATTAGAAAGATGGCGCTAGTATGGAAAAAATACACAGTCTTGTTGCAATTTCTAAAAAATCTCTCTTTATTTTCTTCAATGCCACGGCAGAGTCCGTGAACTGCTCTCTCTTCTTGAAAAATATAGAAAAACATATTTGCAATTGACTTGCAAAAAAAACTTCGTCAAACACATTGAAAAGTTACCGCAACGATTATCGGAAAAATTTATCGGCGACAACTTATCGATTACCGATGTCGCTTTAAGAAGTTGAGATTTATCGATTAGCGGTATCGCCCCGGGCTTTTTCAATTATCGATTATCGTTATCGCTTTAGTACAGAAAAGTTTATCGTGCCCATCACTGGCTGCAACGCATAACCTAGGTAAAGATATAACAGCTCAGTGCCTACAGTCCTTAGCGGTTATTGGGGAAAAATCTGACTCCAAGAAACTAAAAACCACTAAAAACTCATGTTAGTCTTAAAATTTACGTTAATCGCTTTAAGAATTCTTAAATCTAGCTGTTTCAAGGTTTTTCACATCAAAATGTTCTCTGATTTTATGATTCTTCATGATACTGTATGATATTTCTGCAGCTCATACTTAAAAGTTAATTGGGGTCAAATCTGACCCCGAGAAAATAAAAACCACTTTTAACTTATGTTAGTCGTAAAATTTTTGCTAAATCGCTTTAAGAATTCCTGAATCAATCTGTTTCAACGTTTATTATATCAAGTATTCTCTGATTTTACGTTTTTTTATCAAAATATTATATGATATTTCTGCAGCACCTACCTAAAAGTCAATTGGGGTCAAACTCGACACCATGGAAAGTGACTGATGTTTGTCAACCCGAGCTTGATTGCTCAACGTTAGCCCAATAACGAAAATGGGCTCCCGCAGTGGCTTTGTCTTTCCCAACCACTACTTTTGTGGTTTTGTCCATTTACCGTCATTATTACAGAAAAACCAATTGGGGTCAAATTTGACCCCAAACGACTTTATGCGAATGAAAATGCAATCACCGTATGAGGGTTAATAGAAATGTTTTTTTACTAAAAGGCAGAGTCAAAAGAGGGGGGCCATGGCCCAATGCCCCCTCTAAATACGCAACTGACTACGCTATAACCGTCCGGTTTAATGAACAATTATTATAAACGTTAAAAATCTAAATTGACACTGCCAGTGACGTCACATCGTGATGACGTAGTATTTTAGGTCATCACGATGTGACGTCACTGAAACCCCCCATTGAAAAATTCTGCGTACGCCACTGGTTCTACGGACGAACTCGATGCAATGCAACCCGGGCGTGAAGTTTTGCTTCTGAGCAGAGAGCCATAATTTGTTAAAAACAGCACTCTATTTGAAAACTAAAAGCTTTGATGAGATAATCCAGGTCTTTGTAGAAAGCCGAAGATTACAACGGCGATGCGCTGTTTAAAACTTTTTAAAATTGCTCTGTATCGAATTAAATTTGCATGAGGTTCTTCGAAATGCTTTCCGCTTCTGCAAAAAAACTGAGTCAACAAGTTAAGTAAAGACAATGTAAACTAAAATCAATAATTTAATTTTGGCCTAAAACCTATTAGAATGCATTTTGCACATGTGTAAAAAACTGTAGTAGATACACATGATTTAATACTCTTGTTGGGGGGTAGCGCCTGCTATTACTGGGTCGTATCATAAGTTGTGCCCTCTCTAGTTTAACAAACATTCAAACAGGTAAAATACGGGTTTTGGCTCTCAATAAAAAACAATGGGTGTGATATGACGACTTTTACTTTTATTGGTATATTAATTTGTATTATTAACATGGCGACCTAAATTTTATCAGTATATTAACATTGCGACCTAACTAGGATTTTATGCTCTTAAGAAACCGCTATACAGTTATGGTCTCTTAAAAGAAGAGAGAAGTCTATTCAGTTTTAATAATATAAAAAATAATGATCACAGGTAAAAGCAAGGCTCAACCTTCTCTGTCAGCAAAGTGCTCGATTACTATCACCAGCTAGAGCTTATATTATAGAATCGCTAGGCTACATTATTATAAAAAAACACAACAGCCTGTTTACCGACGACGGCGAAACAGGCTGTAGTGTTTTTTTTATACGTAGTGATTTTATCTTACAAAAAAATAGCATTAACGTTCTTAGGTGCTTAGTAAAAAAACTCTTTTCTACAGCTTTTAGTTATAATCAGGGCATGCTATGGAATGGAATGGAAAATGGTATGGAATGGAAGGAGAATTTTGGTATGGAATATAAAAGATGCTCAGAATGGAATGGAACGGAAGATTTGAAAAATGGAATGGAAAATCGTCTTCCATACTAACTGCATACTTTAGATACTTGGCAATATATCACAACTTACAACAAATCACGAAGTACTACCAAACCATAATAAGGATAATTAGTCACTTTTCGGTTCTGCAGGGTAAGTTTTTAGCATGTAGTGACTGTCTGTATTGTTCTTTTGCGTAAAGCATCAATACATTGTTTACGTCTATGCAGGAGCGTATTTAGGGGGGCATTGTGCCAATGCCCCCACCCCTTTTTGACCCGGCCTTTTCGTAAGAAGGAACAAAACTGATGATTGCAAGTATCTGAAATATGCCCGACTCTTTCGATGATTTCTGTAGCTCATGGTCGGGGGCAGATCCAGGGTGGTAGGATGAGGGCCAGGGGTATACACCCTCCCACTAGCCATTTCCAAAAGTGTTTTGGATGTGTACAATTTTTCCATAATTTCGAACCTCTTCGATAGCGATAAGCTTTACCCCTTAAGCACGCACAATCGAAAATGTGGGACCAAAGTACAACATATTTGGCTAAACACTCAGAATTAGGGTCAAAAAATTCAAACAAAATTTGCCTGAAAATTATACAAAAAGCACTAAAATAGCCATTACAGAAAGTAAATTTATAAAACTTTTTTCCGGGGGACCATGCCCCCGGACCCCCCTAGAGATTTTCGTGTTTCTCAATCAGCTTCATATTTATTCTGCAAAAAAAATACAGAATGAAAATTATGCCCCCCCCCCCCTTTAAAAATTTTCGCTACGCCACTGCGTTTATGTTTACATGCATGTGTTTACCAAATCAAAAAAATTGCATGGCAATTACCGGGCATTTGTATGGGCCAGCTTGGCCCACGTAAATGCCCGATGATTGCTATGCAATTTTTTTGATTGGGTATTTATTGTGTCTTTTTGCAATGCAGGATTGTTCAACGAATGAGCATGACTAGCTTTAGGTTGGGAAGCTTATCCTGCAGATAACGCGCATAACGCAAAATTTAATAATAGTGCATTTTTACCATTCCGTTAAATTACATTATAGTATGGAAGAATGGAATGGAATGTTGAAAAATATTATAGTATGGAATGGAATAAGGAATGGAAAATTTTTAGTATAGAATGGATATGGAATGGAAGAAATTTTGCAGTATGAAATATGGAAAAATCGTCTTCCATTCCATAGCATGCCCTAAGTTATAATGGATAACCAAAAATCCTTTTTTTGCGTCATCGATGACAAATCCAAAGATTGCTTTCACAGAGCATTTTTCGCTCGGTAAGCAGACTTCTTTTTTCAGATGTATCTCTCACAAGTTATTACTGGCGAAGACAAATTACTCGGCCTACAAATCGTAAAAACTGATTCCAAAGTAGCCTAAATACGTACAGCATTTTTTCAGAAAGCTTTTTGTCGACTTACTTTTAGTTTTCGACTTGCGGCAACAGTTCCTCTCATGTTGACAGACTTGCAATTTTAAAATAAAACCGAGAATAGTCAAAACGGTAAGTTCTACCAATTCAGTAAAAATGCGTTTGCGAGCAGGCTATATTGGAAAAACAATAAATCGCTTCCTTCATTGACATTAAAAACAGGCAAGTTTAGGCTTATTCCATTCAGATCAGAATTCACGAATGTGTCTTGCCAGAATCATACTGCATGGTTTCTATTGTTCTCGTTCCCTTATGTCATCGTTGTCACTAGAAAGGCGAATGCTACGAATAAGCCTACGTAACTTTGTTAACACCGCACGTTAAGCGCATTTTTGATTCGCATAGCGCCTCTTTCCAAAAAAATTTCACAATCTGTCCAATGGATGCCGAATAAGTGCTTCCGAAATACTGTCCTGCAAGCTACCAAAAATGATTTCTTGCAGTAGGCTACCAACGTGGCTGAACTGGGCCGGCGCCAAGGGGGGCCTGTCCCCCCAATCGACATGCTTGGTCCCCCCAATTAACAAGCTTACGCTTTTAAAGACAGCAGCTTTTGTGCTTAATTTCAAACTTTGGCCCTACTGATAAACGCTTGGCTCCCCTAAGTCGACTGCTCTGGCGCCGGCTCTGTGACTGAGTGTTGTCTACAGTAATTGTGCCGCTGCGATAAATTTAACTCATACAGTAGGATGACTCAGGCCCGTAGCCAGAAATTTTTTTCAGGGGAGACCCATTGGGGCCCGGTTTTTTATTACATGGCCTATATGACGTCAAACATTGTGACAATGTAGTAGTAGGTTAACATAATTTTTATCATGCTATATATGAACTGTACACGTGTACAGCTTATTGGCTTCTCTGTACGGTTTATGGGCACGGTATTTTAAAAGTAAATAAGTTTTTGAAGATGAACCCTACAACAATAGTTTTGCTTGTATTACGTGCACAGAGGCGCCCGCAGGAATACCGCTGGAAAGATGGCAACTATAAGTCTGACATTTTATCTCAAGAAAAACTCTGTTGCTGCAACACATACCACAGTACTGTGACCTTTAGGATCAGGGTTGCCAACCTTTTGATAAAACTACATATACCAAATTAACTGTGAAAATACACCAAAAATATTATGCTAAACTCGCGATTTCCTTGCGCAGGTAAATTTTCTTCCCTCTCTTTAGGTATCAATTCAATCTTTTATTTCTGACCGGCAAATGGCAATAAAAAGATAACGACAGGAAATATGCCCCAGAAAAGGAGTGTGCAACAAAACGAATAAACGTTAAAACAAGTATAATTAGTCAGATTAACTATACTTGGTTGCAAAACCGGGTAAGGTAAGCAAGAAGTCCTTACATTTAAGATTCCTGACTAATCTTCTACCTAGCGGTTTTTTCGGTGCGTCTTTCCAAACATATTTGTACGAGGATGTATTTGTATTATAAAGCTGATCTTTAGGCCTCTGTTTTTGCTGTTTTTTTCTTGTGCCTTACCGTTTAATTTGATTTTGTTAGGATAAATAAACTGCTACTACTACTACCGTTATGCAATTGCACAAGTAATTAGCCTACGTTTGCTCTATATTCCCTCTGCGCAAGACTTCTATTACATCTACAGCAGCTATGACTACATTTTATCTTCTTCCATAACAAAGAATTTTATGATTTCAATAACACGATTCCTTTCAAAGCTACGAGTCCGAGCATAATCGAGGACTCAAATGCTGACTGGCAGAAGAAGAGTTGCGATAATGTGGTTTTTGCGTTTCACCCCCGATAGACTGAGTTTCAGCATATTTTCAAAATCTACTGGAAATATAGGCTATACATCGCAAGTATCTGTAAGTAGCATACTCAGCATGTAATGCTTTTGCTCAGTCAACTGTCCGTTTCAAATATAGGCTACCAAACCAAAACTTTACCTACCAAATAGTCAAAAAATATATCAGATTTTTCGAATCTGGTATACCAGTTGGCAACGCTGTTTACGATTGAAATGAAAATAGCAGTAAAAATTTGGCTCAAAAGCAGGTTCCTCTGCGGAGTTCCAACTTCCAACCGCACTTTTTTGCTCTGGCGCAAAACCAGGGTCACGCGTTTATCACCATCATTGTTACATTATACTAGCGCTATTTTAAACTCGTAAAACAAAGTTTATGTTGTATCAATAATTTTGCAATTTTTTTCAGAAAAATTTGCAAATTTTGTGCTAAGTTATCAGTGGGGGCCCGGCCCCTACTGTGCCCCCCCGTAGCTACGGGCCTGGGATGACTTCAACGAAAGATTCTTTAATTAACGCTAGTAGATTTTCTTGCGCGCTTAGTTTCGAACTTCTGGCCAATTGCAGGCCAAATTTTTGTTCCAGGGCCGGCGCCAAGGGGGGGGGCTGCCCTCCCCCAATCGACATGTTCGCCCCCCCCCCCAATTAACAAGGTTGCTTTTTTGAAGACAGCGGCTTTTGTGCTTAATTTCAAACTTAAGCCCCTCTAAGTCGACTGCTCTGGCGCCGGCTCTGCTATGTTCGCTACGACGATTCCAGTTACGCAAGTTCTATCTGTTTGCGCATATTTCCAGGTAGCTACGGCTGCACTCAAATGCATAAAAACTCGACAGAATTCAGAGAAGAGAACTTCATTTTTTCGCAGCCAAGAAAAAGAATGAGTAGGCTTAATACGTTTGTTTGCGGCGAGGAATTTCGACGACATTTACAGGTATGAATAATTAACAAGCGACTAATTTATCGCATCATGTTTTAGGTTGCTCCATTACAGACTTATTCTCGCTATGTAGATTACATGGCTAAAGGAAGCTATTGCCAGTGACTACCAATAGGCCTACCATTACAAAACGTCTTACTTTGATATATTCACGAAAAGGCTTGCGATAAAATCAGAAAAAACAATAAAGTATGCGAGTTCCTGCGACAAAAGTGTTTTGGCACAAAACAGCGCTATTTAGTATTTTGCATTCACTTTAAACAGCTTATTTTAAACCTTAATGATATTTGCAACGCATATTTTGGAATGGTTGCATGGAAAATTTTTACTTAGCTCTCCGGCGATGTGATTGGCTAGAGCAGTTGCGCCAGTAATCAATAAAAAACTGCATATTTCGGAATGGTTGTAGAGAAAATTTCTTGTTTATTCTATTACTACCACTTTACCTCATCCCGAATTATGCACAAGAAACCAAGTTCGTTGAGAATATCAGATGGCCGAGTGGTATAGAGCGTCTGCTTCTGGGTTGGTAGACTTGGGGTTCGATTCCGAGTCGGGTCAAACCAATGACTTAAAAATTGGTATTCACAGCTTCCCTGCTTGACGTTCAGCTTTTAAGGAACTGAGTGGAGAAAGCCGGCAAGTTTGCTCGTTGTGCCGTGGGGAAAGGCACGTAACGGAATTCCCCCATCTTAGTGTGGTAACCAAATGGCTGGGCAACTCCTACGCAAGCTCGTACAGCGCTTCGTCGCTTTCTCGTGATAGGAGGATAAATATGCCAATAATAATAAAATCAAGAACCTTCAGAAGCATCGAACCCACTTTATAGTCATCTTGGTCGAGCCCCACCATTTTCCTCGCAAATGCTCAAGCCAATCAAATCGCTGGAGAGCAAAGTGGAAAATTTTGAACCATTCCAAAATATGCATTTACATTTTGCTACATGGTGCATGAATTCTAATTGGGCCTACAGTATTTTCGAAAAAAGCCTCTTGTTTTTTGACGTGGTTACGCATTGAGTAGAATCGACAGCGTTCGAAACTTAAAGGAAAGTTAATATGACGTCAATAGCAGGTTTTTCTTAAAGCGCTATTACGGACTCAAAATTTGGTTCCTCAGAAAAAAATATAAAAAACAATTTCTTTTCATCCTGGGTCTCTACAGGTTAATTTTGGGCATCTAACGCTTCGCTTAAAAAATCCCGTGTCAAGACACTGTGCCAACAACATGTTAAAACCTATGCGTGATAAAATATGATAAACAATTCAAAATTTGCATTGCTTTACGCTTGTTTAACGATACACGTACCACTCTGGAATTGTTATTTTGTTTGTTACCGTTTAATCTAAATCCAGTAGTGAAAGTGAGCCGGAACGGTCCGATACGCCGTTCCGGTAAAAGATTTGCTGCCGGAACGCCGTACCGGTAAAAGTTTTTAAATCTAAATCCAGCCTGAAGCACACTCCACAAGTCAAATCACCAAAAAAAATATTCAAGAATGGGCTCACTTTTATTAAATAAATATATTTTTGCACAGAATTAATTTCGAAACTTTTTATCAAAATCAAAATTCTTTAATGCGAACAATCCTTTGTTCAAAGTGCCCGTAAGCTAAATAACCGGGTTTGTTAGAGTTGAGGTTTTCGTCTGCAGCCCAAAAAATTTTCAAAGTTTTCCAGGACCCGTCTAGACCAGGCAGGCGCGAATAAACAGCTTTTGTCGGGGGGGGGGGGGGGGGGGCAGAAAACTTAATATGTTAAGGCCTTTTCAGGCAGCCGAAGGAAAAAGTTTATGATTAAAGTACGCTGTCTAGCAGTGGTGTATGTAGGATTTTTCAATGGAGGGGGTTTCAGTGACGTCACATCGTGATGACGTAAAGATATAACTTACTACAATTACGGTAGTTCAGAGGTATTGTAATGTGCATCGGATTGTAATGTTTCTAATCTAAATTATTACCGGTACGCAATTGCAATTAACCATGATTAAGCTATATAATGCCATGACTAAGGCAACAACCAAAATATTTCATTCACACTTTTGCTTGATGCGCTTCATTTAAGGGGAGAAAAGATTTCACAGAAACTCAAGCTGTTAATCCGTGGTTAAAAATTTACTGAAAAATTTTTAGCTCACCTCATTTTTAGCCATAGGAAGGTTAACTGATCAAAGGAGGCCAGCTTTCGCAACGTCACAAACAGGGTGTAGCCAGGGGGGTAAAACAGTTAATTGCTTCCCTCCCAAATTTTTTTTCAAGAACCAACATTGATACAAACAACACATAAAAACCTTGATATAAACATTTAATATGCACTCATTTTGAAGGGGCAATTTCTCCCATAACTGTCTTCAAAAGTGAAGATAGAAAGTGGAGCATAAAAAAACACTGCCCTCCCTACCGAAAGGTTTTTAAGCTAAAATGCATTGCGCGCGAGAAGAATCCCTGATCATGCGATTAAGGTCAAAACAGCGTCGATATTGTCTAAGCATTTTTCACCCATATCACAGCGTCGATATCATCAGATACTTTTAAACACATAATCGGGATGTCTAAAAAACGGAGCACTCCAGCTTCTGCAACAGTTACGGTGCGTAAAAACAATTTTGCCTCTCCCCCCGTTTCCGCCTTTGGGCTTCTTCAAATCTTTTGTTGGTCTGGCCTTCCTTGGCAGTATTTTTATTTTATCTTTAGCACTTGCGGCAGGGTCAATTTATGTTTAGTTTTTTATATTTTAATAATTTTTCAACAAACCGGTCGGTTATAGCGCAGTGTTAAAAATGTCGCTATCGATGCAGAACGTTTGGGGTTCAATTCCCAGACCGGTCAAATGGGACACACTTTAACCAACGGCTCGTCACCACTGGGACGTTTCTTTAGAGCTGCGTTGCCCAGGCGCTAAGCTGCGGGGTCGGGCCCTGCCACTTGTTATCGCGCTTCGGTACTACAGCAAGTGCAATGAAACGCGTACGAGTTCAGTTCAATTTATTTTTTTGCCAACCAACGCAATGCGGTCGCTTAGCAAGGAGACAGCCAAAAGACACTGTAGCGTCGTCACAATCGGTGGTCGACTACAGCCGATTTCGAACTCAGTTTCATGTTTGCTACTCTAGATCACAGTGACCTTTGTTACTCTAGGTCCCAGTAACTGGCGTTGTGCAGCTTACATTTCCGGGAGTTGTGATTGCCGATTGCTTCTTGAAAGATGCGCGATTAGCTCATTCATTAAATTTGTTTTTCTTTTGAGTGTTTTACAGCTTCGTTCAGTACAACTCATCTCAAGATCTGTTTTAAATTCACATCTAAATTCCATGGGTTTGCGTCTCACAATGCAAACACTATCCTGTCGACAAGCCTTTTCAAGTTTAATAAATTTTCTAAAAACTTCTGGAGCAATCGTTTAAATTAAATCAATCTTGTCGCGCGTTAGTTGATGTATAGGCCTATTCACTTGTTCGGCTTTATTGTGCCATTAACTCTTTATATTTTTGTGTAGGTTTACAGACTTTACCAACTTTATTGTGTGAGTTACTGTAGATGTTTATTTTTTATTTTATGGCATATTGATACTACTGGTGCAGGCCTTCACCAAACCACTTGTGCTAATTGGGGATTAGGTTAACCAAATTTACTAACTTGCTTTGTGTGACCAAAATTGTTCGTTCGATTATTTTGTTTTGTGTGCCTTTGTAGTTCATTGTTTGTACGTACCGTAGGCTATATTGTTTAAGTCCTGGCGCTAAAAGACTCCTTAGTTAAAGCGCCGTAAAACCACTTCATAATAATAACAGATGGAGTTAGACGTGCTGGTGATAGCAGCGTCTATTTAGTCGATTTGCAAGTTGCAGTGCAATTGATTTTATTTGAATAAGCTTTAGATGTTTAAGAAATTACAGAGCTGTTGCTCGATATCAATGTGTGCGTAGAGTTACTAGTTGGAGCCTTTATTGCTCGACAAGAATTTAACTTTGAGCTTTCATTGCTCGACATTATTTGTCATCCGTTGAATTTATATTTTCATTACCGTCTGCAAGAAATAGTTGGTGAGTACCATATGTGTATACTTTGTCTGATCGTCGGTCTCGAGTAAATTTAAACCAAATGTTAACGGCTAACTGTTCTGCACTTGCGATGCACTTTCTTCTGATTTAATTTAAGTGAAGATATATTAAAGGTTTAAGTTTAATGTTGCGAATATTGTCATTACTTATTTGTGTTTATAACTTCAATAGAAACCGCTCAAAACGTTCAAATCGAGTGAGTTCTGTATCGACTCCGCGATAGCAGACGGTTTACTTCGGAATCGTTACAGACACGGTGGTCATCGAGTCAGCTGCCACCTTACCAAGATTTTATTTGATTCAGTTTTGAAACAAAAAATTTGTGGGCAGCCATAGTTACTGCAGATACACCGCATTTAAGAAAACTCCTACATATTAAGTTCTGCACAGTAACATCAATCACAAAAATGCAGTTCAAGCAAAACACATCAGAAAAGTTGGTCTACCGGTATTGTCGCATCGCATCTCGAGATATTAGAAAGTTGGACAAAACAGAAAAAACATGATAGCAGTTGCGGCAATCTCCGCTCGAAGAAAAGTCGTTTCTTTTTTATTTTTTCTGCAATCGTCCAGGGGGTGGGTGTTGACTGAGGATGTTGGCTGTTGACAGCAAGTGTAGTCCATGCCAACAGTTTAATTTCATTAGTTTGTTTTTATATCTTGGACTAATTTTCGCCCGAGGAAGGGGGTAACTTTACTGCCCTCTATTGGTTAACTCATGCCAGTTAAAGAAAATAAGGTAGGACCCCAATTGGCAGAAATAAGGTTTGTCGGCTCTAAAGACTTGGCTTATTGTGTCGTATCACAAATAGGCTGCTGAGCTGAACTGCTGTTCCTAATATTCCAAAGCATAATGGCATATAGGCTACTTCAATACCTTACACAGAGCCGGCGGCAGAGCAGTCGACTTAGGGGGCCAAGCGTTTATTAAGGGGGGGGGGGGCCCAAAGTTTGAAATTAAGCACAACAGCCACTGTCTTCAAAAGAGTAAGCTTGTTGATTGAGGGGGCCAAGCATGTCGACTGGGGTAGCCAGTTCCCCCTTGGCGCCGGCTCTGACCTTACAACTAAAATAGGCGAACTCTTTATCTGTATTATGCTTTCCTCAATACTGATTCACCGAATAGGCAGTCCAAGCAACCTTTTCATTGTGAATTTATTTCTGACTTTCATATGGATAATGGTGTAGGCCTAACAAGTAACGATAGCAGCCTAGCCGTTAACAAGAAAGGACTTTGATCGCAGAAAACGCTGCTACTCAAACGACCTTCCTGAATCTTAGTTTAAATCAGGGAGTCGAACCGTAAATATCGCTCCGGTTCCGGTTCAAGAAATTTTATTTTTAACGCTTCAGGTTCAAGACTTTTCAAAAATTTGGGTTAAGGTTCGGATCGGGTTCAGTTGCACCAAAATTTAAAGGTTCGGGTTCATCGAAACCAAACTTTTAAGGTTTAGGTTCGGTTCAGGTTCACTAAATCCAAATTTTAAAGGTTTAGGTTCGGTTCGGGTTCGCCGAAAAAAAGCGGTTTTCACCGGTTCGCGGTTCAGGTTCGGGTTCACTTCATAATCTTTAATTTGGCCAAAAACTAAATTAGGGTCTCATATCATTAAAATAACGAAATATAAATTGCATGCCTGAATCAATTAAGGTTAAATAAAAATGTAAAAATTGATTAAATTCTGAAAAGCAGAAAGAATGTTGCAAAGGTTGGAATAGGTCAGTACTCTATCGTTCTGATGATGTTGGTCGTCAGTACCATCGAAACGTCAACAAATAAAAAACCTGACTAGATTTAGTTGAGGTTATTGTAAAGTTATTGGAAGAACGAGAAAAAACTCCAAGTTAGCAGAAAGAATCTTACGCATCGCAGCACACGTCTAGAGATTTTTATTAATATTGTTTAAGAATCAGCTCAGGTTCAAACATTGTTACTAAACGATTTCTGTTCAGGTTTATGTCCACAAAATATTATAGGTTCTGGTTCACTTGCATAAAATTTTAAAGGTTCGGTTCAGGTTCACAGATTTGAAATATTAAAGGTTCGGTTCAGGTTCAATGATCTCAAATTTAAACGGTTCAGGTTCGGTTCGGGTTCACCGATAAAAAGCGGTTTGTACCGGTTTGCGGTTCAGGTTCGGTTCGACTCCCTGGTTTAAAGTATTTTGGATTTTGATACCAATCATGACATTTGCCAACAAGTAAGAATTTATAAAAAATTTCGGGGGGAGCCCGCCCCCCCCCCCCCCATGAATCTGCGCATGAGACAGACCAGGAGTGGCGAACCTTTCTTTTTTTGGCAAACGAGCCAAAGTATTAAAAATAAAGTGTAGCAAGTTAATGCTGTGCCATTGCATTTAACAAAACAAAAACATATTTTGTTCCATATTTATCCTCTTATCACGAGAAAGCGATCAATGCGTTATACGAGCTCGCTTAGGAGTTGTCAGCCATCTGTTTACCACACTAAGTTGGGGGAATCCCGCAAAGGCGCTAAGTGCCTTTCCCAACGACACAACAAGTAAACTTGCCGGGTTGTTCTCCACACTGTCCCTGCTGAGCGTCAAGCAAGAAAGCTGCGAATACCAATTTTAAAGTTATTAGGTTGACCCGACTCGGAATCAAACCCAAGTCTACAGCTCCCGAGGCGGACGCTCTCACCACTCGGCCATCTGAGCTGTTAGTCTCTACTACATAATGATTAATAAACAATGAACTGTGTAGAAAGTGAGTTAGCGGACTTGAAGACCTTTTTTTTGGTCTTCACCCGATTTTACAAGGAAAACAGTAACCCTGAGGTCGTGGAGACCTTTTTTTGGTCTGCAGTGCGAAAAATAATAGCTCTAC
Source organism: Trididemnum miniatum (assembly GCA_964006365.1). Classification (NCBI taxonomy): domain Eukaryota; kingdom Metazoa; phylum Chordata; class Ascidiacea; order Aplousobranchia; family Didemnidae; genus Trididemnum; species Trididemnum miniatum. The sequence continues at coordinate 5,496,848 of OZ023244.1, forward strand.
GAAAGTGAAGGCTTTGAGGGGGCAATTTGGACCCACAGTTTCCGAAAAGAGGCGATTGTGTAAAAAAGGTTCAAGACCTCTGTGTAAAACGAAATCGAGATTAAAGTTTCAAGTGGCGTGCCAGAAAAAATTTGCGCCGTGCCACATCTGGCACGCGTGTCATAGGTTCGCCACCCCTGGTTTAGACTAAGCATTTTTTTACAAAAGTGTGGCCACATTGACGTGAAAATTGGTGTTTTTATGAGAGGAATTAGGCCTATTAGGATTATGGCAGCAGAGATGGAAAAATTTACTCAGCCAGTACCACTGTGAGCTAGAGGTGTTCAGAATCTGGACATTTTAAAAAAGTTCAAGTTTTCAAAGCTTATGTGGTGCCTAGGACCTTAAAAACACCTGCTGTGTAAAAAAAATTCGAAAATTTTATTTCTTCCATATCGCTCATGGCGGTTAAAAAAGTGTAACCAAAATTGCTCAAAGGGGATTCCCCTATGACGTCATTATTAAGATAAACTGACATAACTCGAGTTCTGCAGCAGTTAGAAGAACGAGATCAATTACATTATCTTTCATGACACGCGTACTTTACGATGGGGGTAAAATGATGACGTCATAATACATATCAACATGGTGACGTCATATTCCAAATTTCACGAGTTTTGCTAAAGCAACTTCAGCGCAAATACAAAATATGCTTATCAATTGATTCATATGATCAGCTTTTATAATGATAAGCTGTATTAGCATTAGTCAGAAGTATAGTTCTAATTTTCGTAAGCACTGGTAGACTATCTAACATTGGGGTCATGGATATAATTCAGTAATATTTCAAACGGAAAAATATCAATTGCGGAAAATGGAGTTATGAATAAGATTTGCCTCTTACTGTAACAACTAGCAAAGGGTTACGAAATGAAACATTTTAGAGTGCCCGTCGTCCGTACATTGCTCCGGTGCAAACGCAAGTTTAACCTATAAAAACACACGTACAAGATTACACATATCGAGTTAGAAGTCAAGTAGATGGATGAGCTAAGGTCGATTTTTTAAAGTCAGCAAATTGACTTCGGTGTTTTTCAACGACTTGCAAAATACTTGCTCGCTGCTCTTCATTCTCTGTCAAAATGGCGGCATAGTCGGAATGTAGTTTGACACCCCTTTCAGCTGCATCGTTGACAACTTTAATGTTGGCAACAAAGCTTTGGCCTTTCTTGAAAGACTCATTGGAAATCCAAACCTCTGGCGAATCATAAAGCCAATCTTTCTCCAAATTCAGTGCATCAAAAATGAACCAAGTCTCTGTGCCGATGAAGTCGTGAAGTTTCGATTGTTCGTCAATATTTCGCTTGAAAACTGGAATACCTCGGCGAAACTCATCTGGTGGTGATACTGAGAGCAATCGTAGCGCCATAGATTCTTTGACCTCATTGGTTAGCAAAGGATGATGGCTAAAAAAGGAGAACACAACCGTTTCTTCTGTCAAATACCACTGATGTGCTGAAAGCTTTGCGAAGGCAGCATCAGCTACAGCTGGATCCTCAGTCTTGTAACGGATCATGTTTTGCAAAAATATTAGATCGTTGATTGGTGCGTCCAACCCAATGCTACATTTCAGCCACGCAGGAACATAGAAAAGAGCAATAAATGCATTTATGCGATGAAGTTTTTCTAAAAAGTCGCTGTCGTAAGACATTTGGTCTGCCCACAAAAACATTTTTTGGCAATACAAAACTTTGCCCATCCATCGAGCACTGGAAGTAGCACCAGGTTTGTGGTGAAAAAAGTTGGAGGGAGCTGCACCGAGTAATGCAAGTGTGTTCTCTGCGCATTGCTTGTAATCGCCTCGTATGAATACTTCCTTTGTTTTGCTTTCACGTTGGATGATCTGCTGTAGCTCACATATTACTTCTTTTGCCTTTTCTCGAAGCCAATCTGAAGAAAAGTTCAAAAGGCAGTAATTTTGTGACTTCTCGATTTTTGGCCAGGATGCTTGAAAAGCGTTAAAGTGAGGATCTTCTGGTGCTGTCGAGTCACCAAACAAGCAAGTATATACAGCTCCAATAATGAGCTCGTATATATGATGGCGACATGCATGGTAGAAAAGCTTGTGGTCCAAAAGTTTCTCCAAAGTTTTTGCCGCACCTTGGTTACATCCTGTGTTGCTGGCTGTTGTGTCAAAAACCAACGCTTTAACTTCATCTTTCAGATTCCAAACTTCCAAGAGATCGAAACTTGCTTCTGCTTGGGCTTTTCCGGTTGCTCTTTCTAGTTTTTGCACGCCCAGCAGCTTTCCTTGTTTATACTTAGAAACCCCGGAAACCAGCACAGAAAGAGCTTCGTATTTATTTCCATAGCAATCTTTTGTTAACTTTCCATCCCAGTGAAGAGCCAGAAAATCCTGTGGAGCATCAATTATTTGATTGAAGATTTCCGTGGAGATTTGCAGTCTGCTTGCTATTCGAGCCCGGTAGGTGGAAGAACGTGAAAGACAAAAGTCATCAAGATTACCCTGGCTAGCTTTGATAAAAGATGCTATTAGCATTGTAGCAGCGTTATCAGAAATTTTAAACCTGTCCAAAACCTCCGTAATCTCCATGCTGTTAATGAGGTTCCTAGGAACGTTGAGTGTTACAAACGATTTTTTTGAACTTGGACCAGGTTTTTCGCTTTCCTCGTACTCGGTACCGGAGCTGAGAGTTGAGGCTGCAGAACTTGAATGTTGTAAGAACTCTATGTCTGCTTCATCACTGCTGGATTGGCCGATAGTGGTAGGCTTTGTAATCAACCGATCACTTTTTTCTTGACGCCTCTTGACGCTTTTTCGAAGCAATAAGTCTTCTCCGCTGATGACGCTCTTTCGCGCACTGCGTTGGTCTTCGTAAAACGCTATGTCCTCTTCCTTTTTCTTTGCAGATAACATGTTGTTCTTTCGAATATACTGAATCGCATCATGAGCCCCTATATCCCACAACTTTGATAGAGTTGAGACAAACATCTCACGTTTTCTCCCGGGATCGGACTGACGCGTTTTATTTTTGCAGAGCTGCAACCAGGTGTCATATTCATTTTGTAACCTTTTAATTGCGTTGATTCTGGTTATTGTTTTGATACCGGCCTTGGACCATATCAACAATACTTTATCAACAGCGCCTGACAAATGATTTTTTATTGGGGTGTTGATGGGGGTTGTTTCTTTTAAATTCAACACATACTGGAGGACTTGGCTCAACAATGGTAGTTTGTTTCCACTGATATGCTCTGCACTGCGCCCAATTAAAAAGTAATCTGTTGCTGAACGAGTTTTAATCTTCTTTCGAGATGGTTCTGTCATTATTCTTCACTGATTGAATGCTTTTAACAGTCAGAAATTATGTATATACAGTACTTGTATAGAATACCATGATGATCTAAAAATATCCACAAATCATTATTTTCCTAATCATGCTCGTTAGCTAAACCTGACTCAAAATGCTTTCATGAAGTCAAGCCTGCAATATCCCCAGTAAATTTTCTGATTAACTAGCATCCTCTGGTTACTGTAAAGTTCTACTGTTATCATTACAGATCGCTCTGTTATCTAAAAATAAGATTGAAATGGCCTCCCGACTTAAAACACTTTCGAAGGTAATGGCTATAAAAGCTGCTGACCACAGCGAATTACAGAGCTATGAATAACTTAGGTCCAGAGTCCAGCAGATGTTTTTAAGTAACATAAACAGTCAGCTGATAACACCTTAATTGGCTTGGTTCTATTACGCCATGACGGTAAACCAACATTTTAAGCCTAGAAGATGTGTGTATTCGTTCATTTGCGTTCAATTCAGCAAAAAAATCTCAAAAATACGTAATATGACGTCATCATGCTAATATATATTATGACGTCATCATTTTACCCCCATCGTAAAGTACGCGTGTCATGAAAGATAATGCAATTGATCTCGTTCTTCTAACTGCTGCAGAACTCGAGTTATGTCAGTTTATCTTAATAATGACGTCATAGGGGAATCCCCTTTGAGCAATTTTGGTTACACTTTTTTAACCGCCATGAGCGATATGGAAGAGATAAAATTTTCGAATTTTTTTTACACAGCAGGTGTTTTTAAGGTCCTAGGCACCACATAAGCTTTGAAAACTTGAACTTTTTTAAAATGTCCAAATTCTGAACACCCCTACTGTGAGCCTTCATGGAAATTTTTTTGAATAATTGAGTGTTTGATTTGGATTATGTGGTTATGTTTTTGGTCGAAAATGTGTTGTTACGTTTGTGGTTATAATCTTAGAATAAAGAGTTAAATGTAGATTTTGGGTATATTTTGTACATACCCCCCTCCCCCATTGTTTCGAGTCTCAGATTAGCGATTCATGCCAATATCCAGAGACAAATTAGTTATTTGCGTTTTAGCCAATCTCGGATTATCTGATATTTCATAGTTCGTTAAAATTTTGGGTATGACTAAGCCTAAGGCGTTTAGGATTTTGTGACTGGATAAGTGGAAACTGTACCTAAGACTCATTTGCCTCTTTTTATCAGCAACTATGAAAAATTTTTTTACTTTCACCACTGTTCTGGGCTTCTGGCGCAGTACCGGTAAGAAAATTTTTCTACTTTCACCACTGCCTAAATCTCAAAGAAACAAGTGCAAACGAACCAATATCATAAAACCATTAAACACACTTGTTCCAGCATCGGCAAATATTTGTTTCTTAGTGTTTGTTGGCCGAGATTCGAACCGCTGTTCCAAATCATCACTTATCGCATGGCGGTTCAGTTCAACGTTCATTAATCAATGCATTATTTTTATCACTTCACACCCCCGGTAATTAATTTGTCAGTCACGAGACGAAAAACGCTTTTTTTTGGAACTAATTAGGACGCCGCAATTCACGATTGACTTGTTTATGCACTGTAGTTCAGTTTTGCATTTGAGTTCGTCGAGTCAACACGTCAAAGCCACTATAAGACAATTATATATTATTTTGAGTTGAAAATTTTGGTTTTTAGCTGGGATTACTCTTGGTAAAATTTCACTCCATCAATCTTTTGCTTACTGGCTTGCAATATCAATTTTATAGACGCTGTATTCTGCAATGTTTTTATCGTTTTATCCCAAGTAGACTTAGCTCATCAATAAAGAGTAATAGCTGGATCAAGACCGCAGCCATTTGGCGAAAGGTGAGAAACGAGTGATGGCTTTGGCGCTCCGCCCTAGCCCGTGGCGCACCCAGGGGAAGTTAAGGGGGTCGACCCCCCTCCCCTTTTGAAACCGAACCCTTGTTTTTAAAGTGAAGTGTCCAAATTGTGCAAGTGCAGTACGTGCTGTTATTTCAAAATAGCTGTGACAGAATTTGCCCCGCATCATACTGAAGCCAAATCGGCTGGTTGGTGTAGTGGTAGGAGACATTGTTATCCGTTCGGGCAGGGGCAGATCAAAGAGGGATGTGGGGGATGCATCCTCCCACCAGCCATTTTCAAACATGTTTTTGATGAATAGGCTATACAGTTTTTCCATAATTTAGAACTTTTTCGATAACAATAAGCCTTCCGCTCCAAGCATGCATAATCGAAAATGTTCAAGCAAAATGCATCATATTTGGTGAAACATTCAGATTTAGGAGCAAAAAATTTAACAAAACTTGCCTAAAAATTGTTCAAAAAGTGCGAAAATGGCCGCTATAGAACGTACATTTCCAAATATTTTCAGGGGGAGCATGTCCCCGGATCCCTCTAGAGTCTTTTTCATTCTCAATATGCTTAAATAAACTCTGCTTGAAAATATGGCAAATTTGGGTGCCCCTCCCTGAAAAATTTCTTGAATACGTCGCAGACATGAAAACATTTTCAAAAGGCTGTTTACGACTTTTTTGGGTCTAACGTCTTTGTATTTAGTTTACACTCAACCTAATTCAAAATTTCATCCCCCCTCACCAAAACTTTCTGGATCCGTTCCTGAGTGCGAGATCGATTTTTTTTAGAATCCCCCCTTCGAAATTTGCTGGGTGCGCCCCTGGCCCTAGCAACAGTTTTACCAGAGCAAGCTTCTATGTTACGACGGTTTCGTAACAACACTACTTTGCTGTGTTAAGTGGGCAGACGTAACTCACAATACCATTTGTAACAGTAAACTTAAAATCGGAAACTCAATGCAAAGCACATTAAGGATCATTCGCGCCCTCCAACGGATGGCAAAAGAACAAAAGTGTTCGTGAAATTAAAATGCAAAAAGTGGAACAGTGTGTGCTCACAGTTCAAAAGCCAAAACAATCATCTACTTTGTTATCTTTTAAACTCAAGGATAAACTTAAGTTTAAACGCATTTTTATGCCACACTTGCAATTTCGTGATTACGAATATCAACATTTAAGCAAATTTAACCATATGTCAAAAACTGAATCAACGCAAGCCTATTTAATTCATTGACAGCAGTAAAAAGTAATTACCCATGCAAGTTGAGAAAAAGTTTCGAGCTAGACTACAAAATTGCTGCCCACAACAAAAGGCAGTTGCTTTTCTAATGACACTCCTGGGGTCAGGGTAGGGAAAAATCGATTGTAATCGATATTCTTTACTTTTTGTTCATCAAATGCACTGGAGCCTTTACTTTTTTGAATGAGCATCGATTATGATTTTATCTTTACTTTTTTTATGGCGCAATTCGATATTCCATATTCGATTCTTCTTGTCCAGGTTACTTTATCTCCCTTTAGTAAATTTAAAATAAACGTCGGTATGTCATTACCTTGTTTTTACAGATAATTTTTTTTGTGCCAAAAAAATGATTTTTAATAGCAAAGTTGCTTCGCATATACTATTTCCGTCGTTTGTATGTAAGTTACCAGGTTACCGTATGAATGTGAGGACATCACAAAAAATGCTTGGCGTACATCGCTAAATGTTTAGTGTAATATTGATTACAATATTCTTTATTCTTTACTTTTTTGGGTATCGATTTCCAACCCTGCATGGGGTTACAAAAGCTAAGAAACGCATCGAGTTGTCACACCCGTAGATTTACAGGCAAAAACAGATTTTTTGCTTCGAAACGTAAAAATATTCTGGTTTGCTTTTATCACAATTAGTGAGCTAGTCATTACAACTGATATGCTAGACCAGTGGTTTTCAACCTTTCGAGACCCCTAAGTTAAGCAATTCATTGTTGCGGACCCCACACGAATCAACGCAAATAAACACGATTCCAATTTTCCGCCCAAAATCAAGCGAAGAGCAAAAAAAAGGTCTTCACGTCCTCAGATATCCTGTTTTCCACTGAAAATATCGGTGAGGAGCTAAAAAAACGTCTATCCTCATATCGTTCACAAAAAAATTATTTTTAAAAGACATTAATAATTAATAAACACCGGTACGGCCCCCTTGAAATCAGGGGTCCGCGGACCCCAGATTGAAAAGCACTGTGCTAGACAAATTAACATCCGATCCAACTACCATACCAGTACCACTACTATCCAATGCTTTGGCGATAGCATAGGAAAAATTTTTTTCTACTATTAAGCAAACCTCAAATGATTATAGTATTTGCACATCTAAATCTAATAAATACACACTCTATCTAAAATACAGCTTCGAGGAGCTCAATGCAGATGCATTTTCATAAACATCAAAATGAATTTTTTTACCTTTTGTAATTTTTTTGGAGTCAATATTTTAACTTTTTGTTTCAAGCAAATGCAACTAAGGCACTTTATACAACACATTACACATCTATGAACTTTCTAAGTGCTGAGGTTTTGCTTGCGACATGAGAAAGTTGTACAAAATATTATTACTGAAAAACACCTACCTCTAAATTTCAAGTCATACATAATAATACACCAGCACTTGGATACTTTTCGACGCAAGAGCTGCATGATAAAGACACTGATTTCTACCCCCCTTTTGAGCAATGCGCATTTAACAGGAATTCCAAAACTGATGAGGCATAAACAATCTATGACTTCTTTAACCACACAAATAGAAATGAAAAAGTGGAAGCACCTACATGGATGAATTAATAACTTCACTCAACCACTGATGGGACAATGCTACTCTTTCTTCACTAAGTTCTGGTGCATTCCATGTCTCGGATACGTCATCATGGAACACTTTTTGGAGGAATCGAAATATGGAAGTCTGATACTGCATAGAAACACACCATGTGTCGTTGTGTGTTCCATCTGGAATCTCAACCAGAGCGGACCTAGGATTTCCAGCAGTTTCATACAGTGCTTTGGACATGGACGGAGGAACAATGTTATCTGAATCACCACAAATAAACAGTATTGGTACTTGGATGTCTCTGACCTTATCAATCGATTCAAACTGGTTTTTGAAACAAAAACGAGGCAAATATGGCAAAAAAGGCAGCAGTGACTTGAACATTTCGATGGCTGTAGCAGGGATATTCACAAAAGTGTTCTCTACTATCACAGCAGCTATTCTACCTTTCACCCATTGTGACCTAGAAGCAATATGAATAGCAACAGCTCCACCTAGTGAGTGACCAAACAAAACAATTTTATTCAGGCTAATATCGGTTCTAGAGTGAAGATATTGCACAGCTGCTTCTCCATCTCGATATAAACCTTCTTCTGATGGAAAACCAGTACTTTTACCATATCCACGATAATCAATCATAAGCACATTGACTTTGCAGGCTAAATACAACAGGAAAACACTTGGAGAAGATGCATTGCCTAAAAACCAAAATCATTTGTTAGTAGCTCATAATTGCATTTTGAGTTTACCACCTGATAACATCTACATGAAAGTGAATGATGACTGTTAAACTTAGAAATTTTTCATAAACAAAAAAAAATCAAATCTTCATTATACTGGCCGTATTACGCCAAAGCATTTAGGGGCCCATCTTTGCAACTTGGCGTCTGGGCAACACAGCTCTGAAGAAACGTCACAGCCATGGCAAACTGTTGGCGATGCTGTGCTGATTTGATTGGCCTGGGAGTCAAACCCCACACCTACAGCATGTGCGCTTAAACAACTGAGTTAACGACTGGTTGAAAAATTTCCATTGGTGTTTACATAACAATTTTATTGCTATATGTTCAGGAACAAACTGGGGAAAAACTGGTAATCATTGGAGATTCACCAACAGCATGCTAAATTATGCAAATATTACAATAATCAAATTTCAAAAACTTTGGAAGAAATACACATCTCCTTGAGCTTAGATTTCAATCTTTTGATATGCAGTAGACTAAAATTAGAAAACAGTAGCACACCTGCATTGCCATGAAAATACACCAAAGTTGGAACATCTTTAAATTTTTCTTCAGTTTGTTTTAGAAAGAATCCATGTAATAATACACCATCTGTTGTAGCAATTTGAACTTCTTCATGCGGAATATCTGATCGTGGTGAACCAACAAAAATTCGAGAAGTTTCCGGCATATCAGGATGATACAATAAACGATCTTGCATTTGATACAATATTCCCAAAAAGAAAATCACAATAAAAATAATAAAAACAAACGGAGGAATAATAGGAAGTTTGTTTGTCAAATACAATAAAGTAATGGGTAGTAAAGCAAATGGTGCATAATGAGTTGTAAAACAAAAGTAACGCCCGAGAATTAAAAAAGTTTTGTGAAAACATGGTGGAAGTTGATGAATTGATGGGCACAGTTTGGTGAATCTTGACAAACAAAACAATGATGATTTTCCAAGAGGAGTATAGCCTTTATGAGACCTTGAAAAATAACGGGAGGACTTCATCATGTGGGCTGGTTTTGGTTTGGTAGAACTAGTCCACCAGTAAGAGCAATATGATATGGTACTGGTACGATAATTGACAATCACTAGTAGACTACTATAATCTATCTGTTAATAAAGACCTATGGTACCACTGCACTGCTGCACGAGTAAATCTGCATGACAAATGGATTAGACATAACCAGCCTGGCCCATTAAATTATTTCTGTTAATGAACAGATTAACCAGAATATCTAGGCCTAGCTATTTATCTACTTACTGGTAGTCTACCATTTTAAAACAGTCCGAAAATGGGGAGTCAATTCTGTACTTACAACCTACTGCTACTACCATGCCTAGCAAGATAGTTGTAACGTTATGCATAAACTGATCTTAATCACAAAACAATAAAGAACTGTCTTCTCGATCACCCACGGTAGACTAATTAATACAAACAGTGATGGTCTGCCAGTCTACTGTTGTAAGGTTATGGTCATTTTCAACTCGGTTTTTATCATTTTGTACTAGACTAGCCTATTCTCCCATATCTCTCTTTATGATGTTAGTTACCTTACTTCCCTGCTTGACGCTCAGCAATCAGCGTTAAAGGGACAGTGTGAAGAACAAGCCGGCAAGTTTACTTGCTAGGCCCAAGTTGCGAAAGGCACTAACTGCTTAGAGGGTTTCCCCCATCTTGGTGCGGTAGACAGATGGCCGGCAAATCCTAAGCGAGCTCGTACAGCGCATTGATCGCTTTCTCATGATAGGAGGATAAGTATGCAACAAAATACCAAAAAAGAAAATACCCCTGTGCAATGTCCATTATTTCTTCACTTGCAACCTTTAGCCGCAGTGTATTCATAGTTCTTACAGTGGACCCACTTAACAAAAAAGCATTGTCACGTATGTCCACAAAATTTACAAAAATGCTGTGATGTAATAATTGCTTTTTGAAGTTCATCTGTATTGTTGCCATTTTCAAAATTTGCTGTTTTTATTTTCTGCTTTTAAAATTTTGAAGGAGACATTGCAAATTTCTTAACTACGTAGAAGAAATGAAAAAAAGGGACAAGCTGTTCACAGTCTAATAAATACAATGAAACAGCTCGCCATTATTTTTTTTCATTTCTCAGTATAGGAGGGGCAACACGATTTGAACAGATGAACTCTCAATTCTGATTTTCGTTCCGGACACTGAGCACAGAGAGTGGTTCCACTATCAGTAATCATGGATACACTGTGCTTTAGTAGTCTAGTGCGTCAGCCCAGACTGGGCACGGTTTCTCAAAATCATGATCAAACTTTTTTTGTTCATTTTTGCTTTTGGTTTCTCTCATTTTTATTCCACTACGCGTCACTTAGTGTTAGCAATAATTGAAGTAGAATCGGTGGCGCGAAAAGTACCCGAATCGGCCGTATGGGTACCAGCATGAGCAATTTAATAAACAATGAGTGATCTATGTAAAACATTTACCATACGATTTTTCGCAAATAAAGACACTCTCAAAATTTTTCGAGGTCAAGCTCAAACGCTGACCTCATAATAGCTGTTCCAAGCAAAAAAATATTGTATTGCGCAATATTGGTATCATGGCATGTAGGTATTGACACGTCGATGCTTAATAGGCCTACTTGCGTTAGTGCAAACTCCTAATCCTCACAGCACACAGTTTGACCATGAGCCAATTCTTGATTAATGTTGCCAAATGTATGCCAACACAATAACTAACACATCAAACAATTCTCGAAGGCAGCAAAAAGCAGGGAATTTTGACCTAATAGTTTGCTTACACCGTTACCAGTTTTATGCGTTGTTTTTTGATCTTACGTCACCTCGGTGACACAACCCTTTATCAATATGTTGAGTGGGCTAGAACTGTGTATGTGTATGTAGGCCTATGTATGTACATAGAATTACAAACACTTGTTCTCACAGAATTACAAACACCGCCGTGGCGTAGCGAGAATTTTTGAAAGGGGGGGGGGGGGGGGCTATAATTACCACATTCTTTTTAAGAGTATTTTTTTTCGGCAGAACAAGTTTGAAACTGATTAAGATACAAGAAATGCTCTAGGGGTGTCCGGGGGCATATGCTTACCCGGAAAATTTTTGAAAATTTACATGCTGTAATGGCTAAAATTAGTGCTTTTTGAGTAATTTTCTGGCAAATTTTGTTCAAATTTTTTGACCCTAATTCTGAGTGCTTCGCCAAATATGATGCATTTTGTTCACACATTTTCGATTATGCGTACTTAAGGCGTAAGACTTATTGCTATCGAAGAGGTTGGAAGTTATGGAAAAATGGTAGCCTATACATCAAAAGCATTTTTGAAAATGGCTGGTGGGAGGATGTATACCCCTCATCCTACCCCCTGGATTCGCCATTGGCCATGAGCTGCGGAAACCATCAAAAGAGTCTGGCAGACTTCATCACTTGGCGCCGTTAGTTTTGTTGTTTTTTACTAAAAAGCAAAGTGAAAAGGGGAGGCCATGGCTCAATGCCCCCTCCTAAATACACTCCTGACAAGCACCCTTATATAAATATAGAGTATGAAAACACATAAAATAACTTGAAATAAAAACATTATTTCATTATTTATAATTAACATATAATTCTGAATTAGCCTACTGATTTACTTAGGCTATAAACTTTTGCCTGTTTACTTTACAGTTTCATGACTAATCTAATTTAACATTTTATGCATTCATCAGAAACAGGTTAGAGCGAAGAAACCATCGAATGATGTGTTATCGTAGCGACTATGAGAACTAGGTTATGACTATATTTGTGAATAATGTGGAATATTACAGCAAAATGTTTAACAATAAATCTCAGAACCGCTATACCGGTTTATAACTAATGATCAAAGTTCGATACGCTACAGGCAGCCTATTCGATTACAAGTGGTATTTAGTGAATTAATGGGCATGGCCTGGTGATATTCATTAAAACAATTACCGGTATTGCCTTCACTAGCTTGAGCAACTCTTGCTTACAAAGCGCAACCAACTTATTACAGTTCGCAGTTCCATAAAGCGCAAAGAAGATTTTTTCAGTTCGCAACCCAATAAAGGGAAAGCTGACGTATTTTTTTAGTTCGCATCGAGAAAAAACACAAGCAGCACTAACTTTCTTTGAAGCGCAGCGTAAGTTGCACAATGACTCAAAATAAAACGTTAAAACGCTTCTCAAGCTTTGCAACTGCGAAACTTGCGTAAGGGTATGTTTACACATAATGCGATCCAATTTTTCGTACGGAAAGTGATGTAGGCTACCAAACAGTTTGAAGTTAAGACGTAGAACCATGTCACTTTGCTTGACATTCTAGAAAATGGTACAATGGTAAGTTGATTCGTTGCACGTATTTCTATGGTTCTTCCTTGCATGTAGTTCTAGTGATGTAGGCTACCAAACAGTTTGAAGTTATGACGTAGAACCAGTGGTGTAAAAAGTAGTCCAGAAATCTAGGCTTACTTAAGTAAAAGTATTGTTACTGATGGCAGAGCCGTAGCAGCCGCCCCCCAAAACTCCCCAATTGGGGGGAGCCCACACTGCCAAAAGGGGCCCCAAATTGTCTTGAAGGACCCGAAGTTGCATCAATTCAAAAACAAAGTTTTGCTTGGTGAATCGCGGTGAATGGGATTTTTTGCGCCCAGATTCTATATATTTCAGTTTTAAAATTTTTCGCTACCGTTTACTTTGAAATAGCGTCATAAACTGCATAATGATGTCATAAACAATACACTGTGTGTAAGAGTGCGCGTAGGACTTGAAAAAGGAGGCCGGTGCAGAGTTGGATGCAATCATTTTTCAAAGCTTAAATTCAAATTCATTCCTCTTGAAAAAATTAAATTCAAATTCATTAACACCTTGTGAGCAGATTTAAAATTTTATCTATTTATTTATTCGCAATTTTATTCTCCTATCATGAAAAAGCGACGGGGCGCTATACGAGCTCGCTTAGGAGTTGCCGACCATCGGTCTACCACACCTAGATGGGGTAATCCCGTTTAGTGCCTTTCCCAACAGCACAACAAGCGAACTTGCCGCTTGTTTCGCGCTATCCATTATGCCGAACGTCAACCAAAAAAGCTGTGAATACCAATTTTCAAGTCACTGGTTTGACCGGACCCGGAATTGAATCCCGGAGTCCACCAATCTAGAAGCAGATGCTCTATCCACTCGGCCATCCGATCGGTAAATTAAATTCAATCCTACCCTATTTCTGTGTTAGCAACCATAATCTGATATCGAATACAAAAGTCTATTGAAAAAGGATCTGCTAGTTTGAAAACGTGTGCTTTTGAAATAGCGCAGGAATTGGACATTGGTCCGGTCTTCCTCAATCAAAAAGTAAAAAAAAAGAGAATGAAAATAGAAAAAGAGAATGTTTAGTTACGATGCAAATCTATATCGTACAGCTTCTGAGGAAGAGATTCAAAGCAAACTTTTTAAAACAACTGGTGGGCCAGGCTATTATGTCGATACTAGAAAGTTTTAAGCTGACATGTGATGTCGCTTCTGTCTTTGCATTGCTGTTTACACTCAGCAGCTTCATGCATGAACAGCCATTGTCAGCAATATGATCTGGCAATACCGCACGCAGATTCAGATTCTTTGCGACGGGTTCGATTCACGGCTGGAGTCTATTGCATTTGATATTTATATCAGATGGTTGCTGATTAGAACGACACAAGCTCGTTTGGCAGTCTCCCTTCAACACCGTTGAACTTTTAATTCAATAGTAATACCTGTAAGTGCTCGCTTGCCTTGCTTCTCGAGTTTACAAAATGCGTTGTTACTGTTACCAGTGCTGAACAAAGCTTCAGAAAACTGAAATTTATTAAAACGTTTATTACATCTAGTATGGCAAACAGCAGACTATCTTTTTTCTTTCCATTTGTTGGCATTTTTATCCACCTATCACAGAAAGCAATGGGGCGCTACACGAGCTCCCTTAGGAGTTGCCGGCCATCTGTCTACCTACCGCACTTAGATGGGGGAATCTCGTTAAGTGTTTTTCCCAACGGCACAAGCAAACTTGACGGCTTTCTTAACACTATCCCTTTAATGCTGAATGTCTAGTTGGAAAGCTGTGAATACCAATTTTTAAGTCATTGGTTTGATTCGACTAGTGATCAAACCCTCAGTCTATTCACTCCTTCAGGCTCAGAAGCACACGCTCTATCCACTCGGCCATCCGATTGGTTCTTCGCTGGCCATGTTGTCAATCGAAAGTTAATGCGCCCGATCTCCAGATTATGATGCTGTCAAAAGAACATCTGTGTACGAAAAAGTGCGCTCTAGCTAGACCGGAGGTTTTCAACCTATTGGCCATGGCCCAACAGTGGGCCACAGAGCTTGACTAGAGAGCGACATCAGCATTCCCTAATCATGCCATCACGTTGACTTTGTACCTTTTAGCAAAAGTTATTGGGCCACCATCATATTTTATCATTTTAGTGGGCCATGAGCAGAAAAAGGTAGAAAAACCCTGAGCTAAACGATTTTAATGGAAAATGAATTGGGTGTAACAAACTTGTCTTAAAATTACACCTTTTATTTTTACACAGTGATAACGCGTTATATGTTTTAATTTTACCACAGTATTCGCATTGTGGTGAGAAACTGAGTTGTTACCCCTGGAAAAACCTACAACAATTCATATCGAAAGCTAAGTATTGGGGACTTGAAAGGGTTTTTGGGGGGGGCCCAAAGTTGAGCTGCTACGGCACTGACTGATGGCAGAAGCTACTTAAAGTAAAGCAGAAAGTAGGAGATGTAAAAAGTAACCAAGTAGAAGTAAAAAGTACCAGCAATTTGAAGCTACTTAAGTAAAAAGTAGCATTTGCAAAACCAAGGCCATAAAGCTGAGCTTTGGCAAAAGATATTTGCTCACTTCCAAACTTGACATATATTTTGCCGATGCTTAAGTATATTTAGGATAATTAGCACATTTATTTGACGAAAATAAAGTGAAGTGTGTCATGATCTGCACAATGCAACCTCAGTGTCCACGCCAAACACAAACAACAAAAGACCACTTAATATCACGAAATTGTAAAACTTATATAATAAAACATATTTATTGAAAAGTTCAACGTTTTCGACCTATTCTTGAGGTCCTCATCAGAAAAAATAACATCATATTACCGGTTACAGCAAAACTTTCGAAATGAGTAGTATTTTAAATGGTGCAAATATTATGAAGATGCGACACAATACATGCAATTGTTAAATCACATTACATAATATCACAGATCATAGCAAAGCATATTGACGGCTAACATACAAATATTAAATTACGAGTACACAGCGTTAATTTCCAAGTATACAACGACACAACACAAAAATAATACCAACATTAAAACACATTTTGCAGGAACGAAGACCCACTGGCATATAACTGAGAATTTAATCTGGGATTCTGCTTTTTTATATGAAAAAGGCTTCTTGAATTTTGGTCTCATATTCATTATTACACTTTTGCACAACTTTCAAATCATTTACTGTTAAACTTCCTGATTTGCACCTTTCACAAGCCAAAATATGATTTTTAACCGCAGTCTTTTTTGAATTTAATTGGAGGCTCAAATGCTCGTGTGCTCTAATGCCCAAATGTCGCGTTGTCATACCGATGTATGACATTGTTGCGTCGCGCGAACAAGTAAATTTGTGCACAACATTTGATAACAGATATTAAACTCAATTAAATTCAAAAAATATTAAATCCAATTAAATATTAAATCCAATTAAATATTCAATCCAATTAAATTCAAAAAAGACTGCGGTTAAAAATCATATTTTGGCTTGTGAAAGGTGCAAATCAGGAAGTTTAACAGTAAATGATTTGAAAGTTGTGCAAAAGTGTAATAATGAATATGAGACCAAAATTCAAGAAGCCTTTTTCATATAAAAAAGCAGAATCCCAGATTAAATTCTCAGTTATATGCCAGTGGGTCTTCGTTCCTGCAAAATGTGTTTTAATGTTGGTATTATTTTTGTGTTGTGTCGTTGTATACTTGGAAATTAACGCTGTGTACTCGTAATTTAATATTTGTATGTTAGCCGTCAATATGCTTTGCTATGATCTGTGATATTATGTAGTGTGATTTAACAATTGCATGTATTGTGTCGCATCTTCATAATATTTACGCCGTTTCAAATACTACTCATTTCGAAAGTTTTGCTGTAACCGTTAATATGATATTATTTTTTCTGATGAGGACCTCAAGAATAGGTCGAAAACGTTGAACTTTTCAATAAATATGTTTTCAATTTTAAACTTGCTGGCAATTATATAATAAAATAAAACAATACCTAATACTGACGTTGCCAATTATATTATCAAGCATGATTATTTATCATTTGCGTGATACATTACTTAATATTAACTATTTATCATTTTTAAAGCCACTTAAGTTGCGTTACTTTTTGATTGAACTACTTAAGTAGAAGTAGTCGAAATTTAAATCACTTAAGTAAGTACTAGTTCCCAAGCAATAATACTTAAGCAGTCTACTTAAGTAAAACTATATACTTCATTACTTTACACCACTGCGTAGAACCATGTCATTTTGCTCGACATTCTAGAAAATGGTACACTGGTAAGTTGATTTGTTGCATGTAGTTCTATGGTTTTTACTTTGAATTGTTCAGTAGAGCGATTGATTGACTGTATTTGATATTACCATCAGTAACTGCTACTTATATACTGTAGCTAGGATGCTAGTTTCTACCAATAATTTATTCACGCAGTATTTAAATCATAATTTTCTTTCATTATCGCTATCGATAAACCTTAGCCAGCTCTGAATAATAACTTGATCTCGGATTCCTGTTGACCGTGGATTCCTGTCGAAATACTAGTAACATTGATTTTATTCTAGTTACCATATTTAATGAATGAAACCTTGGCAAATTTTACTTCTCTCATCAGTTGTTGCAATATTTTGAAAATGATAACATTTTCTGGATACGTATTAGACTTGAGATGTAATTTTCAATTACGTACCGTATCCACCTAAAATTTTGAGCTACATGTCGTCAGGAAAATTTCGCAAGTTTACGATTTGCTTTTGTAAAATTGCTTTGAATGCACCGTATGTTCTTAATGGGTGAATATCTTCAACGCAAGACTTACTGAGCAATGGCTTAGAGCAGTGGATTTCAACCTGGGGGTCGCGACCCCCATGGGGGTCATCAGGCATTTTTGTAGGGGTCGCGAGAGGTATATTTAGTATTTGTTAGAAACCCCTTTGTCGCAGACTCAGACGTTGTTAACGTGTTTAGCGGAAATAATGCGACTCAGGAGGAATTTATAGCTCTGAAATATGACTCAACTGCGGAGGATGCCTTCAAAGAGATGTCTTTGCCTGCATATTGGTCAGTCTTGGTAGCTTCGTATTCTAAGAGTGGCAAGCACAGCGATTCAACTTTTGATGCCTTTTTCATCAACCTGGCTGTGTGAGGCATGTTTCTCAGCATTATTGGGAATAAAGAACAAGGCCAGGAATAAACTAATAGCATAGCTAGATCAAAGATGTGCTCTATCCTCTACCGAGCCTCGCATTGACAAGCTTGTTACCAAAATGCAACACCAGCCATCTCATTAGTGCAGCTGCCATGATGCGCATAAATTTATTGAGTCTTTCTTCTAACAGGGTGATACTATACAATACTATGTTAGTCATTTTTATTGCTGCTATGCATGCGCAAATGCAATACATGTGTCTAATAACTAGGGCAACCAAAAGTCAATAAAATCAAATATTATTACCTGGCTCAGAAAGCCATTAAACTTCTTCTAAGCATGTTTTAGCTTCAAACTAGGCGTAGTTTAAAAGTTATTAGGTCAAAATAAGGTCAAAATCTGCTTTTTAAGTCAAGATGGAAAATCTGCGTCGTTTATATTGTTTAATATGCATTGTTTAATAAATAGATGAAACAAATTACGTAGTAATCATTGGTTGCCAGCTTGTGGAAAGCAAACTGGTGGTCCCTTTTTCAACATAAGCGCATTAAAACACCATTCGAGTATAAAAATAGTAAACTGTGTTTATGGCGAGACAATCGTTTTCGAATAATTCCAGAATTTCGTTGTTATATCGCAGTAGCCGGAGATCAAGTTTTGAGGATTAGCTTAATTCTAACAGTGAAGGAAAGCATGGTTGCCAGATTGGACTATCTTGGGTACAAACTCGCGAGATTTGGACCTTTTTTAACTTGTTTGGACGGAAAAAGAGTTATTTTGTACCTTTGGACTAATTTGATTGAAACAATTTTAGTGCTATTTTGTTCGTTGTTTATGTTAGTTTCGTTGTGCTTTGTTCATAAAAAAACTATACAGCATTATTTTTACTTGCTCAAATATGTTGTCGCTTTTTTTGTGATAAAATTTTTATGTCAAAAACAACGTCAAAATTTTAAATTTTTTAGGTCGAAATTTTAAAATTTTTAGGTCAAAATCTGGTTACCCTATCACTAACTCTTAATTTTGGAAGGGGGTCGTTTGGTTATGTTGGATTGTAAAGTGGGTCACTGGATGAAAAAGGTTGAAAACCACTGGCTTAGAGGGAGACCCAAAACTCATTGACAGAATTATGTTGAAGAATTAGTTGGTAAGCCTTGAAATTTACCACAGCATCTACCACTTGTTGGGTAGTGTTTTGCCAAGGTGCTTGGAAAGTCCAACTTGGTCTACTTTTAGGAATGGATAACATAGAATAATTAGGAGTTGTAGAATTTTTTTTTTTTTTTTGAATCTAGAATTTCGAATATTCTGTTGAAAAATCCAACTTGATCGATATCATCTGCTAGTGATGAGTAAAATATAACAAGAAAATCTTTCTAACTTTTTTTTGGATTTCCACCAATAATAACTTAATAGGTTTATGATTTCAGTGCATCACATACAACAATAATAAAAACATGTTTGTTAGGCCGAAAGACTTATTATGGTTTACGGGTAATTTAATCTGTAGGTTTTAGACAAAAACATCGGACCTTAAAAGATTTAAATTAGTTTTTACTTGTGGGAATGGGGGTGATTAACTGCCGACGCGTTGTGGCGATGAACATATCAATTGAATGCAGTGGCGTAGGCAGGAATTTTTAATGGGGGGGGGTTCACTTCAGTGGCGTAGCTCCCCATTGGGTCTTATAGATAAATCCAGTGCGGCAAGTTGCTGGTGACGGCAAATTGTGATATCATTTTAAACGAACAAAGTCAGTCACATTAATTTATTCTCAGGCTTAAACGAATTAAGTCAAAACTGATCTAAGTGAAGTCAAAAAATTACATAGTTGACTATTGACAAGCTACGCTTCTAATTAAATAGCAACTTTTCAGAACATGACTCGCTATGTGGTCTCTGTGACGGGGCAAAGGGGCAAAATTTGAGCACATGGGCAAATTTGAAAATATGTATGCTGATGATGTTAATCTTACCGAGTTAAATTGAGACATCTCTGGGTTCAATCGGTTAGTGTAAGCCGGTGGTCATACGTTTAAAAATGACGCCGCAGCGCTGGACGTGCTGCAGGTGGTTCAGCAAACATCGCTTATGTGAATCAACACCTTTGTTTATGTATGAGTCGTAAACTTTACCTCACTGCTGCTGTTTCTATAAAGAGGCTGTCTGCGCTAGCAATACTGTCCATTCAAAGTGATTTAGTCGACTCACTATCTATTGACGATATAATTTCCGAGTTTGCTTATAGGAAAGCTCGACGTATTCAATTTTGAATTTTCGATAAGAATTAAACAAACACTACTTTAATTCTTCTGTTGTGTGGAACTTTAATCAGCTCTATGATGGTGTTAAGGGCGGCATTTCGTGCAAAAATCCAAGAGCGGCATATTGCGTTGCTACGCCACTGGTTCACTTGGCCGGATTTTAACTTCAATGTTGTCACTTATGACGCGGTTGCGCAAAGCGATTCATATTTTCGTAAGTGAAGAGCGGAAGCCATATCACAATAATTATAGCATGTCGCCTATACCACAAAAACTCATCGCTATCTATAGTATGCGTGGCCTAGCGGTACCGCATGCAGGTGACAGGTCCTTCGTGACGGGTTCGATTCACGGTGGAAGCCGATTGCATTTGACATATACAGTCATGGCGCACCCAGGATTTGGTAAAGGGGGCACAACCGGGGATCTGGGGGCTAGGTCCCCAGCCGCCAACAAATTTTTGCGGTTTTCGCATAAAAAACACTCATTTTAACACACTTGTTTATCGAAAAAGGGTATGCAGTGAGTGCAGTCACTACAAACAATGCAGAAATATTTTTGCAGCTGATGTCTAAAAGCAGAAGCTTATAAGCTAAAATAAGTGAAAGGAGGCTGCAACCATTATTAGTTTGAGAAATTACTGACTGAAAGTTAAGTTTTAGCACTTTATTACAGGGCCAAAGGGGGGGGGGGGGGGGCGTGGCACCGTGGCCCCCTGCTTACGCTTATGGACATTAGTATACCGGGTGGCAGCTGACTCAAAGAGCGCAAGCTCCTTTCGCAGTCTCCCTCAGTTACTGTTAGCTTTTCTGTTCACAATAATTTGAAAACAACCTCAGTTATTTATTTGTTTTATCTACTACAGTAGCTGTGGTTCTCACCTTACCATCCATGAACACCGGCCAAGGGCCAACGCTTTTCGTAACTGCGATTGTGCAAGATCGGTAAACAATATTGTGATGCAACAATGACACTTCGTCATTGAGCAATGTTAGGACAGTCATGTGGGCTGGTGCTGTGATGTTACAACAATCGCGGATGAACCGAGGACTAAAATTATCGTTTTTTACGACAAATCAACGAAAATCGGCTATAAAGGCACCAGTGTTGCCAAACCAATGGGGGGGTTTGAGCCCCCGAAACCCCCCTTGCCTACGCCCTTGATTGAATGTACAATATGGATGAATTGTGAGTGTCCTAATGCACAAGAAACCCTTACAGGCTGTTCATAAACTAAATAGTTATCATGTTCACTGTTTAGCCGTAAGATTGCAGCTGTCTTTTGTTTCCTGAAGTGATTTCGGCAGAGCCCCATTAATTATATCTGATTATGTCATAAAAGTCTTTAAAAAGGATTATATTGGCATAATCAGTGAAAATGGTTATCCTGTTTTTATCAGAAAGTTTTACTCCATAGCAAAGTGGGATAAAACTTTGAAAAAAGCCTTACTTTTTGCCTATAGACCTTCAGAATTGTTGGGGTGCTGTTTCTTGCCTAATTTTTGAGTCTGCAGCAAATGATAATAAGTTGTAGTAGGCTGTAGCTATACCAGGGGCGTATCCAGGGGGGAGGGGAGCCGCTGGGGCCGCGCTCCTTCCCGCAGACGAGTGCATAAAACTTTCGTGGTGTAAAGGTGATATACGTATAAAGGACAATCTGAGGGCGTGTTGACCTTTTTTTTTGCTCTTCACTTGACTTTGGGCGGAAAACGGACAGCTTCAAATTGCGCCCCCCCCCCCCCCTTTCAAATTCCTGGGCACGCCCTTATATGCGATTACTAGTTCTAAGCCTTCCATTTTTCCATAGAAAACCTTATTATCGTCCATCTATTAGCTCGCAAAACAAAAATTTCGCAAAGTTTTCAAAGAGCAGGTGGCCGTAACATCAGAGTAATTTTGGTTTCTTATCTCAGTTGACATTGAAATTAAAGTGGCTGAATTGCAAAAAACGCCACTTGACATAACACGCAGAGATCGTTTTATTTTTACGTTCTTCTTACCTTTATTTAGAGGCTAAATATAAAATTATTCGAAAAATAATTATGCCAGCGAGCAATAACTAAAATTGTGTAAGTTTTCGATTAACTGAAGAAATTTCATGCGAATACAATCCAAAATACTCAGTGCCTCGTCTTTAGCGTTTGGATTAGCAAACTTCCAGTATGCCTAGGACATTGATGCAGACTTTGGATGCGGTAAAACATCTTTGAGGACTCGGTTCCGATTTGGAGAACAGAGCTGAACCAGACGGAGGCTTGAAAGTAAACATTGAAGCTGTTTGAGCCGGAATTCCCAATGCTCTGAGATTGACTCCAATGTTGTAGTCACTGCAGTCAGAGGACTGAAAATACAATGTTGCGCTTTCTGGAAGATTACTTTCGTACATAGATTTTACATTTATGACGGCATCAGTGTTTCCAAAGTTTACTGCCACAAGAGTAGACGCTGAAGATCCAGGAAGTTCACGAACGAACCTATAAGTACAAAGTAAAATAATTTTATAAGTCGATGTGGCCACTTTTGTTAAATTGTGTTTTAGGGCTTATAGGGGTATTTCCACTTTTTACCTTTTAATAAGATTCTGTACTTTGACTATGTATAACAACATAACAATGAACGTATAAAACCGATTTACACAGTGTCTGTATTCCACCGTTTTCGCACTTATTTCTTGACGAAAACGTCAGCACGTTTTTTCAATGGATTTTGGAGCATTTGTGCTTTGGTTTTTTTCACAAAATTCTTGACCGCTATAGTCAAACGCAACGTTAAGTTTACCGGTATGTGTGCGTACAAATGCAGAACAGAACGCATGTGCCAGCACTGTATAAACCAGCGGTTTTTATCAATGGGGGCTGCCGACTCCGTAAATATTCTAAAAAACCTATTGATTCCTTCAGAAACGACCAATATTAAACAGTCGTATGAATAGATATTCACATCATATTTGTATTGACGGACCCTCTTCACGAACCCCTGTTGCAATGCGACCCTTAAACAGGTCAATGTTACGTACATGAAAACATTTGACTCAGTAGAGTTTAAAATGCAGAGGGACCCTCGAGTGAACAGAACTTGAGATCTCATTCGTATGAGCTTCTTATACAAGCAAAGCATCGTAGATTGATCTGTGCTGTCACTTTGAGCCTACGAAAACAAAAAATCAAAACGATAAAACTGCCACAAAATACAAATATCTTGCAGGTTATCTTGTTTTTAAATGGGTATAGTTTGGCATTAATGGTTAAAAAAGCTCTTTGGAGAAATCAAAGAACAAATTTTTACTTATCCTTGATTTTCGTGGTTGCCCAAACGAACTATTAAAAAGGCAGTGTTTAAAAAGTAGCCTATAAGCATTTTTAATGACATGATGAAGTGAAGTATGAGTTTTGTACAATACACATAAATATGATTGCCTTCAAAATGCCATTTGGCAGTTAATTCGTTAGTAGAAATGCTGTTAATTTGTACCTAATTATAGATGTACGCGATTACTTAATTACGTTTGGATGTTTTTGAGGCAAGAGTGTTATGGCATTGATGTACACCATTATTATGTGATATTTTAATGTAGCACTTTCTTGGTCGTAAATTGATTGGAAGATTACGGCTAAGTGCGTTGACAATTTTTTTTCAGGGATAGAAATTTCATTTTTTAGGGGGAGTGGTGGGTAAAACAACCCCAAATCCCAATTTTTAATGTAGTGTGTTTGAACTACGATTTATTTCCCGGTTTTGCTCTTTCTATGTCTACGCCCATAATTTTCGCCATTAACAACATTGCATGGAACGCAAAGCGAACTGTGTATCGTCAAAAAAAAATGTATGAAAATACTCAGTTTTGCATGATTGCAGCAACTCACCTCCACGTTTATGATGTCACCATTGTTCTGGTTTACTGGTAACCATGGAGTACAGTTAGAGCAAAAGCCAGCGTTTGCTGTCGAGTCCCATTGCATCGGAGATCTTTCAGGATCTCTGAAATCCTGCAAATAACTTGCTTTAATGTGGTGTTTAGCGTTTAGTGTTAGCGGAAAAATTTACCAATAACTCATTATTACGTAGAAACTACTTTTAAGTATTATTTGCGAGACCTCCTATTCAATGTGAAATGCAGAGAACACTCGTCTAATTCAAGACAAACACACACTGATCCTAAACAACATAGGAATAACGTCACTGCAGCGTAAGTTACGAAAGCTTTTTGGTATTTTGTGTAAGAAATCTACGAGCGTTACTGCTTACTAAGAGGAAGAAAGTCCATAAGTAATTACTCGTCCGTTAAAATCTTACAAAAATTTTGAAATTTTGTCACCTCCATGGTCACGCCGTCAATCATTCCAATTTCTTCTCCGTAATACATTCCAGGAGTTCCTGAAAGAGACATAGTCAAAACTGTGGCTATTCTTGCTTTATCTTCACCAAGTCGACTAACAACTCTTGGATTGTCATGATTTCCAATCTGAAAAATGAAGAAGAAAAGTTTTAAACGTTTCAAAGCACATTAGTTTTTACTTCTTAATGCTTACCACCCAGTTCGGCCATCTTCCTTCGGGCATTTTTACCATCCATTCCAAAATGGTGTTTTCGACGTTAGTTGCATTCCAAAATGAACCATCTCCAAGATCAATAAGCCGAAAGTTCATCGGAAAATCTGCTTCTTTTACGAATGATGTTCCATAGTAACGCACCACAGTGTCAACGGAATCGTAGACTTCTGTTTCCATGAACCTAATAAACAAGATTACTAGTCCTCGGTAGTAGTAGGCTTTTCTGCCCATTTCATTCTAATTTAAAGTAGAAGTATGTAGAATGCCTGCCGGCTGGCGTGGAGATTAATAACATCAATATCGGTGTGGAGGTCTGAAATTTGATTATCGAGCCAAATCGGACGCAGAGGGACTTGCCACCGCTGCGACGTTACTTTGGAGTTCGAAGGTGTTTCGTCCAGGCGCTGCGCCGTGGAGACAGGCCCGCGAATCGTTACACTTCGGCGTGATATCGCGAGTGTAATGAAGGATTTCATTGTAATTGGAAAACTTTAGCCTACCTGTAAACACCTGGCTCCGTACTGTATTGGTCCAAAACATGTCTCCATTCGGCTATGACGTCATGAATTCCAAATTGGTTCTCCGTATAATCGGGATAAACGTTGTCGTAAGAAAGCTAAATAGTTTTTGGTGAGTATATTTCTTGTAGAAAGAATAAACTAAAGATAGTTTACACTGGCAGATTAGGAGACTAAGAGAGCTCAAGTACAGTCGACTGCAAGATAAGCACAGTCGTCCCTTCCAGACGAAAAAACAACTGCTAGATAAGCTCAAGAATTTTTCGTTTCAATTTCACTTAAAAATTTTCTGGATCCGGTATTGAGTTTTATTGATCCAAAACTCTCAAAAACTACATAAAATGATTTTGGGGATCAAACCAAACTTAAACGTGAAAACCTTATACTGTAGAAATGATTCAATACGAACACAGAATTCTCATCTTACGCTTGCACGCTCGTAGCTAAAAAACAGCCACTCGAAAATCCTCAGTAAAACTCATCAAGCGCAGAAATCAAGGTTAAATCAAATTTAATTTTGCTACATTTCTGGACTGAGCGACTAATCAAACAAATATCAAATCTTGATTTGATTTGTCAACTCTTTAAAACTCCACTTCTAAAACATTGGACGAACATTAATGCGTGTTCATATTATACTCCATGGTTACTTACTGGAGCCGATTCGTCTATGACAGGGTTGTCTCTTAGGTGAGTTGCTTCATACATGTACGCTATAGCATCAACTCTAAAGCCATCAACACCTTTATCTAGCCAAAACGTAAGAACATCCTGCAAAATTGTAAATTTATTTTTTAAAATGCAAGTAATGGGTTACTTTTCAAATTTAGTACAATAGTTCCAAAAGTTCTTATAGCAAAAAATCAAGTATAAACGTTCAAATACTTTTAGTTCTTGAAGAACTGCTGGGTTTCTAAAATTTAAGTCTGGTTGTTCTTTAAAAAATGCATGGTAGTAATACTGTTGACGATTTTCGTTCCATTCCCAAGCACTTACTTCACCTTCATTGGAAAAAACACTTTGCTGAAACAATACAAAACAAGGAGTGTGAAAAAACAAAGGCAATAAGCTAAAAAGCAAGAATTAATCTGGAACGAAAAAAATGCTCACAGCTGAAAGAGTTTTAGATTCGTTTACATCACGGTTTGTCTTCAGCAAAAAAAACAATAAAAAATTATTAAGTTCATCCAAACATGAAGACCTATTAAAAAGTGACGCTCAATCAATAAAGCAGAAATCGATTGATAGGCCTACGCAAAGTCACACCATAGGTTTGAAATTACCCAGTTATTAGGGTACGTGCCGTTTACACCATCCACCCAAACGTAATAGTCTTTGTATATATGATGATCTGAATGATTTCTGTCGGAGCTAGCCAAAAACCATTCGCTCTTGTTACTGGTGTGATTGGGAACAAAGTCCATGACCAACTTCATTCCTGAGAACATTTAGTTTATGGCTTGAAAAGTTGAAATTTAAAGCAACGTATACAATCAGAGATGGGCATTTATCGAGATAATTTATCGGCGATAATTTATTACCGATTAACGTTATCGCTCAAAATAGTTTTGATTTATCGATTACCGGTATCGCTTTCGTAAAATATTTTGTTATCGCCGATAAATTATCGCGATAAGCGATTCTTTATGCAAGGCTTGCACGCACAGTGTTCAAACTTCAAAGTTAGTGAGTTGATATGGAAAAAATACACGGTGTCCATTAAGTCTTGTTGCGATTTTTAAAAAATCTCTCTTTGACGTGATAAATACCACGGCAGAGTCCGTGAACCGCTTTCTTATCTTGAAAAATCTAAAAAAATGTTTTTGAAAATTGACGTAGACTCTACCTGTCATTAAAACTTCGTTAAACATATTGAAGATTTTCCGCAACATTTATCGGAAAAATTTATCGGCAATAATTCATCGATTACCGATATCGCTTTACAAAATTGAGATTTATCGATTATCGGTATCGCCCCGGGCTTTTTGAAATTATCGACTATCGTTATCGCTTTAATACAGAAAGGTTTATCGTGCCCATCACTGCGTACAATTTTTACATACCGATACAATAGATAAAAATTGTTAATGTTTTAAAGTCTTCAGTTGAAAAAAGTGCTCTCAGAGCAAAGCAATATGGTTGAAAAACAGATCATAGAAAAATTTAAAAAATATGAGATTTGACATTTTTTAATTTAAAAAATATTAAAAAATGTCAAATCTTATTAAAAAGTCTCACCTGACTATCCCAATAGAAAGAGACTGAAGTTAGACTAAGATTTATTTTTTAAAATTCTTATGCTAATTTTACATGATCTGCTATCAAACTATGATATAGGCTATACTGTACGTCGCTATTTGACGACTCTTAATATTTTTTCACTTCTCGTTCTCGGCTTTACTGCATTGCATTTGACCGACTTCATTGTAAATTTGTTGGTAAAAAGTTTATGAACTACTTAATTGTAGATCAACTGTTTGAAGGAAAACGAACTGTTTCAAGATTTGTGAATTGTTCGAAGGAAATATAGTTTAATTTGTACTTAAAAATAAAACCACCTTCTTTGTGAAGTTCAGTTATCAAGTCTTCAATATCTTCCATAGTTCCAAAAGTCGGATCAATACTTCGGTAATCTTGTACATCATACCCATTATCAACTTGAGGTGACAAATAAACTGGATTCAACCACACAGTGGAAACCCCAAGGTCACTCAAATGCCCCAATTTTTCTTTGATACCTGCGTGAAAAGAAAGGCTGTTTGGCTGTTGATTACGAAAATAGCCTATATACAAACCCTGTATATCTCCGATTCCGTTATTGTCTGTATCGTAATATGACTTGGGATAAATTTGATAGATCGGACTGGTCTGCCAAAACTGCTGGCACGCAGGAGACACAGCAATGAGGGCTATGACCATGGAAAGTAGCGTCAGAATGGTCAGGATCACCAGTCCAGTGAGGATATTACGGGCCCAAACATATTTTTTCTGTCTTGAATAATGAAGAAGAATTTCTTTCGGCATTCCTACGTTTAAAAATATCTCATAAATTAAGAGTTAATTAATTCTAAAAGGGCTTATGAAATGCTTTGAAAACTGCGGTAGCTGTTAAAATCAGTCGAAATTGTCATTACTGCCAGCATGGATTTCAGCTTTCACGCAATCAATCAGTAAATACAGCAAACACGCAAAAATATTGCCGGTAGCCTAATTACATTTGTGGCAAGAAAGTAGAAAGCTTTGGAAAAACAACCGCTAAATGATCGAGTCATAAATAAACTAGTCGTAAAGACAAAAAAATGAATGGAAAAACATCTCGGTAGATAATATTATACACTTTAAGGTGCGTTTACCGGTATGCGACAGGCAATGTGCGACAACGCGACCAAAATCGTAATGTAAGTGAATATAGAAGGTTTTCGCGTGATCGCTAAACAGTAAAACACAAGGTGAGATAAAAAATTGTTGCTAGTCGCGTTGCCGCCAGTCGCTTAGTATCGTTAAACGCAGCTTTATTCCACATTTCAAATGGAGCTAAATTATCGCTGATCTTGATTAAATTCTTAGGCCGGCACTGTTTTTAAAAAATACCTGCATATGGAGCCGGAATTTCACCAGGAATGAAATTTGGTGCAATTTCAGATTTCGGCTTTTCATCCTCGTTTAAACTTTCGTAATGGTTTTCTTCTTTCTGATGTACATCCGGACTGTTACTGAATGACGTAGTGAAGTTTTCTTCGGTAGCAAAAGCAGGATTATTAGCCATTGTAACAAATTTAAATTTCAGTCAATAAAACGTGTATTGCCGATTATTCAAAATATTATAAAATTTAGTTTCGTTGAATGTGAAGCTTGAATTTTTAATTCTGGTGCAAGATAAAAAGAGCTTTGAAGTAGCCGTATAGCTTAGAATTTTTTAAAATCTAGTCTACTTCATTGAAAGAAATTTTCTACTTTTAATTAAGGAGAAAAAATAATGCCGCAGTAAGTTTCAAAACTAGACGTTTCGACAGCGTATGTTCAGCTGTCATCATTTACGTTGTCGAAACGTATGGTTTTGAGATTTACTTCGGCTTTGTTTTTTCTCGTTCAGCTATTTTAGTCCCATATTTATTGTGTTCCGATCTTTTAATTAGTTTTAAACATATTTCATATTATGCCTAAGTCAAATTATTTTCTCTCTATGCTTTCAAAAGCTACCAAATGAATAAACTCGGCTGGTGTTTGTCATGACACTTTAATAAGTTTTGTGCTGTCAAGCATACAATGCTGATGATGACCGCTAAATCCATTAGTCGAAACGCTCAGTTGTTAAGGTTGCTTCATTGGCTCTATTTTTCCTGCTTAAGCTCATTGAAAAGAATTTTTAAGCTTTTACAACCTCACATTTAGGCAAGATAATTGGCATCAGTAGCTTAATGAGATGCTAAGAAAAAATTCTTGCTGTGAAGTCTTAAATCTTCCACATGAATGAGCTTTTGCAGCTTAATTTCTTTTTATCAACTTTCCTGCATTGCAGCTGTTTGATGATATCGGAAATTACAACCCTCGAAAATCTTATGGCACCTTTTCTGAGCTACCCCTACTTTATTAAATGACAAACCCGTTTTTGTCTGAACATTAAAAGTTCGCATTTACTTATGAATCAGGCTTTCACATTGCACAGTCATTTACTTAATTAGATCGAAAATAAAGTTCTGGTTACACATTAACTGCAATTGCACATTTGTTTGCTAAAAGTGAGCGCTGGCGTTGAGTGGTACTTGAAAAGTTGAGGCGTACTTCTTTGCTTTTCAAGATTTAGTTTATTTTTTGAAAGTGTTCTTCTACGTTCATATTGTTTGTTCGCTATGCTGAAATGGGCTTACACGGTTGACATAACATTAGAAGTAGAACCAAATTTAATGTCAATAGCTTCAAAGTCCAAAAAGCCTAATGCAAAAGCCATTTATTAACCAGATTTTTATCAATATTGACAAAGCCATAAATACAACGTAGTTACATATTCTGAGGAGTTTAGCCATGTACTAATCCTATATTTTTCATTTGTTTGCCTCGTTAGTAGTTTCCATAAAGAAAGTGTTACAAAACAGCAGCGACGCATTTTGCAAGTAAAATGCATTTTGAAAATTGATTGAAACAAAAAAAAGACGACAATAATACCAATGTGGGTATTTTTACAGTTTAATAAAAAGTAAAAATTACCATGAAAAGAAACAATTTGTCAAATTAAGCACTCCATGTTCGATTTATTCCTGAGTTCGGAGTTTTCCTGTAAATTTGTTTTCCCACCTGTTATCTAGCGCGACGCTTTTAAGTTTCAAGCACGTTTACGTTGGGAATGGATTAGTTGGATTTGGATCATTAATTTTCTGCTTGTATGTGCCTTTTTATTTTTTGATTTGGAAGCCCTGATATACAGTATGTAAACCAAGAAACGCATAGGGCGTGGTTCTTTGTTTAGCTGTTTACACGGTCGTTGGAATATTGCGAGATTTGATTGTAAGTTGGATTTATTATCTCTACGTCTATCAAGCTGCTTCCCCGTGTGTATCTATGGTTCAAAATCAAATTGGTAAGTGTGTTAATGGTTTGATTTAAGCAAAGCCAGTATTGTCGTAATGTATACCTCAGTTATAATTTACTGCCTATTGTTTTTGATTTATTAATTAATCATGCCATAAGCTCATGCATAGCGCTCGTATAAGTTAAGTTGTTTTGCGTTACTTTATCATAATTTATGTTTGCCGTTTAGAATACTACTACTTTTCATCGTTGTTCACTGTCTACAACTATAATATCAACATCGTGAAGACAAACCATTGGTGTGGTGATTTGTACAGTAGTACGTCAGCAATCAGAACCATCAGCTTTAAACGAAACCAACACTCCACGTTGTGGAGAAATTAGAACTCTTTGCAACTAACACACTTCTAATGGACCCATGACATTAATGCAGACCTTGGCGAACACGAAACATCGGTTGATAACAATGGAAGATCTGGAGAACAAAAATGCTGAATACGGAGGCTTAAACTGTACCACGATGGCTTCTTCTGTTTCGACTGATAATTCGTTAAAAGAAATTGTATCTGCTTGATCTTTGCAACTTCTCGCATTAAAGATTATTGTTCCAGCATCTGGAAATTTTTGAGGACTGATTTTTTTAACGTCTACAACTTGGGCCAATTTTCCAAAATTTATGGCCATGAGAATTGACGATTGTGACCCAGGTAGTTCTCGAACATACCTGAAATGAAGCAAGACAAAGCGTTATTTCATCGGCAGTTTTTACAAGATTGGGCGCAAACCAACACCCTGGCGATGCTTTGTAATTGTTGGATTCAAACTACTTAACAAGCAACAACTAAGGAAGTCAGGATTATAGTTAATCGGAAAAAGCTTAAACCTCCTCGCAGTTGGACTAGTAGGCCTATTACTCAGCTTCTTAGCAATGTTGCGGCTATTTTGTAACAGAGTAATAAATAGTCAAAAAATCTTTACTCTGCACTTTTCAGTTCAAGGATAGCAGATTCCAAATTAGCAATTACATGTATCGGGCCAGAGCCGGATTAAGCTATAGGCAAACTGGGCAGTTGCCCCGGGCCTTACACTTTGGGGGGGGGGCCGCGCATTTACTAATTTCTAGCTGCTTGTTTGCACACGAAAATTTTGGAAGTTTCAGCTCAAACCACCGCCTGCGGAAGTGGTGACCTTTTTTGTGCTCTTCACTAGTATCTGCCCCGGGCCCCGCGATCTCTTAATCCGCCCCCATATAGGGCCCTCCACCATTGTTTCAGATGTGCTATTGCACTACTACGACAATCCGTTTCGCGCTTGCCTAAACAATTCGCCTAAACGTTTCGCGCTTAAGAACACCGTTACAATACACAGACATGAAAATGACAAAACAATAATACAATCGTACATAAAGATTCCCGAGTCGGAGTGCAATATGCAAAGCCATCCGCGCTGGAACAAATCCTCAGTTCTCATCGCTATTAGTCTTTCGCACAAACACAGCATAGACGTTGCATTTGCAGCGTCTATTTGATCCTCAAACAATGCAACTAATGTACAGTATATAGAAGAAATACAAACGTGTACTGTAGATAACAATTCAAACTATGAATACTCTCTTGACCTTTCTGGTCTCATCAGCTCAGTTCAGAGTCGGCGGCCGAGCAGTCGACTTAGGGGGTCAGGCTTTTATCAGGGGAACCAAAGTTTGAAATAAAGCACAAAAGCCGCTGTCTTCAAAAGGGTAAGCTTGTTGATTGAGGGACCAAGCATGCCGATTCGGGGACCAGGCCCCCCTTGCCGTCGGCCCTGACGCAGTTAGTGAGACTGACGGTTCTTCAAAGCATGACATCTGCTGATAATCTTTTTATTTGTGGTCAGTAAGTGCTTAGCCAAGGATGTACCAGAAATTTTTTGAAAGGATAGCGTAGGCCTATAGCTGTTTCATATTTAGGCTTGAATTTTTAGGAGAACCTGAGCAAGAACGGCTTTTAACGAGTAACAAAGGAGACGTGAGAGATCAGCGTGCTCCGCTGATGTCAGGCCTACAAGATCATGATCTCTCATCGATTGCAAAAAAGAGCAAAGTATACCTTCACGTTCACCGAATGGTTAAGTGGAAGCCATGGGGTGCAGTTTGAACAAAACCCTGCATTTTTACTTGTGTTCGGCTGCATAGTGGTCTCTTCTTTATCTTTAATGTCCTGGTCGTGCATGTAAACAGTTTGTCAAATTAACCATTTAAAATTCCAATGGCTGATCACACAATATGTTGTATTTCGCGATTTAAAAAAACATGGCTGCCGAAAGTGGTTGCACCACCATTGCAGGAACTATTACGTAGGGGTGCAGGCATTTTTGCTCGTAAACCAGTTTTTACGAAGTCTGTTTTCCACAAGTTTGACGGCGAAGTTATAAATGCAAGCGCCTTAAGTATAGCAATCAATAAATGCAAATGACAACACACCAAATGAAGTTTACCAAACCATGCTATCACCCCCAAATGACGACATAAGGTTTGGGCCGCTTTTTTATCTACTGAGATTTTACGTCAAAAATTTCAACCTGCAGCCCGTCAGTCATTCCAATTTCTTCTCCATAATAGATGCCAAAAATCCCTGAAAGAGCCATGATCAAAGCAGGAGCTAGTCTTGTTTTTTCTTCTCCAAGCCTTGACACTACACGAGAATTGGAATCAGTGCCAATCTGAGGATGCAAAAAATATTTCTAGTTGACGCTTTACTGAAATTCGGAAGAGTATCAAACCGGAGAAACGCACAGAAGTCACATCAAATTGAAGCAAAAATATTTTTACTTTCAATTGGTAAAAGAGGCTTAGATGATTGAAAATTCCATTTGTTATGCAAAATCGGATGACTGTTAGCTCGAAAAGGGGATCGGTAAGCTCACTTAATTGGCACTTGGCAGTTTTTTTCATTCCACTGCTCAAACTTCAGTTTTTAGTTCAAATATTTAATATTCGGAGACGAGAAATTTTGTAGTTCGACCCAGTGGCGTAGCAAGAAATCTTAAAAGGGAGGAGGGGGCAGTGCCGGCGCTAGGCCAACTGAGACCCCCCGAAAACTTCACTTGGGGCCCCTTTTATCCGCAAGCAAAATGGAAGGTAAAGGTGGTTTTACACAGAATGCGATTTTCATCCGATTTTTGATGAACGAACCTGACGGATATGTCTCTATACAAAATGCGATTGCGTCCGATTTTGCATCTACAAACCCCTTGGCATGGCCCAATGCCCCCCCCCCCCTCGTAAATACGCTACTAGTTCGGCTACACATTACATTCGTCATTCATTGTTGAGGAGGCGTAGACTAGGCGACCATGCAGCCTTCGGCTGCACAATACTGTTCTTTCGCGGAAATTTGCGCAATACCTCGACGCCCGTGTTTTTGTTTCATAATAGCGTAATTGAAGTGTGTGTCTTGACGGCGTCTAATAAAAGATTCTGTTCACCAGACATGCTCTGTAATTCTTAACCCTGAAACAAACGTTAACGTTCTTGCTAATTACCATCCAGTTAGGCCAATTGTTGCGGGCATTTTCTCCATTCAATCCATCACAATACCTTCGACGGTGTTTGCGGTCAACGACTCTGGTGTTGCCAAATTTAAAAGTTGTAAATTTTTGGCATAATCAGTTTCTTTTACTTGTTTTCCGTAATAACGAGCCATGGTGTTGGTTGTTCCATTTGCTTCTGTTTCCATGAATCTTATAACATCACAAACAATTTTTACGGTACTTGACGTCCTAAATACTATCCTAACGGCGAGGATTTTGCCGTGTGTTACTAACGTTAGAGGAGCAATTACCTGTTCACACGTCCAATTTTAGAGGGTCAAAAGCCTACGAGCTTTCTGCGTCATAATTACATTTTTGAGATTATGACATCAAAAATTTCATTATGACATCAAAAATTTCATTATGATGCAGAAAGCAGTGAGCTTTTGGCCTTCTAGAATTAGGCATGTGGACAGGGTAATCGCAAAATTGGACATGTGGACAGCGTAAATACGTGTTTAAACCTTGAGGATTTGAGGATGCTGACATACTACCGTTACTAAGCATGAATTCTACTTACAAAAAAATACAACAACACGGCTTGGTGAAGTAAAAAAATTTAACTGAAGCAAAGGTTTAATTCTTTGTTTCCACCGAAAGTAAAAAGCAGAACAGTTTCAGTTTCCAAGAAATGTTGCAAGTCCACATCCCCTATGCACCAGAGTTGTCCATGGACCGCAATAGGAATTTGCTCCGGCAGGAATACATAGATTTTTTAGGAACAGGAGCCGGAATGGAACTTTTTTGTGGCTGACCGGAACAGGAACAGGAATTCCGGTTGACTGTTTAAAAAATGTTACAGAGCTCTTGCCTTCATTGTTTGTTTCAATTTTTTGCTAAAAAAGGTATAGATTCTGAGTGCATGATCATTTTTCATATTGGTATTGACATAATCGGTATTTACCGTCACTAAAAATAATCATAAACTGAACGATGACACCTTTTGCGATTGTTGTAGATTAAGAACATTTAGGGATTAGAAATTGTTTTTTCTAAAATTTAGGAAAGGATCGGAATAGGAACAAAGGCTTTAGGTTTGGAATGGAATTAGGAACAAAGATCTTCGTTCCGGACAACTCTGCTACGCACGTTTAGGATGATAAGTCGAAGTATAACTACACTGAACTACGTTTTGAAAGTTTTAGCTGAAGTAATTACAGCCCGTACCAGTCAATTCCAAACTCACTACTGAATGCTTTTAATAAACTTCGCCAGTCTGCAACAGCACCATGAATTTCGCTTTGATTCTCCGTGAAATCCGGCCACAAGCTGGAGTAAGAAAGCTAAAAACAAAATAAACAAGAACGCGATAAGCACATGCTTTTGACCGAGTGGTTGCTTCATCAGGCTGCAAAACTGGCTTCGTGGGTTCGACGCGCAACCAAGTCATCTTCCATGATGCGCATACGTCACCATTATGAAAACCTAAGCTGCAATTATGTGGCTTGAAAAAAACAAAAACACGATAAACCAAAAAACAAACCACTCAGTTTTCTTGAACTTGAAAAGTACGTCAATACATCGGATGTATAGAGCTTATTTCGCAGGTGTAAACGGCTTTGTTTGTACGTTTTCATAATTTACCTCTGTTCCTTGGTTATCCTTGACAGGATTGCTTCGTAGGAGAGTCGCTTCAAACAAAATTAATTAACAGCTTCTACATGAAAACCGTCGACATTATTTTCAATCCGAAAGGTGAAAATACTCTGGAAAAAATATAGGCCTAACAAGTGAAGAAGTTTTAATACTGGGTTTGCTTCTAAGCCGCGAAAGCATGTTCTTGTCAGTAAAACTGCTCTTATAGCTTTGCTGCCTTGTTGGAAAATTGCCGACAGTGGGGCAAATTCGCAACTCGCTCCCGTGCATTCAATTCTTTATTAGTTACAATGAGAGAAATGTATCAAGCGCTACTGGTAGACCTACCAGATGCCCCGGTTGGGCCGGAACAATCTTAAGGTAAACGTCTACTGGTGTTTAGTACCCGATTACAAAAAACGTCTCACGGAATTTTACTGCCGGAAGGAAAACCTTTTTTACAAGAATGCTTTTCGAGAGACCAACTTTTTAAACATATCGCAGTTTATGCATACAAAATTATGGTGCCGGTAAGTCTAGCTAAAGGGTATAAATAAATGGAACATCACGTATGCAACTGTACATATTTTCCGAAAAATTTTTTTTGCTATATGTTGGTTTTCCATCTCATGTTTCTTGCATCGATAAGTTAAAATGTTGATAGCACCTTCAGGTCTTCAAGGATAAGAAGATTTCTCAGGTTAAGATTGAGCTCTTCTTTGTAGAAAACGTGGCAATAATATTGGCCACGATCTACGTTTCATTCCCTAGCACTTTGTTCCCCTTCATCTGAACATACACTTCGCTGAGATAAAAAAAAAAAAAAACAGTCATAATAGCAAATCATCTTTTTGTTGAAACATTTACATTTATGAGGTAACTAATGCTAATCATAGGCCTATTAATAGCCAGCCCGCCGCAATAACAAAGAAATTTTCAAGATTGTATGAACCGCCTTCAAAGGCTTTCAAAATCAGATCAACAATTAAATCGCGATCGTACGCCGTACCGCGTAAGGATGGCGGGGCCCATCTACCGGCTTAGCGCCTCGACATTACCGCTCTGAAGAAGCGTCGCAGCGGTGGCGAGCCAATAATGACTATATGTGTTAATTTGACCGGTAAGGAGTCAAACCTCAGACCTCTCGCACCGAGAGCGATGTCTTTCGCCAGCCGGCCGGTTCCTATGAAAACTAAAGTATATTAAACAACTCTTATACTTCCACATTATTGAACAACAAACTCTGCAATAAAGCAATATTCTTGATATTATTACCCAGTTATTTGGAGGATTTCCTGGGGTTCTGTTTATCCAAGCATAATGGTCGTTGTATTTTACGGTATTCATGAGATGATTGTGAGCTGGCGATGAACCAGTTATGTTTATTACTTGTGTGGTTCGGAATGAAATCCATTACCAATTTCATAGCCGGGACTAAAAATGAAGTGAAAACTATATGAAAACTATATATGAAGTGAAAACGTTTTAGTCAGTTGTTATATTCTCAGTCTTTGCAAATCAAACGCTCTAACTAAGGTACCTGCGCCTAATAAGGCCCACCGCTTGGATCTTCTTTACGGGAGCAAATAAAAATTTCGTTTTGTCCCTTACCAGAAGCTAATATAAATTCAATGTAGTTTACCACATTTCAACTTTTTCTGTCAATCCATTATTTCTCTAGAGCTGAAAGAAATTTTTGACAAATGCGGTTAGCGTTGGAAGTAAAATTTGTAAAAGTTAAAATATTAATTTTTAACAGTTGGTGGCAAGTTTTTTTTCGATTTGAAAGTTTTTCGTAAAAATACATTGCCTAGTGCAGGGGTCGGCAACCCCTGGCACGCGTGCCAAATGCGGCACGCCGTAAGGTTTTGCATGGCACGCGAAGCGATTCCGTGCGCAAGCAAAGTTCAAGCTCTTAAGATTAAACAATTTTGCTTTTGAATTTATGAGCGAGTGTCAGTGTTGTGGGTTCAAAAGTTACTCAATCATTAAGGTATTTCTTAGTAAATGGGACCTCTACCGACGTGAAGACTTTTTTTGGTCTGCAAAGATTTTTTCAGTGGAAAATAGGGCAACCGTTTGGCACGCGAAAAAGTTTCTATCTTGACACTATCAAAAAATGGCACGCTGTGCTCAAAAGGTTGACGACCCCTGGCCTAGTGAATAAAAAATGCGGTTTATTACAAAAAAATTTTTAGACGTAATGAAAATCAAAGCATTTTTATAGGGAAGGTAGATGTTCTTAATAAGGCCCATATGCTTGACTAATCTTGCTAGAGTATCAACGGAGCAATTGTGGTCACGTTACTGCAGCAATTTAGCTAAATGTAGTCAAGACTTGTTATTAGGTTTAGCGCTAGATTTAAACCTGATTTGTGATTGGCTAATCCTGGGAAAGCAAGTTTTAAATGTTCGATTTGACCCGAAACGAGATTGAAAACCCAAGCCTCCAGTTCAATATTTTTCTGCATATAGCTGCTTGCTTTTTTTAAATCTTGAAGCTTTATGAGCATACCTTGGTAATTACTGCTTAATTGCAGTGTTTTAATGGTGAAATTTAACTAAAAGAACGGTGGGCCTTATTCGGAACCTTTGTAATTTTTTGTTTTGCTTATAAAAATCAAGTGAATGATCACTTCGCCACATGCTTTCATTGTGTGATGACCATGAACCCCTTCTAATAAAATACCAACTTTCAAGCAAATATTTCAAGCAGTGATTGAGTAAGAGCAAAAATTGTTTTAGCGGGCCTTATTAGGTACATGTACCTTAGTAAATAACGTTTAAAGATGAGTTTGGTTTATATTTTAGTGAACTTCCAAGATGAAGCACAACAAGAAATTCTTTTTGATACGCTGAAGCACTACAGCTAAGATAAATGAGTAGGCTATTTTCTTTCTTTCAAAATAATATCTCATAAAAATTAACCACCTAAACTAAACTGACCAAAACCCAAATGACCACATAAAAATGATTCACTTCCAAATATTTTGAAGCCAGGGGAGTTTTAGGGGGTAATTGTGCCATGCCTCCCCTTTCAAATTTGCATTTTAGCAAAAAAAGAACAAATGTTACTAAATGTCTGAAATATACCAGACTTTTGATGGCTTTTTATGCCCCTCCCCCTTTTAAAATTTCTCGCTACTCCATTGATTGAAGCGCAACCGTGTTAATTTTGTTTGCAGGTGCATTAACAAAGTCATGTCAGCTTTATAATTATTCATAAAAGGCAATAGGAGGTTTAAAAAAAGCCCAAAAATTGTGTTTGACTGAATAGGGTTCGAATCTCACCATGACAGTGCAGCCAGGTAACCAACTCAACAAAATCATCTATGGTTCCGTAAACCGGATCAATGGAGCGGTGATACATATATAATCGTATCCATGACACCATTGTGATGAATTGTACGAGTATATTGAGCTCAACCAAGCCATGTTGACGCCCATTTGCTGAAGATGTGGCAGTTTTTCAATGATGCCTGCAAAAAAGTGTTGATGAATTTGTTGCTTAGTCGCCCATAAGATAAATGTGTATTCCAAGATCTGCTTTTTAACATTTGACAGTCCACATGTTGTATTGCATGACTGATATGGTTGTATTGATCAAAATGTCTTTTATGCTATGTTTTCCAACACATTGGTCAAGAAGTAATTCAGAGCAGTTATTTCCTTGGCGTGCCCGTTTTTCAAAATGCTGCAGTCAAAAAAACTTCTCCACTGAGTAAAAGTCTTACCTTTCAAATCTCCAACACCGTCGTTGGCCGAATTACGAAACGACTTCGGATAGATAAATTTTATAGACTGGACTGGTTTGCCAAAACTGCTGACACGCTGGCGACACAGCTATTAATGCGATCACCAGATCCAA
Source organism: Trididemnum miniatum (assembly GCA_964006365.1). Lineage (NCBI taxonomy): Eukaryota > Metazoa > Chordata > Ascidiacea > Aplousobranchia > Didemnidae > Trididemnum > Trididemnum miniatum. Next base: position 5,536,895 of record OZ023244.1, read on the forward strand.
AAGAGTCAAAATAGTAAGGATGACAATGGCACTCAGTATATTTCGAGTCCAAATGTACTGTAGACTACTTTTTTTGTCGCGAATAATGCAACAAAACTTTTTTCGGCATCCCTGATATTAAAACTGAGGTTAACACAAAAAGTAGCGCAATGCAGTGTAGTCTCTGATGGATCAAATCAGTGGCAATTTTGCCTTCGACTCGGCATTGTTTTTACACTTTCTTACTTTCACAAAGCTGCATTGTATCGGGCGTGAACACGATCAACAATGGTGAGACGTAAGATCTATGAGCCGCATCGAAAGAGTTACAGGCTCCTGTTTAATTAAATCATTGCTCCGTTTTTTGCAAAGTAAAATATAACGTTGCAGGAACAGTAAACTACTGAAGAAAACATTAAAATATAGCTTAATGAAACATGTAAAATATCAATATTTTAATATACCAATAATAATTTTAAAAATGGAAACACGTATAACTGAATCAGCTAAATCAGAATTAGGCTAAGGATTTTAACCAGGATAGGCATCAGGTATTTCGCTTTTCACTGATGATTTGGTTGAAATGAAATCGGAATCTCTTTTTGCTTCGGATTCAATTGTTACATACTGGTCATCCTTGACGAAATTTCAATCAGTGGTGGACACACTTTTAATCGACCTTTTCGAAGAAGGATCGTAAGAAAAAGAATTTTCTTGGATATTATCACTTTCGTAAGCATGGTTATTTACAGCCATTTTATAAAAAATAACGCAGTCGACTAAATTAACTCTGTGCTGGAATTAACGTTAAGATTCAGTTTTCAATAAATTCCAAAGATACATCAATAAAACCTGGTTACGGTCAGTAGCTTAACAGTTCTCCAAAATCATTTTCTTAGGAAGCAGCGCAAAATACTCGCGTCATGAGTATTTGTTGAGCGTAATGAGGTTAAAGGACTACCTTGCTCTTCGAAATACTAACCGATTTCTCTACATATGATCAGTATTCGAGTTGAGGGGGATGGCCGAAACAAAATGATCCTCCAATAAAACATTTCAGCGTAAACCATTTTCCTGTAAATAATGGCCAGCCTCCCTTTATAACTATGTGAAAAACTTGCATTGTCATCCCCCCCACAAGTGTTTTCACATCTCGAGCACTGCCTATGATACGGACCTATAAGCATGATTTCTACAATTCATAGTTTAGTCTATGGTTCCAGTTCGTCGAGAGAATGATACTCAAAGCTAGAATCGCTTTTCCTTCTTTCCCATCTTGACTCGGTAGCGTGGCGCAGTGGTTTGAAGAGTCACTTTTACGACGACCATGATCGCAATGTTAATAGTTCAACTACCACCTTAGCTTCGTTGTGGCCTTGGATAAGATGCTTCATAACTATCTCTACTTAGTGGAATCTAACAAGCAGAAAATTAAAAAAGTCAATAGCGAAACTCAAACGATAACTCAAAAATACAAGCAACTTCTGAGCGGGTCTGGATTCGTGTTATGTATAGCGCTTCCGTCGCTTTCTCGAGACAGGAGGATAAAAATGGAAGAAAATATTCTATATCATCTTATTTGCATATTTATCCGCCTATCACGAGAAAGCGTCGTAACGAGCTCGCTTAGGAGTTGTTGGCCATCTGTCCACCATACCAAGATGGGGAAATCACGCCAAGTGCATTTTCCAACCGCACAATAAGTAAACTTGCCGACTTGTTCTCCACACTCATGTACGTATTTAGGGGGGCATTGCGCCAAGGCCCCCCCTTTTGACTCTGCCGTTTAGTAAAAAAGAATAAAACTAATGGGTGCCAAGTGACTAAAATATGCCTGACTCTTTTGATGGTTTCTGTAGCTTATGGCCAGGGGCGGATCCAGGGGGGGTAGGATGAAGAGTACGCATTCTCCCACCAGCCATTTTCAAAAATGGTTTTGCTGTATACAATTTTTCCATGGTTTCGAATCTCTTCCATAGCAATAAGCTATTCGCCTTAAGCACGCATGTAATCGAAAATATGCGAATAAACTGCATCATAGGCTATTTGGCGAAGCACTCAGAAACAGGGTCAAAAAATTTAAACAAACTTTGCCTGAAAATTACTCAAATAGCTTTGAAACAGCCATTACAGCATGTAAATTTTCGAAAATTTTCCGGGGGAACATACCCCCGGACCCCCCTAGAGCTTTTCTTGTTTCTCAATCAGCTTCAAACTTGTTCTGCCGAAAAAAATACGCTTGAAAAAATTGTGAAAATTATGCCCTTCCCCCCTTCATTATTTCCCGCTACGCCACTGTCCACACTGTCCCCTTAATGCTGAACGTCAAGCAGGAAGCTATGAATACCAATTTTACAGTCATTGGTTTGACCCGATTTGGAATCAAACTCAAGTCCACATCTCCAGAGGCGGACGTTCTTACTACTCGGCCATCTGAGCTGTTTGTTGATCATTCTCATCATGATCAAAACCATCATCATCATCATCTCTAAGCGAGTGGGTCCAATCAGCCTACCTATTTTCCTACTAGATAGCCTACAGACGTCTTTCCAAAGCTGGTAGTGTGGCATCTTACGTACCACAAGCACAAAAACAATCACGATTAGTTGGCTTATATATCAATGGGAATCGGAGAAAAAAAGGCGGCGGAGCTCCTCGAGTACACTCACAACGAAAGTCGTTTTTTTGACTATTTGGCATCATGGTGACGTAACAAAACGCCACATTGGTGACAACCCGACGCTTGAACACGCAATCAACCGATGCAATTCTGTCGACGCAATCTCAACAAGACAGCAACACAACTCTCTCGAGCTGAGCACGATGATAGCTCGCAATGCTTTATTCATTCCAGCTGCGGACCATTTCTCTGCCTAGCACTGGAATGCTTCACCTGCAATGCCTCTCATCAGTGCCGGATTTAAGTGGTGGAGTGCCCTGCGGCCCAAGTTTGGAGGGAGTCCCATTTTTTGAAGGTGTAAAAATTAAATCGTTTATTTCAACAAAAAGCTTGAAAAGTTAGGCTAGTCGTCAGTACTTGCAGCAAAAAAAAAAAACTACAGTGGTGGCCAAAAGTTTAAGACCAAACTGCACATTTTACGAAAATCATGTTTTTGCTTTGCTTCTTTAAGTCCTATCAGCATTTTTTTACTAAACTTAATACGAGACAACATAGAAAACATTTAGCAATGAATTTTATTAGAAAAAAGAGCATTTTGCTTTACATTTTTCATGAAAATGTCATGCCTTTAATATTTAGTGTTTCCTCCATGTGCTTTGATCACGGCTTTGATTCGTCGAGGTATGCTTTCAATCAAATTTTTGCAAAGATCTTTGGGCATTTCTCGAATCCACACCAACTTGATTGCTTCAATTAGGGCAGGAATGCTTGCTGGATATTTTTCAGATACTTTGTTTTTTAGAACAGTCCAAAAGTTTTCAATAGGGTTAAGGTCGGGGCTATTGCCTGGCCACTGCAGAAGAGTGATCTTTTTTTCTTTGAAATACTCCTTTACGATCTTTGAACGATGGCATGGTGCCCCATCTTGCATAAAAATGGTGCACTCATGCACTGGCATGTGCAACTGAAGTTTCCACTTCATCAAATTCAGGTATTTTTGTCCATTCATCGTTGTTCCTGGTTGTAGAAAAAAAAAGGCCAGCTGTCTCCTTAATGGAAATTGCCCCCCATATCATCACACTGGGGGGGGTGTTTCATTGTTTGTTGGATATACTTTTCGTCATATCGTGTTCCTGAGGGTCTGCGGACATTCTTTTTTCTGGCAGCGAATTGTTGGATGGTGGATTCATCGGAAAATAGAACTTTAGACCATTGGGCAGTGGTCCAGTCTTTGTACTGCAATGCAAACTGAAGGCGCTTTGTCTTCATTGCTGCTGTAAGTCTTGGTTTTTTCGCTGGCTTTCGTGATTTCAAGCCAAATTCCTGAACTAAGCGGCGGCTAACGGTTCTCCTGCTGACCGACACACCTGCTTTATTTAATTCGGCCCTGATCTTTTTGGCTGAACATGTAGGAGGCTTCATCACTTGTCTTTTCATAACATTATCTGCCCTAGGAGTTGTTTTCTTGGGACGATCACTGCGCTTTGCATCACTATAAATTCCTGAATTCTTGAATTTGACTATTGCCTGATGCACAGCAGTTTTACTACATCCAATACGCTTACCGATTTCCCGTTCTGGATAACCTTCGTCATGGAGAACAACTATTTGACTCCGTTGAACCTCTCAAAGTGAGCGTTTTTTACCTATTTTATAGGCAAATAAAAATTCATAAAAGTAAGCTTTAGTGTATGAACTTCGGTTTAAAGCAGTTCAAGTTATAGAATACAGAAGAAGGTGATTTCAGTTTCTGTTCTAGAATGTACAAGACACAATTAAAACAGTCATCTAATTCAGTATTATGACATAATAAAAAAAAACTAAAAATTCACGCTTGGTCTTAAACTTTTGGCCACCACTGTATTATCCAAGGTTGTTTTGACGCGCACGTAAGCTTAGAATAAATACTGTGGTGATTAACGCGCACACACACTATGCTAAGCTACTAAGCTTATATAAAAGCATTAACTAAAAATTATCAATAAAAATCATTAATCTACTAACCCAAATCAATATTTAAATCCTCCTCGCCTAGGTTACAACTTGAAAAAGGGTCCTGCCACATTAGATAAAAGAAATTTCGTCCACAATGGTACGGAACGAACTTTTGCAATCAATTTTGGAAATTGGTAAACAAGAAATTACAGGTGAAATAAGTAAATCTAAATACCTTGCAGTTTTGTGCGATGAAACAACTGATGTTATTTGGCAAAAGCCAAATGGTAGTTGTATTTAGGAACGAAAAAAGTGGTGAGCAGGTTGAAAGGTTTTTCGTTTTTTTTCAGCCCACTCGTCTGACAGCACCATCGTTGGCCAGTATCTTATTGGAAGAACTTTAGGGTTGGGTTGGGCATGATCCAGATAAGCTTATTGCTCAGGCGTATGATGGCGCTGCTGCATTGAGCGGTATTCGAAATGATGTATGAACAGGCGTTAAGCAAACCTTTGTATCCAAAAGCTCATTTTATTCACAGCTATGCTCATCAATTAAATTAAATTCTTCAAACAGCTACATCTGCAAATTCCAAAGTGAGAATCTTTTTCTATAGTTTGGCCGGTATTCCTCCATTTTTTTCTAAATCTTTGCAAAGAATGGCTGCTTTGGAGCAAATTGCAAGACGTAGGATACCGTCATCGCCCAGCATACTTGGTGGAATTTTCAAAGTCGTACTGTAAAACTGCGTAATATATTTTTCTTTATAAGCATTCATTTCATTCCTGTGACTCTTACCATAACACGATTTGGCTGCAAAAAAGATGGTCGTTTTTTAAGTTTAAGTATCAATACGTATAAGCTAATACCATGCCACCTCTGATACCTTCAATCCATAATAAATCGTAAAAGTGTAGTAACTATAGGTTGTCAAGAAAAATGATAGTAAGCTACTATTCTACAGGAAAATTGCAGCCCCCTCATTAAAAATGTGCACGAGCCGCCACTGCTCAGAACCACAATCTATCACTAACATAAATATGCAGAAACGTTCTCGAATCTAAGACAAACTTAAATTCAGTAGCCTGAACTTGCTTAATATAACGTTCTTCTGCGTAATCTCGCTTTACCATCATACCGTGTACTGCCATTACTATCCGTGGTCTACCACATTTTTATCCTCCCGTCAAAAGAGGTCAAATGAAGCACCACCGCTTTCATAGCGCCCAAATAAGGCATGCAAAAGCAAAGTTGCTGTGGAGTTGAAGATGTTATCAGCATTATCCGTTTATACATGAACTGTTGGTTCACTAATTTTATAGCTACGACACCAACCGGTGACTAAAATATATGTGTCGTAAAGCATATTTTTATCTACGACTTATGGGAATCCAGATCAAAATTACATAGCAAGTAGGCCTACTGCGCCGTGCTACTCAGATAGTATAGTAGCCTATAGCCAGGGGCGTAGCGAGAAGTTGTAAAAGGGGGGGGGAGCACAACCTAAAATGGCCATTGAAAGGGGGATGGCATGGCACAATGGCCCACCTAAATACACTACCAGTCAAGGTCAAAAGGGGGAAGGCATGGCACAATGCCTCCCCCCCTAAATGCGCTACTGCCTATAGTATATGCTGATCAAGCCAACTATTTTCTGCTCTCTATCGCTTGCTTTTCATGTTGTCCTCGTTTTTGAACAGGAAGCAGTTCCTCTCGTTCTAATCCGTATTTTTACAGGTTAGTTTTTCTTCTGCTAACGTTGCCTCCATCTATCCTACGTTACTAAATGGCTAATCATGTTGTTTTATAGCTACGGTTGTTGAGTCTCTCTTGTCCCTAATGCTTATGGAGAAGATCAAAGAAATGCGCAGGCCTATTCACTTGCTCATTCTTACGCTAGCATAAATTTAGGGGGCCACTAATAGCTTATTGACTTTTTGTGATTTTGCAGTACCTGAAGAGGCCAGTGTTTGACTGTTAAACTCGTGCAATTAACTAATATTTTCGTTAACCATATAACGTGACACTTTATCTTGTTGACTTAATATTTCCAGTGACTAATACGGCTACACCTCTTTTTCCTTTTATGCTAACTAACACTGCTGTAATTTTATCCCGCCACATTGGCAAGAAACTGCCTTCAAAACCAATTACGATAAATCTTTTAAAACACTGATAATTCGCCTCTATATGGTTAGCCTATAAATGAACGAATTGAGCTACCATAAACAGAAAGTAAAATCACGACTAAACATGATTGTTATGCCAAGCTGATTGCGAAATTATCTCATGCCTACCCATTCCTGGCTTTTTTGAGTAACAATGCGTCTTGACCAATTCAGTTTGTTACAAGACAATATTATTATTTTGCCCAGCACTGCGCAAATGTATAAGCAACTAGTGGTAGATGGCGGGGGCCCCCTTTTGGTGGGGGCCCCGGGGCCCGGGCCCCTTGGGCCTCCCCTAAATCCGGCCCTGCCTCTCATCACAGCAAAGGGGAGTACTGTGGCATGTTACGTTCCACAAGCACATAAATAATCACGATAAGTTGGCTTATGTATCAATCGGAATCTGAAACGATAAAGTCTCCGGAGCTTCTCGAGTATACTCACAACGAACGTCGTTTTTTTGACTATTTGGCTTTATGGTGACGTAACAAAACGCCACAGTAGCATTTAATAATCTGTTTCTGGTGAACAATTTGTATGCTTTCATCTGTCTTATGCTTGCTCTCAACTTAACCTTGCTTTTCTGTATTCTATCACTATCCACAAAGCCCGCCGTTTAATTATATACCTCAGGTGACTAATGTCATACAAGAATTGCCACTCGGCAACATACTTCAATATTTTGACTCGTTTTTTCGTGTTGTTTGTTAATAATCGCCGCTAAACGAACACAATAATGTCACAAATTCTCCTGTAGATCAGGATCAAAGATATACTGTTGTATAGACAGAGTCAACAAATGCTTTGGTGTTTCTTTGCCCCAAGTGATACATTTTTCCACAAATTTGAGTCCTGGGGGAAGAAACCTTTTTGACTAAGAGAGCCACAATAAAAGTTGCACATTTTTAATTGCAGTCCTGAAAGAGCCATATAACACTTACGATTTTACCGATGCACGACAAAATAGCGTTGTGAAGCTTTTTCTGTGTGCTACGTACTATGTTTCGAGCTAAAATCCGAAACTTTCATTATTATTACTTTCGGACAGTCGGCTGGAAATATGAAAAATGCATAGATGGGCAAGTTAATGCAAAACGTTAGCTTCGTTAACCACTACTTCGTTAACACAGTTATGTACCTCCGTTAACGTTAATTCGTTAAATTTAGCTCCAATTAACGGAAGTTAGTCAAATTCGCTGAATCGTTAATTTTGGCTTAAAACGCCATTTCTTAAAAAGCTTAAAATTTTTTAATATCAATGCTTGCGTAAGCATTTAAGCAATTTTTCTCCTCACTAGCAATTTGTTTTGTAGTTTTTATCTCGTTTTTTGACCTCATTGGTCGTATTTTCTAGTTTATCGATGTCAAACTTAACCAACAATAAGAGAAATAAGCGTCTACAAAAATTTAACGGAAGTTATCAAGCACTAACGGAAGTTAATTTAGTCCGTTAATTTCAAAACAAAAATTTAACGAATTAACTAGTTAATGAAAAAGTTAGCTTCGTTATTAACGATTTACGAAGTTGAGCCCACCTCTGGAAAAATGTTTGGTGTCATTCTACAAACACTTAAGTTTGGAAAAAAATTCCTTTTTCAATGAATTTATCAAGAGAGGATGTTCTAGAAAAATGTTCAAGGTAGATCTTTGGTTAGACCCACTGTACAACATTCTAATGCAGTAAGCTGCTTTATTTTTCGCGGTAGCATGGTCAGGTATGTGATCTGCGTAACGATTCCGACGACTTGCCATCAATAGATACCGAAATTTTGCAATATTTCCGTTGCATAATACAGTGAAACCCTGGTTGGCGACCACGTCAAAAACACGACCACCTCTTTATCAGGACCACTTCATTGCGTTCCCAAGTAATTTACTATGGTAATGCATTGCATTCTGTTTCAATAACGCGACCACCCCGGTTTCCAGACCAGGACCGCCAAATTTTGGTCAAAATCTGCAAATTTAACTCCGCTAAAGCGACCACACCTGCTCAAATAATTTGCTTTTGTGACCAAAACAATATGAAATTGAAAAAGGACTCTGTGAAATGTCAACGAGTTCATCAAGACAAAAATCCATTCGTGACTTTTTTGATAATTGTGATTAAATGCATGGATATTGATATTTTTTCTTCACAAAATAAAAACCGAATTTCGTTTTCAAATTGTGCGTACTTACACGTACGAAGTAGCATTTAAATATACAACCCCAATTCCAATTGCTACAAACAGGATGCTTCAAAGCAAAATTCGCTAACACGACCGCTGGATGACGGTCCCATGGGTGGTCAGGTTAGCGGGGTTCCACTGTAGTTAGTTACCTTATTTCCAAAAAATAGGAAATTGCATTCTTAATGAGTATTACCGTGTTTGGTATCAGTCACATAACGTAAAACTTACTGAAACAGTTTAAACTTTCATGCCACACCGCCACAGTTGCCACACACAGTTACTAATGTAATTAAACCCCGATAGAACATAATTTATTCGCTGAAACAAAATGTTGGCCATGTAACTGGAACGTTAAGAGTTATATAGCAACGAATGAGTGAACTTAAATCGGTAAAAACTTAAGAAAACGTCGTGTTTATATAGTTTACTCTTGAAGACCTTTTCAAAGCAGCTCTGTATCGACAATAAAAACACTGTCCTAGACTTTGACAACCCGAGTCCACTCGAGTATGACGAAAAGACAAGGAATGAATTGGCTTAAAACCTTTTTATGGTTCGTCGTTGGCGGCATTTACCAGCAGCGTTTCGCAAAAAAAAAGAATCATTTTTAGGCGAAAATGCAAATTTGTAAATATTTGGCGGTTTAAAAATTAAACGTTTGATTTGAAGATACTAGAAATGAAAGAACAGCAGTTTCGAAGAGCTTATTGTGTTTGGCAACTGCCTTACCGGAGACATGTCAAAACTTTCAGGTTGTTTTGATTGGCAAATGACCAACAAATCTACTATTTTGACAGCGACAGATGCTAAACCAAAAAACGTGATAAATGCTTTGACAAGTAAATGTTCAACGAAAGACGCAATTTATCAAAAAGGTGAGTGGATGCTAAGATTGCTACGTTGCAATGCATGTAGGCGTAAAGCTAAACTGGCAGTAATAATAATTGGGCATGTGATTATGACGTACTTGCTCTGAGCTAGCTGAAAGTGATTTGAAGTTGAGATAAATGACGCAGCACAGCTTTCACCACTTAAAGTTTATTTTGACAGTCACTTATCATTATCCGCCTAAAATCAAGAGTTTTATTGATAGTTTTTACAAAACCAATAACGTCGGTAATGCAAAAACATTTAGTAAAAGCGACGCAAAGTGCCCGGAAGAGCACCAGCTGCCAGTAGCAGGATTTACTGGACGAGAAAGTTGAAACAAGATAGTACAACTGTAGGTAAAAGCAGGCGCCAAGCGATAAAGAAAAAACAACATTATATTAACCCAATCTAAAAGCACATAATGCGCAAAATACCGCATATCTAGCTATTGTTGTATCATCGATAAAAAGAGGTTAAATACATTTACAGGTATAAGTAAATGCTTCTCTAAAGCTAGTGAAACGACCAACTTGCACCAGATTAAAAAGATATCACTATATGTGATATGAAACTTGAGTTTATAAAAACTTGTGTAGAAGCTTACAGCAAAGTATGGGAATGGCAGTTGCTTCGGCCTTATACCAAGTGCTTCAGGTATTTCCATTTTCCAAACAGAAGCTTTCTACGATGAAACCGTTGATTCGATCATTGTTTGCTTATTTCTATAGGAATTACTGTAGGTGTGAGCTTAAATGTTGCACGAAGCAGAACTGATCCAACGTTAGATAAAACGTATGGGCTTTAAGTATCAACAATGTAAGCAGAAACGGCTTTCGCACGCTGGATAATCTTTCACTGTTTGATCACAATGTGTTCTATTTAGTGTGAATTTGCAGAAACAGATTGTGCAACTGTCAACAAATAGGTGTTTTCGTTTTTCGTGGCATTGCTATACCACACAGAATACGATTTGTCAGCATTTTTAGTCAAAACTAAAGCTCTTGTAGCATGTTTTACCTCGACTGGAACTTTAGGAGGCAAATATCAGGCTGTCACTGTGTGAAATTACCATACAGTTCCTTGCTTCAGCTTTTAGCAGATGTAGGCTAATTGATTATTTTAAATACAAATAAAGGGCATAACAGTGTTTCCAGGAAATCAGATTTTTAATTTTCGGCGAAAAAGTTTGTTGAAATCAAAGTTAAATTCATTGCATTTTGTGTAATAATTTTTGTAATTTGTTACTTTATTTAGTGAACCATGATAATGTAAGATAATGATTACGTGAGAATTCGCATGCTGTCATCCACAATCGCGATATTATGAATGAAATAGCGAATTGCTGCGTTGCTGCTTCAAGTAAAAGAAAACCCCCTCGAAGACGAATGTACCATGATGCCAAGCTAACGACATTGCTTCATCCATCTAATTGTGAGTTTCTCTTTTCTCCGTTACGGCAAACCACATTAAGTGTTTAAATATTCTAGAATTTAGTTGCATATTTATCTTCCTACGATATCACGAGAAAGTGATTAATGCGCTGTGTAAGCTCGTTTAGGAGGTGCCAGCCATCTGTCTACCACACCAAGGTGGGAGAATCCCGCTAAGAGCCTGTTGCAACAGCACAAAAAGTAAACTTGCCGGCTTGTTCTTGCCACTGTCCCTGTTATGATGAGCGTCAAGCAGGGAAGCTGTGAATACCAATCTTAGAGTCATTGGTTTGGCCCGACTCGGAATCAAACCCAAATCTACAGCTCTCGAGGCGGACGTTCTTACCACTCGGCCATCTGAGCTGTTATGTATATTAATTTTTATCTGAATATAAACCTCACCTGACGAACCCAATAGGGAAACAGACCAGGAGATTTAAAGTTTTTAAATTTTTGTGCATGCTTCAATGATCTTGCATTAAATCGTATGAATCACTGAGGGTATTTTCGAATTATAGAACTAAAAATTTACGTTAAAGGAGACTAGAATATAGCCCAAGTTAAATGGGTTCGGTTTCAGCCGTAAATTTTTTTTCGAAAGATGTACAACCTGCTGTTGGTCTCACTATAGGCAGAGATGGGCATTTATCGCGATAATTTATCGGCGATAATTTTTTACTGATTATCGTTATCGCTCAAAAAAGTTTTGATTTATCGATTACCGATATCGCTTTTATAAAATATTTCGTTATCGCTGATAAATTATCGCGATAAACGATTCTTTATGCACTCAGTGTTCAAAGTTAGTGAGTTAGCGCTATGGAAAAAATACTCTGTGCTCCTAAAGTGTTGTTACAGTTTAAAAACATCTCTCTTTGTTTTATGTAATGCCGCGGCAGAGTTCGTGAACTGCTCTGTTTTCTTGAAAATTTTAGAAACACATTTTTGCAATGTGACTTGCAAAAAAAACTTCTTCAAACGCATTGAAAATTTACCGCAACATTTATCGAAAAAATTTATCGGCGATAACTTATCGATTACCGGTATCGCTTTAAAAAATTGAGATTTATCGATTATCGGTATCGCCCCGGGCTTTTTTGAAGTTATCGATTATTGCTATCGCTTTAGTACAAAAAGGTTTAGAATGCCCATCACTGACTATAGGCCATGTCTCGGACAAATATTCTTCACAGCTTAGGGCAGGACAGTTAGTTAAACTTCTCTTGTGTTCAAGTTTGTCGTTCAAAGGTTATATTATACTACTATGTTCTAAACTGAAGTTTGTCTTTAGAGAAATATTTGTCGTTTTTTCGAGCGATTCAGTTGCATAAGATGCAATTAACCGAAATAACACAAGCACACAACACAATGAATTGCTGAACAAGAATAGATAAAACAGGAACAATTTAGCTTTGAAATCGCATAAAATGAAGCTAAAGTTACCTTTTTTAGCTTAGCGGTTCTTTCTCCTTATAAAAAACTTCACTAAAATTGAACCTCATTAAGTTTTTGGGTCTTTATCGTCGTAATATGAGATGTTGCAGGTTTTTGTGAAGGCACGTGTCTTACTTAGTGCCATTGTTCGTTTCAATGCGAGAAGCGCTGATGTACACAATTCCACAAAAAAAAAAAAGAAACTCGAAACCCGTGAAAAGTAAACATTATACATCACCAGCAGAACTAAAAAAAAATCAACCCAAACTGCTTTTTTTGATTTTTGTAGGGATTCCCTTTAATTAACTATATGTTTGGCAATAAGTTTCGAGAAAACGGCAAATAGCATGAATATGTTCATTGATGTGTACAGCAAGAGCACTTCACAAACTAACTCTGGTGTTATTAATATTCGTTTCCACATTGTGCCAGCTATTTTACTTTATGTTTACTAGCTACTTCATGCTTAATAGCTCAACGGCTATTTTAGTTTTTACTGCTAATCGAGACAACGTTTATTTCTCCCCACAAAAACCCATAATGCTTCGTGCCAATTTGGAAATAACTGCTAAACTATTTTTAAAAACCTTAAACATGTTCCAAGAGTCAAACAGGATATAATAGGCTACAGCAAATTCAATTTAATTTTTTTTTTGATATAAGCTTCAGCTTTACCATTGAAAAGAGTGCTTTTGAATTTATTTTCGTTACGGGAAATAGTCCTTTTATCCTAAATAAGGCACTTTTAAAAAAACTTGGGATTGCAAAATGTCTCAACTGAATACATTATTTTTTTGATCAGCCTAAATTATCAAATCAGAAAATTAAATCTTCATTATACTCGCGATACTACGCCGAAGCGTGCAACGAGTGGGGGTCCATCTTCGCGCTTTAGCGCCTGGGCAACACAGCTCCGAAAAAGCGTCGCAGCGGTGGTGCGACACAGAGTCCGATTTGACCGATTCGAGATTCGAACCTCAAACCTCCCGCACCGATAGCATTGCCCTAACTGTTTTTATTTTCATTAAAGAAAATAAGTCTTTTAATCCTATTTTTGCAAATCAGTTGAAAAAACGTGGGATTGCAAAACGTCTCAACTGAATAGATATTTATTCAGACCTGCAGACAGTGAACACTGTTTCGATAGGTCGATACAGTGTTCACTGTCTGCAGTTCTGCATACATACTCGCGCATTTGCATTTGAATTGATATTTTTTTAAAATTAGCGTACTGCAGTTGCTTTGTTCTTAAATACTATGTTCTTTTTATGCAGCTCCAAAATTACATTCTTCTGATGAGAAGCGGTGTAATGGCATGGACAAAGAATTTACAAGCAAATTTCACATCGAATCACGAGCTGAAAGTTTGCCTAAAGTCAATTTATCAGAAAAATTAGAAGCGTTTGAACCTCATACGAATGTTTATCCAGGAAATAATGGTTTGTCAAACACTTCGAAGAAAAACTCTACAAGTGAGATAAACAAATCTACTAAAACGAATTCTGAACGTGTCGGCAGCGAAACACGACCTTCTGAAAATAACACACATCAAGAACTCATTCAAGGACCCGTATTAAACGATGTTTCAACGAGACAAAAGAACGAGTTTAAAAATCCAATTTTTCAAAAATTTTTATACAACATCAAGGCACATTCAGCAGATCAGGATCCTAATGGCAACCAAAGCTCCCACGGTGAAGGTAAGTTTGAAAATTATGAAAAACACCCAAGTATAGGTTGCAAGTAAGAACTATAAGAATTAAGGTTTGCGTTTAGACGCACCATTTTATGCTGCGGTACAATGTTTTGTGTTGGTCATTTTCCTTTGTGCTTTTTGTCCTTGATGCTTCGTACTTGTTGTACCATAGTATATTACTATAGGGTGACCCAAAAAAAACGGGCTTCGTGTATTTAGAATAATTAGAATTGGGGCCCGTTTTTTTTGGGTCACCCTGTATATTCATTGTTTTAGTTGAAACATGAAATCATCAGAACCCCCTTGCCACCGTCATACTTGAATCGTGCATCCATATAATTTAAGAATGACAGTCTATAGTGGAGAGGAAGCTCAGCTGTAAAAGACGTCGCTATCGTTGCAGGAGGTCAGGGGATCGATTCCCGGGCCTGTCAAATTGGACACAGTGTCCCCCAACGGCTCGTCACCGCTGCAACGAGAGTATAACCTTTCTTCGGAGATGCGTTGCCCTGACGCTGAGCCGCGGAGATGAACCTCGCCACTCACTACACGCTGTGACGTAATACCGCCAGTATAACGAAGATTTGATTTTCGTGATAGGAAGCGTCATGTTTTAATCTCTGCTTCTGTATACACCAGTGCCGAAACTAGCGCCCCCCGAACTCCCCAACCGGGAGGGGGAGGCTGCACAAAAATGGGGCCCCGTAAATAGTCAGTACGTAGTGCTATTTACTCTACGTATGATAAAGGTGCCTTAAATAGGCCTATTCTAAGATTCAATATGTTTTTTGTCTTAACTCGCGCGATGTGGGGCCCCATACCATATTTATGCTTTTGGCCATGGGGGGGCCCTGCAAATTTTTTGAAAAATAGCAGTCGCATAACTAGCAAGCAATGGTTTTGTAGCATACCAAGGGCCCCTCATCCTCAAGTGAAAGGCGCAAAAATAAGCCTTAAAAACGTTTTTTCTTCGCATAGGTAGCGAAATGTTAGAGTAGGGTTTGCTTGCAGCATTATTTTAGTGGGTTTGGAAGGGACCTAGTAATCCTTGTTAAAACTGTCCTTGTTAAATGTTAAACCTTGTTAAAACTGAGGAATTTTAAGGGCTCAAAAGGCACAAAAAGCCTCCAAATTAAGGTCAAATTCCGCAAAATTTTCTGGGGGAGCATGCCCCCTGACCCCCTAGCTTGGCATCGCCCTGTCGGGGCTCGCTCTTTTGCATCACCATCCAAGAAAAAAATTTTAGGGGGCTCCGAAAGATGATTTGGGGGGAGGGCCGCATTGCCTAATTTCGGCTTTGGTATATACACGTATTGCAATTCTGTTGCTAATAGTTTTGTTTAGTTATTTTCGTTATGCTGCGCGCAATCGCCGCTCCAGCTGAGGTGTTTCATCGGTGAAGCAACTGCATCATAAAATAATTAGTTTAGCAGTGAAGTCACATTTGGATCCCGCAGTGCAATACCTTGCTCACAGAGATGGGCATTTATCGGGATAATTTATCGGCGATAGTTTTTTACCGATTATCGTTATCGCTCAAAATAGTTTTGATTTATCGATTACCGATATCGCTTTTGCAATATATTTCGTTATCGCTGATAAATTATCGCGATAAACGATTCTGTATGCACACAGTGTTCAAAATTAGGGAGTTTGCGCTATGAAAAAAATACACTGTGTTCCTAAAGTGTAGTTGCTGGTTAAAACATCTCTCTTTTGTTCTATTTAATGCCACGGCGAAGTCTGTGAACTGCTCTGTTTTCTTGAAAAATCTGGAAACGCATTTTTGCAATGTGACTTGCAAAAAAACTTCTTCAAACGCATTAAAAATTTATCGCAACATTTATCGGAAAAATTTATCGGCGATAATTTATCGATTACCGGTATCGCTTTAAAAAATTAAGATTTATCGATTATCGGTATCGCCCCAGGCTTTTTTGAAGTTATCGATTATCGTTATCGCTTTAGTACAAAAAGGTTTATCGTGCCCATCACTGCTTGTTCACTCGGCTAATTCCATGTGCATTCACATTGAAATTTTTCCTTATTTTTCGAACAGACAGTAACTTTTTTTTTCAAGCCATGTAATTGCAACTTAAGTTTTTACGTTGGTGAAGTATGTGCATCATGGAAGATGACCTAGTTGCGCATCGAATCCACGAAGCTAGTTCCGGAGCTCAATCTACCAGTCACTCAGCCAACTCCATGTGTTTTTTTAATTTTTTTTTTTTCAAGCCTTATAATTGCTGCTAAAGTTTTTATATCAGTGATCGAAGTATATGTGCTTCATAAAGGATAACCTAGTAGGGCAACGAACTTGTGAAACCAGCTTCGTTTTTTTTTTTTTTTTTTATTTCAAGCCACTTAATTGCAGCTTAGGGTTTTTGTGGTAGTGAAGTACATGCATCATGGAGAAGACCTAGTTGAGCATCGAACCCGCGAAGTCAGCTTCGGAGCCCAATACGCCAACCACTCGGCCAACTCCATGTGCTACATGTGCTAACCCTTTTTTTTATTTATTTTTTATGTGAGTGAAGTATATGCATCATGGAAGATGACCTAGTTGAACATCGAACCCGCGAATCTAGTTCCGGAGTCCAGTATACCAACCACTCGGCCAACTCCATGTGCTACACGTGCTAACACTAGTTTCAGTACTTTTTGTTTTTGCATGCAGAGTCACCCGCCAACCTGGTAACTGATATTTTCGGCCACTGTGTGGCGGTACCGAGCAAGAAAAAAAACAAAGTTCGTAACAAACGCCGTCATACAGCCACAGGGACAAATGGACTAACAATTAAAGAAGTTGAGGTAACTACTTCTTAGACGTAATACTATCGATGTGTAATACAACTTGTAAGAGCAGAAGAAAGTCAAAAACACAATAACTAGAAAAAATGCATTCTTCTAATCTAATGTGGTACATTTTGGATTTCGAATCAAAACATTTCCTTTACAGAAATTTTAATCAGAAAAAGTTGGATTAAGTTCTATCACTTTCTTCCAAGCCAGAGCTAATTTTGAAAACGCTGTACGAAGTCACCGATTCAAAATTTACTGCATCAAGCTTTTCAAAGGGCTTATTTTTTAGTAATATGTCTATTTGTGCTTGGCTTTAGCGATACAGTTATGCTTAGTGAGTGCGTGGAAAAGTGTGCAACTGTGCATAACTGATAAATTTGACCCGTGTAAAAGTGGCGTATTTGAAACCCGTGGAGTTCAACCCAGAGATTTGTTGAAGGTGCTTTAAGAATCATTGATTTTTAAACGCTATTATCACTGCAGGGCACTTTAAGTCGTAGCGAAATAGATTTTTGGTTAATTCACGTGATGCCTGTTATCGTCATCACGCAGTAGTACCTGAATATGCATGACGTCTGTAATTTGACGCGAGAATGTCACCCGTACATTTAACTTTTTCAGGAAGTAATGATATTTCTACCATATAACATTTCTAACTACAAAACACGTGATAGCATTGCTAAATTAACATTAGCACGTTTTATGAACACCACAGAATGGCAATTGAGGCGTGGGGCATTAAGTTAACATATCAGAGCAGAATAGCAGATGTTACTGAACAGTGACTTACCTGTACCAAACCATTGTAGGAGAAGTTAGAAGAAAGCATATTTGTGTTTGATAATCCAATAAATGTGGGACGAAAATAGCGTAAGGAGGACAAATAAAGCCACTGCAAATCTCAAAATTGGACGTTTCGACAACGTAGATTCAGCTGCCATCATCAGCAGTGTAAGCACGGCAGTACAAAACTGAAAGACAGTACAGAATTGATGATAACAGCTGAACGTATGATGTCGAAACGTCCAGTTTCGAGACTTACTGCGGCTTTATTTTTTCTTAAGATGTTTTTGATAAGTAATCCAATAAATGTAATTAAAGTTAGAGAAAGGAAAAAGTCTCTGAGATTTCTGGAGAAGCCTTTTGCTTCTCTTCTGAATGCGCTTATCATATTGCTTGGGATTAGTCACTAGTCAGCACTAAAATACGATCAAACAGTTGTTTAAAATAATGAAATTCTTTTGTGTTAATGAGCGAACAAAGAATTGTTTATAGTGATAATGCTAAGTTAAAGAAAGTGATTGGACTCTTTTGTTAAACCTGTTTGGTGTAACGTTTTTCTGCTATCGAACAATATAAGGTACTAAGATCCTGATCACAATAGATCTGGAAAATCTTCGGTAAACTGCGAAGAGTTAACAAGTGTCATCAAATTAAAAACTTGTTTGTTGAAATGCTTTATTAAAAAGTTCGGTGTAATTAGGTACAGAGCCTATAGATTTTGGTTAATTAAAGAAAACCAATCAAAACTTGTAGCACCCTTTGCAGAATAGCTTAAATTACCGAGTATTATCATTTTTGAATACTTAATAAAGCAGATTAAAAATATGAGTAATCGTAGAGCTGTATGCCTATGCTTCCAACACAAAAAATCTATATTTAGTCGGTGGTTTTCTTTATATCTTACAACACATTTAAATAGCATGGCTGTAATAATTTCAGAGCAAATTAGACCAAGATAACCCGTATTAAGGAACAGGGAACTTTAATTTTAAAGGAATTTTAACTGAAAAACTTTGATAGGCTGTGCAGTAAAGATTCGTGTTTAATTTGCTTCAAACTACTAAAACTATTATTTTGTTCTTCAAGGATTGGATATGTAACGAAAAACCGGCAACTTCTGAAAAAGTTACCAAAGACGACAGCGAGGTATTAATTGCTACTAAAATCACACCAATGAGAAGGGCCAAGACTCTGAACAGCTTTGAATGGTACGAGAGAAGAAGTGGCAACAAAGAAGAAGAAGAAAGCAATGACGTGAACTTCAAGTCACAGTGGTTGCATGAGAGAGAAGAGAAAAAAGTTTACGACAGCGAAATACGGTCAGATGCTAACAGTGAAAAAACTGCAGGCTCCACCATTGATCGCGTGAATGATAGGAATTTCTCAAGACGCTGCGACGAAAACAAAGCTAATAGCGTTGATAAAACTGAAGACAGAATATTAAGCAATGGAATAAACAACAGATTAAGCTGCTTTTTGTCTCCGAGACCTTATATAAAAGACACCTTTCAATGGAGAACAATGTCACAACCACGAAAAAGTTGGAATGGCGTTGAAGATAAAGAAGAAAAATTCACCCCCGAAAACGAAAGCAGAATAGTTACCTCTGGTTCAACGTACTCTAGCTACATTGATGGTAAGTAGTAAACTAGTAGTTGTAACTGGGGTAAAGTGATTAAGGCGAAGGGGGGCCCTGTTTTGCCTAAATTTGATTTTACAAAAAATATTAGATTACATGTGTGAAGTTGCACGATGTCAGCACTGATATGGCCAGGATTTGGCCTGCATAAGAAGCCCCACAATTGGCCTACATTGTGCTCAAACCAAAGGTAAATAGGGCGAATGTAAAAAATTACAGAAGACATGGTGTCCAAGTCTTCTTCTACTTTAAATGCGTCAAGGCATACTTGTAAGAGTATATCTACTCTCTTCGTCTTACAGCATTCCCTTACGAATATCTCTGTCGATTTTGTTGCTTTTTACCAGAGTTGGATCAGTTACAATCAAACTCGTGCTGCACGGTAATTTTTAAGCAATTGTGTTTTACCCCACAATTTTTAAAACTACAATTACATGAAAGAGTGCACTTGATTACGTTCAACTACAATTGTGTATGTAATAAGTCCAACTCTGTTTTTGACTGGTAGTTTTCACTAGTTTTGTAGCGTCAATCGTCAGCAGGAAAGAATCAAAATGCAACCTAATTATGATGAACAGGGATGACAGTCAGATATTGCAACGCAGTATTGCTCTGATACAAGTTTGACGTCATCTTTTTGAATTTATAACCGTACCTCTGTCGTCATTGTTTCGCTGCAGGGCTCGCAGCGTTGCAGGCGATACCTAATTTATTTACAATTCAAAGTAATTAAACGTGTACGCATACTATGCATGATATATTACACAATTTCACTCACTAACAAGTTTGTAAGGTCGAAATTAACTTTTTATTAAAAAGTACGATCTACATTGCGTGTTTGCACTGTTTAATTGAATAATGTAAACTAGAATCGAGATTACACCATAAAAAAGTAATGAATGAAGAGGAGCCGATGTAAGTCTATATATATGAAATATAACAGGGTAAATGGTAGGCCTTGAAGACTTACTAAATAAACGCTGTAAAAACCAATTCTACGACTAGTTTCGCGGTTTGACCGCTCATCAGGTAGACTCAGGTTTTGAACCCAGGACCTTGTGATTGAGAGCGTTACCTCTCCGACCACTCGGCCACCGAGCTTACAGCGTTTTCAATGCAATTTTCAGCTATACATACTCAAGCCCCTGTAACTGCAGGCTTAGCATTGAGCAGTTAGCCTAGTTGGCATGTATCGGCAATGGCAGGCCTGATTTTACAAGTAATGAATGAAGAGGAGCCGATGTAAGTCTATATATATGAAATATAACAGGGTAAATGGTAGGCCTTGAAGACTTACTAAATAAACGCTGTAAAAACCAATTCTACGACTAGTTTCGCGGTTTGACCGCTCATCAGGTAGACTCAGGTTTTGAACCCAGGACCTTGTGATTGAGAGCGTTACCTCTCCGACCACTCGGCCACCGAGCTTACAGCGTTTTCAATGCAATTTTCAGCTATACATACTCAAGCCCCTGTAACTGCAGGCTTAGCATTGAGCAGTTAGCCTAGTTGGCATGTATCGGCAATGGCAGGCCTGATTTTACAAGTAATGAATGAAGAGGAGCCGATGTAAGTCTATATATATGAAATATAACAGGGTAAATGGTAGGCCTTGAAGACTTACTAAATAAACGCTGTAAAAACCAATTCTACGACTAGTTTCGCGGTTTGACCGCTCATCAGGTAGACTCAGGTTTTGAACCCAGGACCTTGTGATTGAGAGCGTTACCTCTCCGACCACTCGGCCACCGAGCTTACAGCGTTTTCAATGCAATTTTCAGCTATACATACTCAAGCCCCTGTAACTGCAGGCTTAGCATTGAGCAGTTAGCCTAGTTGGCATGTATCGGCAATGGCAGGCCTGATTTTACAAGTAATGAATGAAGAGGAGCCGATGTAAGTCTATATATATGAAATATAACAGGGTAAATGGTAGGCCTTGAAGACTTACTAAATAAACGCTGTAAAAACCAATTCTACGACTAGTTTCGCGGTTTGACCGCTCATCAGGTAGACTCAGGTTTTGAACCCAGGACCTTGTGATTGAGAGCGTTACCTCTCCGACCACTCGGCCACCGAGCTTACAGCGTTTTCAATGCAATTTTCAGCTATACATACTCAAGCCCCTGTAACTGCAGGCTTAGCATTGAGCAGTTAGCCTAGTTGGCATGTATCGGCAATGGCAGGCCTGATTTTACAAGTAATGAATGAAGAGGAGCCGATGTAAGTCTATATATATGAAATATAACAGGGTAAATGGTAGGCCTTGAAGACTTACTAAATAAACGCTGTAAAAACCAATTCTACGACTAGTTTCGCGGTTTGACCGCTCATCAGGTAGACTCAGGTTTTGAACCCAGGACCTTGTGATTGAGAGCGTTACCTCTCCGACCACTCGGCCACCGAGCTTACAGCGTTAAAATGAAAATTGCATTGAAAACGCTGTAAGCTCGGTGGCCGAGTGGTCGGAGAGGTAACGCTCTCAATCACAAGGTCCTGGGTTCAAAACCTGAGTCTACCTGATGAGCGGTCAAACCGCGAAACTAGTCGTAGAATTGGTTTTTACAGCGTTTATTTAGTAAGTCTTCAAGGCCTACCATTTACCCTGTTATATACCATAAAAAAGGAAATTTTTGACACTAACGACTGGATTACTGTGAAGTGCTGTACTCATGGTACGATTGAAACTCAACCGCATTTTTAGAGAGATTGCAAACAGTTTAAAGTCAATTCAGCAGCTACCCGGGTGTGTCAATTGCCAACTGTTCCAGTCGTGAATCGAACCCACCACAAAGGATCTGTGATCCACGCACGGCTTTGGTGCCAGCTGCACCCTGAATACTTAACGCTTTACACTTCATTTTGACGTTTTGTTATAATATTTTAGATGATGATGATTTCAAATGCAGTGCACTTCAGCAACGGTACGATACTTCGTCTCGAAGTCGTTCATTATACGATACTTTCCTTGATTTGTCGAATCTAGATTTGGACGACGATGAAGAGTCGGAAAATCACCAAAATAACGATGTTACACATTGGAGTGATTCTGAAACCTGTGAAAATGATAAATGGTGTTGGAATAACGAAGCCAATAATCACAGTCTTGATTCCCACCTAAGCGATCGACATAGTGCCTTTTTTGAGGAGGAGCTGGATGATTTTAGCCAATCAAGCGCCAGAGGTCCATTGGAAAAAATAGATGAGCATCCAGCAGAGTTTTGTGAGACTGATGAAACTGGTTCAAACGAGAATAATTTTAATCAAACTTGTACATGTCTTGAAACTGATGGCGATAACCAAACGTATGAGACTGCGACTGCAAGCACGTCGGTGACAAGCTCGGTAGAGCCTTTTACAGTGGCGTCAGAAAGTTCTGCTACCAGCCAAATTTCGTCAATTGACGAAGGACAGTCTGACAGTGTGAGAGAAGGTGATGAACACAGTGCAGGTGAAGCTTACGTGATTAATGATGTCTCGACGTCTAGCTATTCTCAAAAAAAGATTGTAAACGCAACATCTTCCAGCGATGTTTCATCTAGTGCCAAAGCATCGTCGACAAAAACTTCTGATTCGTTTGAATCCCTTGATAGTGAAACAAGCGCTGAATCACAAGAATATATTCTTGACGAAGACGACGTACAATTTGAACTTTATAACAGTTACCCTATCAGCGATAAAACAGCTTCGTTAGATCGATACCAATTCTTAAAGCAAAGAAATCAAAATTTGTCTGAAGCTGAGTCACAACCAATTGATTTTCATTCGAAAAACCAAACTACTTTACAGAGCGATTTAACTGCTGCTGAAACTGTTACTGAATCGAATACAAACGAAACAGTGAACTCGCGCGTCAGTTTAAATCGATTGTATAACATTGCCTTATCCACAATTAGAAGTAGCAATAGAGATTCGGCAAAAATCAAAGATGTTCTTGATTATGTTGAAGCAAAGGGAATCCGGCTCACTGATCTAAGACTTGAGAAGACTGTGAAAAAAGTTGCTGAAGAACCAAGTGGTGCCGAGTCATCTTTAGATTTTGATGTTTTTTGCAGGTAAGCTTGTTAAAGCTGTGTTTTCTCTTAAATGCGCATCAGCGGCGGGTCCTGGGGGAGGGAATGTGAGGGATGCACCCCCCTCACCAGTCAATTTCAACAATAGTTTTGATGAATAAAATTTTTCCATAATTTCGAACCTCTTCGATTTAACAATGATTCCTACGCCTAACCACGCATAAATCGAAAATATGCGAACAAAATGCAACACATTTGGTGAAGAACTAATTAGGGGCAAAAGAACAAAATTTGCGTTACAGATTGTTCGAAAACCGCTACGAAAATGCTCATTACATTATCTAAATTTTGAAAATTTTTCCGGGGAGGATGCCTCCGGATACCCTAGGATCATTTTTACCAAAAATGTTCCAAAAATGATTAGTGATCCCAGTTCAAAACTGCACAAGAGCTTATTCACGCGCTTTTCCTGGTCTAACATGTTTGTATTAAGTAACATCTTTGTATTCAAGTAACATTCAAACCTAATTCAAAACTGCACACCCCCAAACCAAAATTTTCTGCATCCGCTCCTGACGGGCATAATTTAGGTTGCTTCACTACTGAATCTTGTTGCTCTTTGCAGTCACTTACGGCGGCATTTTGACCCACTTGTAACTTCAATAAAGATGCGACTTGAATGAACATGAAATAATTGCGGTAGAATCTCTTGCACTTTTAGAAGGGTGAATAAGAGATATTTTTCACCTTTCTATAGACTTTATATGTACCGGTAATTTAAACAGCTGTTGTAAATTTACCGAAAATCTTGCTACGTTGTGTATTTCGTGCTGTTTAAGAAGGCAGATCAAGCGAAATCAGTATCATCTATCGTATTAACCTTTCAGCGAGATTAATATGCCGTTGATCGAAGTCTCAATGAATAGAGAATTGGACCTAGTCATACAAATTTAATGACTTGCGCAGCGGTTGAAAATAGAATGCTTTACAAAAAACGTTGTTCGCTTTATTAAAAGCTTTATTCATAGCCTCAGTCTGTCGAATTTTTTATGGTGTGATGTTTTGATTTTAAATAGGCGCTATTTTATGAGACCACGGTTAATAAGCTCAGCCTCTAATAAAGCCCAATTCAGCCCAGTCCCAATTTACTCCATTGGTTCTACGTTAATCTCCTTTGTAAGCTCAGCCGCTTGATAAGCCCAAAAAGTTCCGTTTCCGTGGTGGGATAATACAGAGGCGCCTGCTGTGTTAGTTCTTGTACATAGGCTACCGTACCGGTATTTCGTTTGGTTAGCAACAGTCTAAACTGAACTAAAATTATTTGCCTTGACCTTAACAAGTTGAAAAATCTTGTTTGAAAACTGTAACTTTTCGCGGTGTTGTCTGTTCATTTATCATTAATTTTAATTTTGGCAAGCAAAATTTTGTATATTTTAGAGTCTTCGATCCTTGTTATGATTTCATCCGAGGCTTATTGCTGAGTCAAGTCACAATACCAGGTTTCGGAGTCTTCAAAATAAGAATCTCGAGACTTTTGTTTGAAAAAATGCAGGAAATCGTAAACAAAGAAGTACGTTTGATTAGTCCGTTGTTTCTTAATTTTTGAAGCCACGGATCCTTAAAACATTGTCACGAAACTATGTAGTCCTAGTTGTAGTAAACAATTTGTAACGGCTGATGTTATTAAATCGTGAAGAGCATAACCGTATTTGCACTTGGGTTCACACACCTGGTAAAGCTGGGGCCAGTGCCCCCTCGTGGGTAACCCCGGGGCGTTAACCAGGGGTCTACGTTTACAAGATTCATTAATGGTAATTCACCACTTACGACCATCAGAACTTCAGAAGGCTGTAGCCACTACAAATAAAATACCGACAGAAAATTTATTGCTGAGCAGGGGGCCTGTGTGTTGAGGGTTTCTGACTCTCTAGAAAAGAGCAGCAACCCATGATAGGTCGAGAGACACTGCCATAAGGCATCTTTGCGGACTCTTTAGGGCAGGAATTCTTAAACTGGAGGGCATGAAAGGTTCACAATGGGAGAATGAGCATGACATGACATATTGATAAAAAGCAGCTGTGAACTACAGTCAAATCTCGTTAGTATACCACCCAGGTCCGTTGAGAGGGGGATCCTGGTGGTACCTTTGGTACCGGGCCCGGAATTTTTGAGGGGCCCGAAATTTTGAAAAAGCCGCGCGTAAAAAATTTCGTAAAATGTTTGAAAGGACAACTCTTGACTGGTTGAAGGCAGACAAAGTCACCCCTTGCCATCATCTACCGGTAATAACCTACCACTCACTCACAGCTTGGGTACTACCCTTTCCCCTCACTCAGCGCCACAGCTAAAGTAGCCTGCCAACCAAAAAAAATTTTTAAATGAGTTCCGACTCCATAATGTGGTGTGGTATAATGGAGCATCGCTGCTATTGTTTATAGATGTGTTATTGCTATCTTAATATAACCATTAATCACGCCTCTTAGCTTGTTTTAATATCCATCGAAGTAAAGTTATAGTTTCTTGATTTGTAGTTAAAATTAAGAAAACATTTTACATGCGTTGTTGAAGATTATAGAACTCACCTACACGTCATCCCATAAAACGCGCCAAAACCAATAAGGTTCAGCCTCCTTTCATTTATTTGAGCCAAACTTCTGCATTTAGACATAGGATACTAAATATTTTTGTATTGTCTGACACTACAATGGTGACTGCACTCACTGCAGGGACCGGTATGTCCTTTTTCTTTGAGAAAGTGCTAAAACGAGTGTTTTATGTGTAAATCGTAAAAATCCGTTTGTGGCTGTGGGCTACGCCCCCAGACCCCCTTAGCCTTCGGCAGCTGGGGTCGAAGCCCCCAGGATCCGTAAACCCTTGCTAAATCGTGGGGGCCCTACTGATTGCGTATAATGTCTGTAATTAAGAAGCGGGCGGGGGCATCACAATAAATTTTGATTTATCCAAAAATTTGGGGTATCACGACATATTTTGGTATCTTTTCCTGAATTCTCATTTTTCGTGATGTTACTCAAGGCCTAAATATGGTTTTTACAAAGGTTGCGATCATTATATCTGTTTGAGTTGTCACTCGGACCCCTCCAAATTTTTTGGTAGCACGGCGCTTCTGGTTATAGTCTGATGGTTTTGCAGATCAACAGAGGTCACTAAAGGTATAATATATTGGTGTGCTGAGAGTTACCAGTAGCTAAATGGTGGCCCTATATTTCAACTAGGATAGCTAAACAGTAAGCACCATGTGGTCTTGGCCATTTTTGGGTTGTTAATCTATTTCGATATGACAAAGTGCCTCTTCCGGCAAATCATCTCTTTTTATCATTTTGGCAGACCGTTTTTTTGTCACTTTGCGGAGTGCCCGAATATATTTTAGGTACCTGACCCGGGCTTGGCTCTCAACGACCCTGATACCACCTCATTACTAATCCAACAGATTAGAATCTGTGACCTAGTTTTTAAAAAACAGTTTTGCCCCGGCTTTAATTTGTTGCTGTTTAATTTCCGCCGTCTTGTTTACATGGCTGTATGCTTTGCCTTCCTCCGCCTTTTTCGCTCGAGATGTCACCCTGCAGTATTTTAACTTTACCATTTTCATGCAACATTCCTTCAACGTCGGTTTTGTACTTTTTCATTTATTCGCTCTTTACATGTGACGTCTTTTCCAAACATTTTAAAGACTCGTGCAGAGAGCCACTTCTTTACGATAATTTAGTTGCCATATGGTAGGAACAGTGATTAATTTGTGAAGATTTATCATTATTTATGCACATTATTTACTAATAACGTACATACAGAAAAAATAACATATATAACACAAAAAACTGAACGTTTTCGGACAAAATCGACTGTCCTTCATCAGAGCATCATTGGTAGAATGAGAAAGCCTACGCAGGGTAAAGTAATACGTATGTGAGAAACGCAAAAAATAGCAAGGCTGGGGTTGTGGCATCGTCGAGTTTAACAGAGAAAAGCAGCATCATTTCCTACATTGGACTAAAGCCAAACTGGAAGGTTGGCGACAGAATTGGAATCCCACCTCCAAATTTTGAAAGAAGAGTATGACTGTTATTTTCCTGATTTGGAAAACGTTGAACTAGCAGAGTGGTAGATGACAAGAAATCTCTTTCTAATTAAAGAAGATATTTTTTCGGAAGATCTGCAGGAAGAGTTTTTGGAGATGAAGGGCAACTCCACTGCTAAAGTTGACTTTGAAGCAATGTTACTTAACCATTTCTGGGCTAAATATTTGCGTATATACAAGAATGTGGGCAGTGCGGCGGTACGCACCCTTCTTCCTTTTTCATCGACATATTTATGTGAAAGTGGATTTTCAGCACGTGTGAGTATGAAGACCAAATTTCGCAACAAACTGGAATGCGAAGCAGATCTTTTTTGTGCGCTGTCTTCAGCAAAACCTCAAATTAAACGACTAGCTTACCAAAAACAGCTACATCCTTCTCACTAAGCAGAATAATGGCAAATAAATTACATTGTTCTATTTTGCGTGCATTTGATTTTTGAGGCTTGGTGAGGCGTGAGCGTGAAAGACGAATGTCAAAGGGGGCGCGACTGAAAAAGTTTAGGAACCACTTTTTGGGCTTCCTGGACTCTTGCTGGTTAAGTACCCTGGGTTAGTTTCTCCCTCTCTAGCCTGTTTTTTGCAATGCGCGCAAAATTGCTCTGTAAGACTGATTTATAAAAGGAGAAAATATGATCATGTTGCTGAGGTACTGATTGATATCCACTGGCTTTCGATAAAGTATCGAACTTTGTTCAAGATATACTTAGAGGCGTATTAATGCATTAACCCGCATTATTTGCACACCCTGAGGAATTGAAATCTTTAGTTTCAACCGATTTTAAGTCTACTCGTTTTATTCGCCTTAAAGTGCAACGTAACAATTTTAGAATTAGTGATCGGGCATTTTTAGTTTGTGCTCCTAAACTTTGAAATAAATTACCAACTGCACCAAAACATGAACTAAATTTTGCAAGATTCAAGCGAGATCTTAAGACATATTTATTTCTTCGTGCTTTTAACAGAGCCAGCGCCAGAGAAGTCGACCCAGGAGGGCCAAGAGTTTAATAGGGGGGGTCAAAGTTTGAAATTAAGCACAAAAGCCGCTGTCTTCAAAAGAGCAACCTTGTTAATTGTTGGGGGGGCAGGTCCTCTTGGCCCCCCTTGGCGCCGACTTTGGCTTTTGATCTATAAACGAAATTACTTATTCTTTACTCAAACTAGCAACACCATAACAATTCGTTATTTTTCGATTTATAGTTCGTTTTGTCTGTTTGTACATAATTTGTTCTAATTACTGCGTCATTGTGTATGTGCATGTTGCGACTTCTGGCTTCTAAGCGAAAGATCTGCTTTCGCCAGATCTAGTTGGAAGTCGATAAACCTGTATTATTATTTGTTTTTACAATTTCTTTTGATGAATTAACACTTGATTTTTATAGTGTGAAAATACTCCGACTGCAGAATCGCATCATGCAAATTACAACGTTATAATGAAACAATTAAGAAATAACAAGCCAACCCTCTCTTTATCGCTGTGTACTGTGGACGGACAAAGATGTAGTTTTGGGTCGGAAGGTATGAAAAAAAAACGTTGTTTTGTTAAAAACTATATCTGATTACGCAGAATTGGTTTTGAAATGGACCTACAGTGAGTTCGCCAAAGCAAGTTTGGATAAGATCTATACAACCGGCCTCGTGATCATTATCGTTGCAACTGTAAAAACGACACTCTGCACAAGAGGCGTCTTTAAATTTGGCCATACGCTGCCGATCTAAGCCCAAAACAACATAACATGAAAGCACCATGCGTCTAGTGACTAGTGCCATTCACTATCTTAATATGTAAATAATTTTTCAGGTTAGATACTATTTGTATAGATTTCAAGCTAGTCATTCTTTGACAACCTGTCTGTTTATAGATTCACCACATCCGCTAAATGCTTGCGCTACTGTTTTCAATTATTGCTTAGCTTGCCGTCAGAATGGAATAGAAACGGTATCCTATTTCCTCGGACAAAAATGCAAACCCTCAAAAAAGGTAACCTTATTGTCAGTGTGCGTCTTCATGCTTTTGTCTCATTGCGCTTGGTTATTGTGCTTAAATCGAAATAAACTAAAGGCAAACTAGAGCACATTTTTTGGCAAGTTCAGTAGGCTACATGAAAAAAATGCACGTATTTTGGTATTGAATCGGTGGATTTAATAGTCCTACCGTAGTTTTGACTCAGTTTTTGTTTTTCAAAGATGATAAAATGGTGCAATAACTTAATTACATTACAGACAGAATTTATGCTCGAAGAAGGTGAGAAAGTGTGGAATCCCTTTACCAAATGTGGTTCGATTTTAACTTCCGCTCTATTATTCCGCGAAACGGCGTTGGAGGACCGGCTGAAAGTGCTCCACAAATATTATCAGTCCCTTATTGGCCAAGAATCTCTTTGCTGTGACAATCTTAGGTCGGTATGCCCGTTGACAAAGCGTTCTTAATAACTAAAGAATTTATTTTCTCCACATTCGTGAAAAAACATGTTTGAAATAGGACTTACCATAAAAAACCGGTAGTAAAATGTAGGCCTTTTTCTTGCATGAAGTTCATTACCCACAACACCTACGTGCCCGCAGTAGGAGGAAGTTTTGCTGTGTGTGGGGGCGTAGCCACTGAGGGGCTAAGTCCCCCTCCAGAATTTATTTTAGCTCCCCCAGAAATATTTATGTTATAAACCCAAAAGGTTTAAATATTTTTATCAAGTTACCGGTAGCTGCTTCAATCGATGTTAAGTTTTAATCTCGAGACTAATTTCTGATTCGCATCTAACACTAAATGCAAAAGGAGTTTCAATTTTCATCGTTAAGCAAACTGATGTCTGAGTCAGGGGCGTGCCCAGGAATTTTAAGGGGGGGGGGCGCAATCTAAAGCTATGCCTGCAGGGCCGGATTTAGACTATGAGAGGCCCGTCTAGGCTATTTGATGACACTGATTGGAAAAGCAAAAAAAGTCATCACGTTCGCAGATGACCTATTTTTCCTCTGAAATTTGGGGAAGAGCAAAAAAAAGGTCTGCACGTCCTCACGTGTCCTGTTTTCCACTGAAAATCATATTGCCGAATGCCTACGCCTGTTCTTGGCGGTCGATTACCAAAAAAAGAAATGGGGTCTTCGTTGTTCGTGATGAGGCCCCTCATTTTCTCCCCGAGGCCCTAGGCTTCAGCTTGCTTAGCCTATAGCCTACGTAAATCCGGCCCTGCAAGACCTGCATGCCAGTTAACTTTCTCTGAAGCACAAGCTTTTGTGCTTGTTTTAACTTTTGCCGGACTTATCCCTTTTAAAACCTTCAAACGACTGTGATTTTCTTGCAATCGAAATGTACATCAGCTTTACACCATGAAAGTTTTGTGCATTTTGTCGGCGATGGGGGGCGCAGGCCCACCGCCCCCCATGGGTACTCCCCTGTGAGTGTTGTGCAATTGCACATAAGCGCAGTTAACGCAATTTGCATTATGAAAAATGAAAACACAACCGCTGGTTGGTTGTAAGCAAATGCAATTTGGGTAGGCCTACTACGCTGTTCAGTTTTGCTGCCGGGTATGTTACGTTTTTTGTTGTTGTTGTTTTTTGCTCTTATTTGATTAGCACATTTTATTCCTCTCTATCATTTTATTTCCGCTTGGGATTGTTGTAAGTTTTCTTTCTTTCATCTGCTTAACTTTTTGCTTGACCGAAATTGATCTGTTCAGGCTTGGGTAGCCGTAAAAATTAAAAATCAGAAAAAATTTAAGTTGATTTTTCAGCCCCTCCTTAAATATATTCATCCCCCCCAAAATGTGAAGACTGGCTACGGCCCCGCTGTGTGTTATTGTTTGCGAAAACTCTCAGAGTTTACAAACAAGAGGTTGATAATTAGAGCAATTAAATATGATTTGGGTTGAGTAAATGAGAAACCCTTGGCTAAGTGGTTTGTTATTGTAATGAGCGAGTTCTAGTCAGAGAAATTTCACTGTTTCAACCTTGGCCTGCTTTCGTTTAACTGAGTTAGACAATGCTAATTTGTGAACTAATGACCTGCTGGTAATCACTTACCAGTGAGGCCTATGTTCGTTTAAAATCGGAATAATACTTAGTATGACGCTGTGCTTAACTCTTTCACTTTTTGCATTGCAATTAGAGGCTATGTTTTTAATTTTTTTATTGCATCGTTTTCAGCTATAACTACAAGCGGATTTACGACCATGAAGAAATAGGTTTAGCTTATTTCCTTAGCGCCACCCAGCGACTGCCTCGAGGAACTTCGGCTGATTTGTCACAATTTCTTGATTTTCACTTCCAAGCTGCGTCATCAGCGATGACGTCAGAGACATGTGCTATTGGAGCGGCCACTTTAGCAAATGGAGGAGTTTGTCCACTGACAGGCAAGTGCATCATCTAGGAATCTCAAACCCTTCACAGAGTCTAGTCTTTAAGCACAGAATTTAAGTTGAGAATTTTAATGGTTTACGACTGTGCCACTGCCTGTGGACGATGTAATGACGCGTTATCACTATCCGTAACTGCAAATCAGATCTTGCTTTCTCCGCTTATTTTTCCTGAGTCCTGACTATGGACGGAGAAAAAGCTGCAAAGTTTTTAGTTAATGTCTTAACGGCACTATGTGGTGTGAAAGTTTAGGTTTTAAAGGTTGCGTTTCATAACTTTTGAGGTTTTTTCTTCAGGCGAAGCTGTTTTGGATGAAGCAAGCGTAAATCACACCTTGTCGGTGATGAAAAGTAGCCATAAGTTTCTTGAAATTGAATTAATTAACCCACAGGTATGTACCTGCATAAGCAGAGATGGGCAGGATCTTGATCTTCAAGATCAGATCGTGATCTTAAGACCATCTGCTGTAAACATTGCTATGATATGAATAATTTACAAAAAGGTCCATTTCCAAGAGCATGCTATGATGTAAACATTGCTATGCATGCTATGATGTAAACACCGCAATATTGCTATGATGTAAACTTAAGATCAAGATCTTAAGACCATCTGCTCTAAACATTTCTACTAAGGACTGCGGGCACTGAGCTTTTATATCTTTACCTAGGTCATTTCTTCTTATCATGCATTAAACGGAATGGAAATTAAGGAGGCTACTCCGTAGACTAGGAATTTTGAAGAAATATTTTCTTTAAAAAAATGATACAAAAAGTTCATGTGTCTATGGTATAGCTCAATGAAATTAGGAGTTCGTCTTTGAGTGCGAAGGTCTTTAGGTCGAAACACGCAAAGGCTGTTTTAACTCCATCTGTTAATCTCAGGAACACCGGTGCCGCAGCGTACCCTACTAGGTTATGCATTGCAGTCTAGTAAAATTGTGACAATGGATGAAAAAATGTTTTTCATGTTAATAGAACTTCAATCATTTTTTATGACACCTCAAAATGTCGTAGTGTGCTACCATGGCCTACCAAAATAGGCCATGGTGCTACTAATCATAGTTGCTTGTCAGGGACAAGTTGTACGCAAAAAAATGTAATAATCAGCAACAAATTTTAATCTTCCGTTTAAAAACTACCAGTAGCCTACTGAAAAGGTAAAACTATCATAATGGGCTTTTTTGCTGTCTCAAACGTTGGATCAAGCCATGTAATTACATTAGTTATTGTTAACTTGTAAACCAATTAGTACGCCGAATAATAAGTGATCTTGATCTTAAGATCACGATCTTGATTTTCAAGATCATGTTGTTTGGGTGATCTGATTTTGATCTTGCCCATCTCTGTGCATAAGCGGTATTTAATTGCGGGTGGCGGTTGTGACGAAACATTGGATTTATCTCTCAGGTATTTGCTTTGGCGTTATGCTGAGGTAGTGTTTCCTCTTGGGAAGTCAGAACGGGAAATTAGGAGTTTTGAAGTTTCCCGGGAAAATTATGTCGGGATCCCGGAAAATTTTTTCTACATTTGTCAGAAAAAAATGCGTTAGTGCAAATTAAAATTTTTTTTGCTCACTAAAAATTATTTTTCAAAATTCGCAAAATTTTTTAAGACGAAATGCTTGTGAGATCAAACTTTTTTCTCAATTTGTCGAAAAAATCCACACTAGGTTTGCCAAAACAACATAACAAAATACTAAAAATGAGACCTGAAGTGTTGAAAATCAGAAACGTGGCAAAATAACCAAGCTCGGGAAAATTTCCCGAATCCCGAAGATTTTCGGGATCCCGGGAACTTTTTTCAAAATTTTTCGTTTCACGGGAAGTTGAAAATCCGGGAAAAAGGGTAACTCTATGCTGTATCACGTAGGTCACAGCGGCAACAGTCACTACCGTAGGTTACTTTTGGTAAACAGAGTCGAGATTTTCAAAGGAAATCGTCTCTTGATCGAAATAAAAATTGTGCAATCTGCAATTTATGCATGCTCTAGGAAATGGACCTTTTTCTATAAGTTATTTGATGCAAAGTAGCCTGACTTTTACCTAATTACGCTATGCTTATTTGCCTACTCGCTACTTCCACCTTGTTCAAAAAGTTCGGCTACTGCATTTCGCTTGTAAATTTGATCTGCTATTTTTGGTACAGATCGACTCTATATCAGCTGCATGGAGCGAACAGGGCAGCATCATAGTCGTAATACCTGGAGTTTTGGGGATGACTTGCTTTGCACATTGCCACTCTGCCAGCGCTGTTCAAAAAGCAGTAGAATATTTAATTAAGGTAAGACATTGTCCGCGTGACAAATCGAAGTTTCTCAACCTGACTTTATTTCAAACTTTATGATTTCAGAAACTCGCAAACGACTTTAATTTCGGAGTTTATCGAAGTTTGAAAGGCAAAAGAGATCTCTCAAAAAGATGAGAAGGGTGAAGTCGCAGCCACTGCTTGACTGCTATGACTCAAAAATTAGCTGGATTTGCTTGTTTTGCTGCTCGCTTGATTGTTGGTTTGAGGTGTTACGTCGAGAGAGTTTATTACATGTTTTTTACTATTAAAATTGTATCTTACTACTGAAATTACAAGCTGACGCCGTACATGCTTGTTATGCCTTATCTCGGGGTCCATCGATAACGTTCATTAAGTCTTTCTCGGGGGAGAAAAACCTTAGGGGGTAGGATGATGAACAAGCGACAATTATTTTCGATGCTACATAAATATTTCAGAAATCTTTCACAAAAAAAAGTTTTGCATGTTTTTTTTTCACTCAGAAAGCGTTTGTTGCTATTTAAAAAGCCAAAATGTTGTAGAATGATCAAACATTGCGAAGCTATGACGAAAACCGACAGGCATTATCACGTAAATCCACACCAAAGATTATTTATTGTATATAGGCCTATATATATACAGTATATATATATATATTTTTTGTTATTTCAAGCCACTTGATTGCAGCTTGAAATTTTTGTGGTACTGAAGTATATGCATCATGGAGATGACCTAGTTGAGCATCGAACCCGCGAAGCCAGCTTCGGAGCCCAATGCACCAACCACTCGGCCAATTATTGTATATTTTTCACCGCAACAACGCAAGAAACAACAGCGCAATAGTATGGCCATTAATTAACGTTTTAAAACAATAAATAAAAGATAGAACTAAAAACCAAAAGAAAAGCAGTTTTATTACCAGTACTAAAAAAAAAAAAAAAATAGAGCACTTGTAGCCTACCCTGTCTACATGTCCCATGTTAGTGGGCTTCAGGCACGCAGCTTTTGATTCTACTTTCTGCATCATCATCAATTTCTTGATGTCATAGCTAAAAAAACGTAATTATGACATCAATAAATTGATTATGATGCAGAAACTAACACTGCGGCCTAAGGCCCACTAAAATTGGACGTGTGGACAGAGTGTATGTTTTTACAAACTTGGCAATTAAGACAAGCAAATTACACAAATTTAATGACATTGATGATCAAAAGTAAAGCCATATCCTTTCAGGTGACCAGCAATAACAATTCACAATCATAAATAAACCTAGGTAGGTATTTTGGCGAGCGCAGATTAGGTAATACCAAATGCACGGCTAACTTATTCCAGCAAAAACCCAGATAAAAGAAAGTTAATTTACTCTATGAAACTGTTTTAAAAATGATCGTTCATAGATTACAGAACACCAAAGTTTGTACGAAAGTTTCATTTCTTATTTATGGTTCACACTAAAACATAGAAAAAAATTAAAGTGAGAGGCAAAGCCAGATAGTTGACCTTTCATTCTTCTTCGCAATGTTCACCTTTTTACAGAATTCAGCTAGTTCAAACGCTGTTTAAAATTTCTTATCCAGTATATGCTTTTCAGCTGGATATAGTTGTTCAACTACAACCTGAAAACATTTTGAAATAATAGGCAAAGATGTTTCAATATAAATCATGCTAAATGTTGCAGTTTATCTTCTCTAACGGCCAAACTAATATAATCAAACACAAGAACAAAAGCAATGGTCAAGAAATAGATGACTGCAACAAAACGATAAAGGCTACGTTGAACCATGCATCAATCATGACAAGAACATCGTTTCAATGAAAAGGTACACAGTAACACACTCAGTGTAAGAGATTCGTAGAACATACCTGCCTCTCCATAACTTTTAATTCTCTTTCTGCTTGAGAAATGAGACCTGCGAGTTTTGTTTCATCAGTTTCATTTAAATGATTTTCATAAAAATACTTCGCTCGTCGAATGGCATGACTCCTAAATCATATTTTGTATGTTGCAGAAGAATGAGATAGGCTATCCACCATGACCATATGTTGAATTGTTGATCTAGGTTTTAACTCTCATACAAGCAAGGGCGTTGGAAGGTGGGGGCTGAAGCCCCCCTATATTCTTTCAGTTCCCCCAAAGAAATTTTGAGCCCCCCTTTCAAAAATTTATAACTACAGCACATGCTATTGCACTTCAACGATGGCTTATGGCGTCACTTGTTATTCGTTTCTT
Organism: Trididemnum miniatum; assembly: GCA_964006365.1. Taxonomy (NCBI): domain Eukaryota; kingdom Metazoa; phylum Chordata; class Ascidiacea; order Aplousobranchia; family Didemnidae; genus Trididemnum; species Trididemnum miniatum. The sequence continues at coordinate 5,573,377 of OZ023244.1, forward strand.
TTCTTCATTGATACCATCAAACTAACGTACTAACTTTTGCAACTTTGTGACAGAGGTGAAAAAAATCGCAAAAACTGTTGGATTTCCTGGTAACTTCGTGTGCGAAGCTCTTAGAGCTTTATTATGTAGTCACAATTAAATTTTTTCAATTTTAACAGAAACTTTGGGGCGAATAACTATAGCGAAACAACAAAATATCAAATTAGAACTAGCTAGCTTATCCTAGGAGCAGTGGCGTAGCGAGAACTTTTAGAAGAGGGGGGGGGGGGCATTTTTCAAGCGTAATTTTTCGACAGAACAAATTTAAAGCTGATTGAGAAACAAGAAAGGCGCTAGGGGGTCCGGGGGCATGCTCCCCCGGAAAATTTACATGCTGTAATAGCTATTTTAGTGCTTTTTCAATAATTTTCTGGCAAATTTTGTTTGAATTTTTTGACCCTCATTCCGAGTGCTTCGCCGAATATGATGCATTTTATTCGCATATTTTCGATTATGCGTGTTTAGAGTAGGGTAGGGAGGGCTTAAAATTTAGCTCTACGCGAGTCCCCTTCAAAAATATGCTACAAGCTATAACCAGTGATGCAAACAGCTGGAGTGAAAATCGGCGAGAATTTTCAAAAATGCGTATCAACGTCTGAGGGGCTTCGCCCCCCAGACCTCCCAACGATTGCTTTGCTTTTGCATGTCTACAGTCTTGATTTCATGGAAAGAAGAGATTCGTATTTTGCAAAACTCAGCAGGTGGAGACTGGACAGTAAAAATAACTGCCTTCTAGGACAACTTCGCTTACAAAACTTTTTTCGCATGAAAACGGGGTTCCAGTGAAAAGCTGCATGTGCCCATTGCATAACTTTTCTGCATTAAAAATGTTTACATAGCTGCACTTTTGAAACCACTCCAATTTAATAAATGTTTTCATAGCTATATGATCCTCGATAAGTACGACCGCAACCAAGGGGCCGGGGGCAGAGCTACCAACCACCAACGGATTTTTACGGTTTTCACTTATAAAAACAGTTATTTTAGCAGACTCTTTAATGGAAACAGGACATACCGGTACCTGCAGTGATTGCAGTCACTATTATAATGTCAGACAATACAATAATATATTAGGAGTTCATGTCTAAAAGCAAAAGCTGGGCTAAAATAAATGAAAGGAGGATGCAACCACTATTAGTTGAAGTAATTCTACTGCCAGTTATGTTTTACCAGCTAAATACAGGGCCAAGAGGGGGGCCATGGCACCGTACCCACTCCTCCTGCGTGCGCCTATGCAGCTACCACACCGCAATTGAGGCTGCCATGGAGCGGCGGTTGAAAATATGTTTAAACCAAAACTATTGCTGCATAACAGACCATTAAGTTTGTGTCACAGTCATATTGAAAAGCGCACTTAGGAACCCTCAACCGTACGTCGATGATCGCAAACCAAGGTGGCTACTATTAATTTAATTTATTTCAATCTTATTTTATAGCAGGTGATTTTCTAAAAACCAGCACAGTCAACGGCGCTGCAAAATAAATAGTTATGTGCAGTTTGTGATCAAGGCATCAAGCAGTTGATCATGTTTCAATTTCCCAAATTTCAATTAATAATTGTACAAAAACGTCAAGAACTGCAGTTCCCATGCTTGAAAAAAAAAATGATCAAGAGTACTCCCGTAATCCAAAAGTTTAGACATGGATTAAATTTAAACACTGCTAGTACTTTATTACCAAGAGTTAGAAAAAGATTCAATTTTTGCAGAATGAGAAAATTTAGGGCATGGATTTTACATCATGTGTTTGACTGTTTGGGTCATGCAAACGCCATGCCAACGATTTGCCGTCTAAAAGATCTGCTGCGTCACATTCTGATGATAGCATTAGATCACAATAGCGAAAGCCAACACAAATTATCGATTAAAAGCCAACACAAATTATCGATTAGTTTCATATAAACAACCTGAATATGCATTGTGCACCCCTAACCCCCTCCCATACCCCCTAAATTGTCTCAACGGATTTAGGCGATTCACGAAAATGACATTTTTGGCAACAAAATCGGCGAAATTCGCCGAAAAGCGGAAGATTTGCATCACTGTATAACTAACACTTGTAATACAGTCTGAAGTGTGTGCTACTTAAAAACCCTTGTTCAAATCCACATCGAACTTCCTGGGTTAACTCTATAAAACTCATTCATTTTTGAATATTTCAAGGTGCAATTCAAAAATCCTTTCAGCACTGTTGAAGGATCGTGACGTCATTTGTTGATGCAGTGTACAAGCTTAGAAGGCCACATATAGCTTACAATTAAGTTAGTAGCTATATACACTACAATTGGTGACATATTTTTGTTATAAACAGACTGTATTGAAATGAGTACTGGACTACTGGTGGACCAGAGGGTTCCAAGTTGTTACTCGTTCTAAGACCACAAGAGTTCTGGCAAGCATACCATGAGAAGAGCACAATAAACCGCTCATGCACATTGTCGACAGCATGGCGTGGTGGTTAGGAGCGTTGTTGTTGCTACGATCATGATTGCAAAGTTGATGGTTAACTCCAACCCAAGTCTCATTGTTGCGTCCTTGGATAAGATACTTCCCGATAATTATCTCTGCTTGGTGGAATCTAACAAATAGCAAATTAAAGAAATAAGAAGCAAACGTCAACCAGAAAACAAAGGCAACTTCTCAGCGAGTCTGGGTTCGTCTTACGTTTAGTGCCTCGATCGCTTTTAACCAACAGGAGGAAAAGAAATCATCATAATTCATCAGCATCTCTTACCACCAATACACGGACTTGTGTAGTAACATATTTTGCTAGTTTGGGATTTCTTTCCATTTTTTGTCGTGTTGGGGCCGCCCATCTCATTTAACGTTTTCTAAACATTACTGATTTCGACCCAATGGGATAATGGGAGTTGATTCCAACTATACATGCACTTTATGACAATTTACTCCACTACAACCCAATAAATATGCTAGATTTTACTCGACCAGCTTTCAGCTACATCAGCAATGATAGATTTGGTCAATGCGATAATCTGCTTGAGGAAGTTCTCATGGACGTTCACGCATTCATTCAGCTGCACTACCAGAGTTGTTCCAATCTTGCAAGCAACTTTTCATCGAATGGTAGATGGCTTTGTAAAACAAAGAGGGCATTATCATCATCATCCAGTTTCAATCCAGTGGGTTTTGGTATTGGTCGAGGGTGGCCGGACGCACCTCATTCCCTCAACGATCGCTTTCATTCCCTCTTTCCATCTTGTGCGATTTGCAGCCTCGTCCTCCTCCAACCCAATTTTATTTACATTCTCTTCAACTTGCTCTTCCATATCTGCTTCGGCCTTCCTCAATTTTGCTGCCCATTCACTCCAAGCATCATTGCCTTCTTTAAAACGTTATCATCATCTTTCCTAACCACAACATTCTATTCACCTTTGCCATTTTATCTAATGTTTCCTCCTGACCCAGTATTTCCATCACCTCCTCATTATTCTTTCTATCCACTAATTTTACTCCATACATTGATCTCACCATGGCTCTTTCCGTTCTTCTTAAGATTGCCATCTCGATTCCCTCAAACATCATCTGCATATTATTTGGAAATGATGAAGGTATTCATCAGCTCGACTCTTCAGATCCTATTTTGATTTGGCACCAATAAGCAACTTGGGTAGTGAACAGGTGAAAGAGATGTTGGCACAATCAAGTACAAATCAAGATCCCTGGAGCAAAGCAGCTGGCCATGCAGCAGCAAGTCTTATGTGAAAGCTAAACAAGTTGATTTGGTAGAACTTCAATCAAAAGAGAGATATAGAAAACATTTCAAAACTTCTGAAATCATTTCGAAAATTGTTAAAGTATGGAATGAAACGCAGATAGATCTCTTGAAACAGGGGCTTTCATCTAAAGAAACTCAGCTTTAATCGATGATTAACGAACTTACAATTTCTTTAAAACTTCGGATAATCATTTTCCAAGCAGAAGATGTAACTTACATCGTTTTATTTCTTAGTGACAGCTTACACCAAAAAAAAAGTCATGCACCACCAAGTTCGCTTTGCTCAAGGCACTTGTTTATCTCTTCCAAAATCTAGTGAAGTTTTTCGTTTGATGAAAAAGCACCATCGCTTAGAAACAGCTGTGTATGCCAAGAACTTGAAAACGTACTGAACTGCTGAAGCAAAGTACAAAGAAATCCACTGCAACATGAAAGACTTTGATAAAGCTGCATGTAGATGAATTAGCATAGTAATGATGCTGGTTGGTTCTGCACTGCTATTACCTTAAATGTGCAAAATCAGCAGAAAGCAACAAACTATTAGAGCAATTCAAAGAAAAAAAAAAAGACATTCGGCACAGACATACTTAAAATTAAACAGAACAGAACTGACAAGTGTATTAATTGCTATTACTACCGTATACCACCATGTTTACGAACTTATTAAGCTACATCTAATAAGATAAGTTTGTTCAATACCACGTTATCTTCATGTTTCATATGAACAAGGGTTTACAAGGTATATAGCAAAATTTTTTGTATGTTTGTGATGGTACAGACTCATAGCATAATTTGAATAGGGACTCAGTGGCGTCTGAAAAAAAGTTGCAATTAAGCCCCCCCCTACTTAGAGCGTAAGGCGTATTGCTATCGAAAAGGTTCAAAATTATGGAAAAATTGTATTCATGGAAAACATTTTTGAAAATGGCTGGTGGGAGGATGCATACCCCTCATCCTACCCCCAGAATCCGCCCCTGGCCATAAGCTACAGAAACCATCAGAGTCTGGCATATTTCAGTCACTTGTCACCATTAGTTTTGTTCTATTTTACTAGAGGGCAGAAACAAAAAGGGGGATGACACAAATCACACAATGCCCCCCCAAAAATACCCTCCTGCCTAGGAGCCTGAGACTAGGAGCCCGAGACTAGGAGCTTGTGAGCAGACAAGCTCATTTAAAGGAGGTTAACACGTTTACAAACGTCAATCTGGCTACTGTGCGTTACGCTATTGCTAGAGGAAAGCTTGAGTTCATCAAGTACCTAAGTGACTTTTACTGAGTAAAGTGCATGATGCGCAAGATGTATGTTGCGATAACAAGGAGGGGTTTGGGGGGCTTCGCCCCTCAGACGTTGGTATGGTAACACAAATTTCACCCCCCTACTTAAAAGTACTTCCAACGCCACTGCATACAAGTTTTAGGTTGCCAATAAAATTATACTACTAAACATGTACGCTATGCAGTTAAAACATATTTTGTATTAGATCTAACTAGCTAATTCTTTTTCCAAACAGGCAAACAAAAATTATGACTAAATAAAATGAAAAAATATCTATCAGCTTTGATACATCAAGATTAAGGATTTCTATCAACTTCAATTTTAAATTGCAAACACCCACAATTGCCGTGAATTATTGAAGATACTGGTAAACCCTAAGTAACATCGCTAGTAGTAGATCTAGTTCAAACAATTATGCGCAGAGCAATGAATACTTTGCAAAACACATTTTTACCGAAAATTGTAATCCGTAAATTTTCCACTTTCTGCCAGTAACCTCTTGTAAACTTGCAATAATCTAGATTGTGACATCACTCCACTTTTTGATGATGGTAAAATTTATGTCACTGTAATAGTTCACAAAAGCAACTTAGACAAATGATAGATCTAGAAAAAGTTGATCTGAGAACTGGCTATTTAGCACTTTAGGTTTTACTGAGCATACTAAAATAGGCTTAGACCTCTACCACAAAAAAACGAGTCCATTCAAGCATGCTTTAGTGTTTGTTCAACAAATCCTGGACTATCCCATCATATACCGTGTACAAGTGCGATCATTGGCATGTATGTAAACTCTGCACACCAGGCAAGTCTAGTGCAGGGCATTGAAGCAAAAGAAAAAGAGCATGTACACAAAAAATTCCACAATAAGCCGAGTCTTAGGCCTAAACTGCTAAACTTGTAACAACGTACACTGTTGAGCTATTCACTATCTTGCCAGACCAGACCAACACCAAATAAAAACATTAAGTCTGGCAGAGAAAAATAACAAAGACAACTTTTTAATTAAGAAAATTTAGGAATGCACCTAGTAATAATTTGCATAGTAGAAAACAATGAATAAACAAGACAAAGATCAGCTGGCAAATGGCCAAGAAAAAGGGTTGAGTTCTTTTGATAAATACTGTAGTCTATAGCACAATCTCATGTTACTTTTTGGTTCTACTTATTTCAATAAGGTATTGTGTACATGTATTCTCAATTTTCAAGAATGGAAACAGAAGAAGTCTTTTGAAAGGAATACAGTTGGAACAAGTTTCTCCAAACAATCCACTGTTATTGTTAAAAACATCGAAACTATGTCTGTGTTGAAATTTGCAAAGCTATCTAAAAATGCCACTTCTCCTTCAAGAGGATCAAAGTTAGCTGCTGGTTTTGATTTATATAGTGCATATGAATATGTAATTCCTTCTCGCGGCAAGGTTTTAGTAAAAACTGACATTCAAATTGAATTACCAGATGGATGTTACGGCAGAGTGGCGCCAAGATCAGGCTTGGCTCATAAGCACTTTATCGATGTTGGTGCAGGAGTAATAGATCAAGACTATAGAGGAAATGTTGGGGTGATTTTATTTAATTTTGGAGATACTGATTATCAAGTTAACAAAGGAGATCGCATAGCTCAACTGATTTGCGAAAAAATATGTTTACCCACATTGCAAGAAAAGGAGACCTTGAATGAAACAGAAAGAGGAGAAGGTGGTTTTGGATCAAGTGGACAAAATCAAATTTGGTAGTATTAATGCAATGCTTCGTAACGTTTTTGATGGTGTGGAACACTTCATACAAAGCATGTAACGGCCAATGTTAAACAGTTGTACAAGCAGAAATATCATAAGGTGAAGGACCCCAAGTTGCAAACTGTAGGTATAGTGAATTAACAGCGTCTTATTAACAGTGATAAAGCAAAAAAATTCAGGATTACAAAGGGTATCCTCACATTCATTAAGACTGAAAATAAACTATTTAGAAGATTCGTAAAAACAATGATCAATGAACAAAGATATTTGTAAAAAATATCCCAGCAAACTTACTTGTACTCAAGTCAAAGCGTTTGCATTACAAAAACGTAATAAAAAGCATCCATCATGACTCTTCCAGAATATGGAAAATTACAAATAGTTGATTTTAAAAGTTTTTCCAAATCCAAATTGCCTTCTATTTTTCCTTATTGAGGCCAAATCTGTAGCACCAGGTCTCAACAATTTTTAAACAAATTGTAAAATTTTTTTATTAATGCTGCATGTACAAATTGTACAATTTTTTTATTAATGCTGTTGGCGTTGACATGTGTCATAATCACTTAATCAGTGTTTTTTTCAAGGTTTGGCTTGAGGAACTGTTAAGCAATCTTGCAACACCGCCAATTTTTCCTGAGGTAAAACAGCTTTATACATATCATACTGTAAAAGCAGATTTTGAGAGACCACCAAACAAATTGAGAGACCATTTCGATGCCACAAAACCCCTTAAAAGAACACTGGTCATAATAATCAAACAACCTTTTCTCAAGAACAAATTTGCATGAAAAGCTGTCTTAAATGATTTGTTACTCAAGAGATAAGTGAAGTTATTTAACACTTTAACGAAATTAAACTACACTCAGCACATGAAATTGATCAAATCGCACCAAACTTGTTACACTTGCAGTATCTGTCTTCTTACTTGTTCTCACCAAATCACTTCATAAATGTGTAAACCAAAAAACTTTTTCAAATGAATTTAACATATCATATCATATATATGTGATTAGTTGATTACCATACCGTACCAAAAGTTTCATTGCTACATACATTTGGTGAATTTCAAACCATAGCATTACTGCTTATTTTCTCTAATATATTCGAAAAAGTTCTAGAAGTTGGGCTGAGAAAATTTCTTAAAAATATACTAACTCCTTCACAATATGGTTCCAAAGCAAATAGTTCAATTGACCTAGCCATCACTTCTTCGTATGACAGTATGTTGGATAATTGTTCCCACCTCCACTCTTAAGTTGGCACATCACAGTACGTATAAGCTCAACCTTCCAAAAATGTTTAATTAACTGGGACAGGACGTGTAAAGCTAAGTTGCAAAAATTATCCATCTTTAAAAGCAAAAGTATAAACCTTGCCTCTTTTGTCCCAAATATAATATCTCCCGACAATTTTATACTACAAATTTGAGGTTTTGCGTCTTCAGGGCATGATAAACATGGAAATGGACAAATTTAGTTAATTATTTTAACAAAATGCTTCTTAATAATTTAATTTTTACTTCACCAAGCTTGACCTGATTCACAACTATAACGTGGGCAAAAAAGTACAAATAAATTTTCTCCCAATCAGGTAAAAACTGACAAGAGAAAACGAAACTCTATCACAACTGTTTACATGTGCACACGGGAAAAAATTCCATTAGACTAATGAAATTTCTCAATTCATAGATTTAGAAAATTGTTTAAAGCTTGAATCGTCTGACAAAATACGAGATTAGGTATAGGTAACAGCATTCTGATGCATGCTTAACTGTTACATTTCTGCAGATAACTGTGTAAGTCTACAGTGTAAATTTTATTATCTCCTTAGATTTAGATTAGGAAGTGTCTTAGATCCATATAAATTTTAGATAGAAACAAACAAGCAGTCCGGTGCAGCAGCGGAAAACCGGTTGAGCGTAACAGCGACACCATATAGATATAAAACAAAGCAGTCTGTGGATATAGCATTTAGGAAACAATCTATGGTCCGTGGATCTAGACACTGCCTTTAGATTATGAACGTTTTTTATGTCTTGTTTTGATGTGTTAACGTTTTTTGTCTTAAGTTTAGTTTTGATGTGTTGGCTTGTGTCTGGATCAATTTTTCAGGCCATGTTTCGCAGCATGCTTCAAGAGTTGGTACCAGTGGAACTAGTCGTCTATTTCCGTATTGTCAACACAGTAAAGAATACAATAAAATACCATAACTTACCATACAGCAGTGTTCCCTCCAAGGTACAAAATTTGAGAAAAATGAAAAAATTTTGGGCAAAATTTTTCAACTTTTGCACATTGTTACAATGATTTAGAAGCAAATCGGTTGGAAATGCTTAAATTTTTTTGGGTCAAATGAAAGTGTTTTGCCATAGAAACTCTTAATTGAAACAGAAATTATTTTAGACCTTCAATTACACCCTTTAAATGTTTGGGCAAATTTTTAGTGATTTTCATAATTGGACAAATTCGCACTAGTTAAAATCTTAAGAGGGAGCAGTGCCGTACGGTAGGAAAGATAACAACGGTACGGTACAAGAAAAGGGAAGAGACAACAAAATGATTAAGATTATGGCACATATACTGCATTTATACAGGTACCTGTCTGATGAGACCTAATCAGGTCGAAACAGTGGCTGTCAAGAGATTGAGTACTATAGCTATATACCGGAACATATATATCGGTATTTGAATATACCGGTATATAGAAGAGGAGTTTAAAAAACAAGAATGGGTATGGTTTCAACACCTACCGGTACATGACTGGTTGCAAGGCAAGAAGCATAATTTATATATGGTACGATATAAAGTCTTTTGCAGTTCCTTCCAGCACATGCCTTATAATAATAATACTGACATATTTATATTCCACCTTAACACTTGCATTGGTGCAAGCACTCAACAAGGTTATCCAGGCGGACAACAATGATTAACTGTGACAAAAACATAGATGAAAACAGGACGATAAAAACGGGAAATAATGCAAAACAAAGTCATGTAGGCCTACTAATACCCGTACTTAATATCAAAACAGTGAAGTAAATTAGCAACTTGTGTTACGGACCTACAGTACATTACGAAAAGCATATGACTACAGAAAATGATACTACAACATGCATGGGAGACACCCCCACACATCTCCTTACCTCCTTCTACACTTCCCCACACCTCTCCTTACCTTCCGCTACACTTCCCTCAGTGGCGTAGCTAGAGGTTCTGCCGCCTGGGGCAGTTCAAGAAATTGCCGCCCCCAAATGAAGAATACTTTTTTAAGCATTATTCAGCTTCACATGCAGCCATCTATTCTCTACGACAAAATATGAGTCAATTAAAAGCGCGCTGACTTGCAAACTACAGCAATGAATTGGATGCTCGTGTGTATATTAACTGGATAAGTTACGGTAGTTAGTGTCTTTCATTTCTGTGCCATCAACACAAGCATAATACACCAAAACCATATGAAGTATCAGTGGTGCACTTAGGATTAGGCAAGGGAGGGGGGCCACAACCAGGGGTGAAACCCCCAGCTGCCGAAGGCCAAGGGAGTCTGGGGACTCAGTCCCCAGCTGCCAACAAATTTTTACAGTTTTTACATACAATAAAAAACACTCATTTTACCACACTTTTTAATCAAAAAACTGAAAAAGGGCATGCAGTGATGCAGTCACTATGAACAATGCTAAAATATTTCTGCAGCTTACAGGTATGTTTAAAAGCAGAGGCTTGCTGAGTGTGAGCGATTCAAATAATGCAAAGATGAAGTAGAAAGCAGTACACAATTGTGACATAATAAATACTAAAATCAAATCTTTATTATTATACTCGAAGGCAGTGTTCCCTCTAAGGTGCAAAATTTGAGAAAAATGAGAAATTCTGGGCGAAATTTTTCAATTTTTGCACATTGCTATAATGATTTAAAAGCAAATTAGTTAAAAGTGCTTAAGTTGTTTTGTGTCAAATGAAAGTGTTTTACCATAGAACTCTTTATTTTAAACAAAAATTATTCCAGACCTTGAAATACACCATTTGAATGTTTGGGTAAAGTTTAAAAAAAAACAACAACTGAGCAGCTGAGATTATTTTCAAATTATATTGAACAGTGAACTGAAAACTCAACCTGTCAACAGTAATTGAAGGAGACTGCGAAGTGAGCTTGCACTCTTCAAGTCAGCAGCAACCCGTTATATACCGGTATGTGTATATGTCAAATGCGATCAGCTCCAGCCGCGAATCAATTAAGCTCCAGCCGCGATTAAGCGATATACCGGGTAGCAAATACCGGTAAGTAATGGTTGTTCAAAATAATTAGGAAAAATATACCGGTACATAAAGCTTATCCAAAAATGCCGACCAGGGTGGACTGTCCCCCTTGTTACGCTACTCCTTCCCCACTCTCGTTTATTCTGCCAGAATTACAGTGGTCACTTCCCCTCACCTTCTCCCACACTTCATCCATGCAAACAATAAAGTCACAACTCCCTCCAGGTAATCACAACTCCCTCCAGGTAAACCTGTTAGCCCCCCAATAGCTGGGGTCACAGGCTGAAATCTTAGTGCTAATACAGTTTATTTGCAAAATTGATCTTGTTTGCTGTGGCATGTAGCTTAATTACCTACTTAATCAATTTTGTTTCTGTTATGGTTCGTTTTGTGCGTGTGTTTTTGTTGTTAAATCCATTTGTTTTTGTTTTTTTGTTAGGGTCAAGCAGCCATGCCTAGTTTTTTTGACGGGCATGCTTCAACGATTACCCGTTTTGCTGCGTGTGCCCTTTTCCGCGCTTGGCCAATACTTATTATGAACGTGTGTTTCTTACGTTATGGAGCGGTTTCTCTAATTATGGAATAGTATAGAATAGTATGGCATAGTATGGAATAGTATGCCATACTATTCCATAAATAGAAAACATTCTAATTATGAATAGTATGGCATAGTATGGAATAGTGTGGCATAGTATGGAATAGTATGGAATAGTATGGCATAGCATGGAATAGTATAGAATAGTATGGTATAGTATGGAATAGTAAGTAAGGCACTGTGGCATAGTATAGCAGAAATGGGTGATAGGACGTTTGGGGCACTAGAGTAAAGGGGCCCATATAAAGAGTCAAATTGAGGGTGAATGGCCCTCAGGGTTAAATGTGCCTCAGGCCTAATTTAGGGCAAAAGAAGTCAAAGGTCCTCAGGACAGGATGGTTGAAGCAATAAATGAGCCCTAGGAATAAGATGTTAATTTAGAGCACCGGGGCATATCCTATGCATAACTGGGGCTCTATGACCAATGGGCCTCAGGGCAATAGGGGATATGGGTCTCAGCATGTTTTGATCCCTGGCATAGCCATAGAAGACAGGGGTGCATACTATTCCATACTATGCCATACTATTCCACTATGCCATACTATTCCATTCTATTCCATACTATTCCATACTATGCCATACTATTCCATACTATGCCATACTATTCCATACTAATATGCCATACTATTCCATACTATTCCATACCATGCCATACTATTCCATACTATTCCATACTATGCCATACTATTCCATATTATTCCATACTATTCCATGCTATTCCATACTATTCCTTACTATACCATACTATTCCATACTATTCCATACTATGCCATACTATTCCGTACTATGCCATACTATTCCATACAATGCCATACTATTCCATACTATTCCATAAATAGAGACACCCGTTATGGAGTGCGGAAATAAAAACAAATTGATTGATTGATTGATTAACTCGCGACGAAGGTTCTGAATTAGTGTGACGGAGTTTCCGCGTGATCATCGGATTAGACCCATGAATATGACCGGAATGCGACAGCAAACTACCAGGATACATCGCAAGACTGACGAAAGTTCTCGCAACCCTTCGTGACTCCAAAATTTCATGGCGAGACCCATTGTTTGAGAAGCGCTGTTCTCAAGTAAAAAATGATATAGGCTATATACTCTTCAAAAACGAAATAGTAAACAAATTAAAACTAATCTTATTAATGAAACATCCCCAAAGTTTAGCAACATATTAATGAAACATCCCCAAAGTTTAGCGCAGGTTGGGATGAAATGCCTTCTGCCGTCTTAAAATATCTACCCGATTGTATCATTAACGTCCTAAGCTATATCTTTAGCCTATCCCTTTGTCAGGGTAAATTTATTTCCTCCTTTAAACATGCTAAATCAATACCTGTCTACAAAAAGGGTGACTCGAAAATCCTGACCAACTACAGGCCTATCAGCAAATTGCTCCCTAGTTTTTCAAAGATTTTAGAAAAAATAGTCTATAAACGTTTGTATTCCTTCTTCAGTCGCTTCAATTTATTTTCAAATTCCCAATTTGGCTTCGGGAAGGGTCATTCTACATCCTGCACTAATTGCTTGCTTATTGGCAGGGTTACAGCAGCATTTGAGAAAAAACTTACGACTCTGGGCATCTTTCTAGACCTTTCAAAAGCATTTGATACGATTGACCATAAAATTCTATTGCATAAACTCAGGGACTATCGTCAGAGGTACAGCTTTGGACTGGTTTGAAAGTTACCTAACTGGACGTACCCAACAAGTAAATAAATAAACAACTGAGGGTTATTTTCGAATTACATTGAACTGAAAATTCAACAGTAATTGAGGGAGACTGCGAAGTGAGCTTGCGCTCTTCGAGTCAGCAGCCACCCGTGATATATGTCAAATGCGATCGGCTCCAGCCGCAAATCGAACCCGCCATGTAGGATCTGTTACCTGCGCGCGGTACCGCTAGGCCATGTCTCACAAGTATGTTTTAACGACCATGCTTCTAACAATATCAATGCAATTAACTTTTCCGTTCCTCAGGGTTCTATTCTTGGCCCCCTATTGTTCATTATATACGTAAATGATTTCCCCAACTGTGTAAAAAATGGAACCAGTTTATCCTTTGCTGACGATACGATCATTCTGATAAGTGATAATAATGCTAAATCAATCTTTGAAAAAAGCAATCAAGAATTACATAATGTTAATGACAGGTTAATTGCCAATAAGCTCTCACTCAACGCTAGTAAAACCAAGTGTGTGTACTTTAGGACTGTGAACTCAAAACCTCCTCCATGTGCCTTAAACTTATAGTGATTAGAAACAAACCAATAGAAAGAGTATCGTCAATCCGAGTTCTGGGAACAGTTATCAATGAAAACTTGTCGTGGAAAGATCACATGCTATCTTTAAAAAACAAATTAAGAGCTACATTGGGCGCCGTAATTAGAGTGAAGCCTTTCCTCAATAAAAACGCTTTATTAGTAATTTATCATTCGTTATTGCTAAGCCACATTATATACAGCATTACTATAATTGGTTCCATGGCAATTTAGCTGTAGTTAGTCAATTGCAAAATATCTGCAGTAAATTCATTCGCTTGTCCTTCGGTCTAGCTAGTGAAGACGATATTTTACCATTTATGAGACGGCATAATTTATTAACAATAAAAGATATATTCAAACACGATGTAGCAGTAATTATGTATAAATATCATCAAGGTGCTCTTCCATCTGCGTTTCACGATATGTTTCGGTCCAAAATATCTTCAATTAAAACTCGTAGCAACAGTCAGTTAGCTCCCGCTTTCTGCCGTAGTACGGTAAGTCAACAATCCATACGATATGTCGGGCCGAAAGTATGGAGTGAAATTCCAATCGCCATTAGAAAATCCCGGACAATCAGTGCGTTTAAAAAATGAAATTGAAACAGTACTTCGTAAATAGCTATTAGACTGTCCAGTGTCCTTGGCTGTATCTCTGCACCTCTCCATTCCATTTGTAACATATTGTAATGGTGTGTTAAGCCAGCAACCTGTCTCTGGATATAATATTGCCATTGTTATTATTATTACAGTATTTTTATTTTGTTATTATTATTATTTTTTCTTCTTGTTTCAAACAGACATTGCTTCGTTTTGCCTTTCTGTACTTTCAGGTGATCAACTGACCTGCATGCAATTTGGGACAGACTTCTGCATTGTGCATCCTGTTTCCAACCACCATCTTACGCCTTTGGACATCGGACATGCGTTTTTATTATATTTTTTATTTATTTATTTTTTTTTAGGCTCAAAATTATGAGAGATGGCAAGACCTGGAGGTAGCCGGCCGATGCCAAATTTAGCTTGCTTTAACATTGCTATAATTAGTATTATTTCTGTTCTGTCGGTCGGTCCTGCTGTAAAGTTTTTGCCATGTTGAGACATCACAGACTTCTGGAAACAGCTTAGCTCACTGGTTCTCAAACATCTTGCTTCATGGCACGGGATGTTTTTAAATCGGTGGTCTGACTGGACAGGATTTCTTTCGGTAGGTTTTTTTGCCTGTTGGGCTTTTTAGGGTTCTCTATTATCGGCAGCGCTCGGGGTAATTAATGCGGGTATTACGTGTTTTATTCTTGCTTGTGTTCTTCGATAGCTTTTCAGTTCTATAAGCGCTGTTACGACTTGGATTACCCTTGAAAGGCCACACTCTGTCATATTTTCCTACCATTGCACCATAGCATGGCAGTGTGGAATCTGTGACTCTCTTTGCAGTCTTTTTTATCTGACCGTCGTTTTTTTTTCTTTTAGTGCTGTATGTGTGTGTGTGTTCTTTTTCTTTATTTGATAAATCTCTATTGTCGGGTGCTGCAACCATGCTTCTCATGTTACTTTTCTTGATCTTCTATTCTCCCCTTGCATGTAACAACGTTTATCGTTTTGTTGCTTCTTCCCTTTTCTCGTGCTGTCCAATTATACTATATGTTATTTATGCATATTATTCGTGTTGACGGTACGAAAATAAAAGACACTAACTAACTAACTAACTAACTAATCGACAATAAATGCTGTCACAAAAAAATTGTCAAAAACTGTTTTTATTCCGTCAATTTCAATCTAGGACTGTATTTCAGGCTTACATCTTCAAGATTTTTTCGTAGTCAAGCTTAATGTGTTTGTGAATTGCCAGCAGAGCAAGACCATTTAAGATAGTGGTTCCCAACGTGGGGCGTGCGTTCCACCGGTGGGACATGACAAAAATTTGGTGGGGCGTGGAAGTTTAAGACATTATGAACCAACTTTGATACACATACAAAATAAAAATGCATTTGTTCACAATTAGCCTACTGCTGTACATATTAAGCTGGTTGCATACCTTGCATACAGCCATCCCCCGCCTGTGGGCTCTAATGTTGTTGTAGATTATTATAGAGGACCTACACATTAGTGAAACGTCATCAACCAGATTCTGGAGCATGAGTAGCTTGACTAGATGACCATAAAAATGATCTTTTCACTGTCCAGCTTCTTTCTCCATCGTTACTATTGTAGCGACTTCCACTCGCTACACTTCAACTTATACTACTACTGGATCACGCACTGGAATATGTGTCTATTCATCATACAGTACACCATACTACCGATGACGCCTCGAAACTGATGACAATGCTGATTCATATGCAACGTCTTGGCGGTAACAATGTTGGTACAGGACTCTACTTCAAGTAGCTTCCACCATCAGAAACAATACTTTTATTCAAGTAGATTTCTGGACTACTTTTTACACCACTGCTGCCAACGCCCCTGACTTGAGGAAATCCGAAAATATTTTAATAGTATTTAATTATTTTTCTAAAGCTTGTGAATGCGTAGAGTTGCGATTATCACGTTGTTTTTGAGAATTTTCACGAGAAAGCTAATTTTTTGTAAAAATTTTACAACAAACCATCCTTTACTGTTGAAAAAATTAGGCCTTTATCTGATGTGTCCGGAAGCGGATTTTACGCAAAAGCTGTGATTGTGAAGGTCATCAAATTTTAAAGTTTTCCATGAAGTGTCTGATTCAGTAGTAGCAGTTGGCTAGTAGGGTTCTTTATTTTTAACCATAAAATAACGCCATCATCAACACTAAAAAACAGCTGGGTTAAAAATAAGGAAACAGTGACAAAACGTTTTACGTTGAACAAGCTCAAGATAAAAATGCAGAACTAAAGCGTTTAAAAAAAAAAATTAGTACCGGTACGTTGCTGCACCTAAAGTGTTTGTGAATTGAATTGCCAGAGGCTCGCAGGTTGAAGTAGTAAGCCGAGGACTGTGTTGAGTGGTGAGTAGATTAGGGTGTCAATGATTAACTGGAATTGATAAATGGATGATGCAATTCTAGCTGCTGGCTGACTACAGGACAAGCAGACCAGGGCAATGAACCTGCTGACTCTAGACTGGCAGAGTGCAGACTGTGGGGGTAACCTCTAGTATCAGCCCCCAGGTTCTGTTAGGTTTGGTTAGGATTAAGTTCGGTTAAGGTTAAATTTAGTGAGGGTTTGGTTCAGTTACAACCCTAACCTGCTAACCAGTGTTCCCTCTAGAGTGAGAAATTTGAGAAAAATGCAAAAATTTTGAGCAGATTTTACTGATTTGGAACCAGAAATTGATATTGCAAAATGCAAAACTGAAAAACTTAAACAAAACACTTGAATATTTTAATGCAAGACTGTAGCTTGTAGCCTATCTTGAAAAAGCAAACTTAATGCAAAAAATTTGAAAAAGCGACCCTCAAAGTAGTGAATTCTTTGGGCAAAAATTTTCATTTGGGCAAATTCGCACTAGTCATAATCCTAGAGGGAACACTGACCCTAACCAAACCTAATCCTAACCAAACTTAACTCTAGCTGAACCTGGGGGCTGATACTAGAGGTTACCCGACTGCGGTAGTAAGGAAAAGTGCCTGTATCAGAAAGTACGATATCTAGTCTAAGTTTAATGAAATGTTAAGACTGCACTGTTTCAAAGCTGTAAACAGGAAGAAAACAAATTCATTAAAAGTGCAATTTTTTTTCATCATAGGCTAGTCTGATTTTTTGTCGGTAGCCGGTACCGGTACTTGGTCAGCTAGGTACGGTATAATTGATCATATTCAAAGTTTTCACCATGTTAACAATATAGAATTATGGATGTCTTTTCCAAATTAGGAAAAAAAAGTTTCAAACGAGTAAAAACTTCCTGAATTGGAGAATTTAGTAATGTAATCACATTTCCACCTGTACAGATGTCATTTCCACTCAGAAATAATGACATCAAAATTTAGTTGAATTGTTTTTCTACAACTTTACTGTGGGAATTTTAATTTCACTGTAGTTAATTTTCTTTTATTTTAAAAAAATGTTTTTTTCCGATGTACCGGTACCGGTATTTACATTGAAACTACAAGCTTAACAACTTAAGCTATAGCTATTTCTTTCTCAGTGAAAATGTGATTGTATAGGCTACATCATCGAATTTTCTAATTCAGGAAGTTTTTCCCTTTTTAAAAATTTCTTTATCCTAATTTGGAAAAGATACCGGCATCCATAACCAGATAACAGGGCAAAAACTCCAATCTGATAAGTTATACCTAATTGTTGGTAGATTAGACTAGTCTGCTGATATTTCCAGGTTTCTGTACTTGGACTAGCTGCTTGGCTCTTGCATTCTGTGTGTCATTCCTGGACTGATTTATTGTGAACTTGGTGAGTGGGGATATTATTACTGGTGTAGACTACTCCAGTCTACAGTCTACTCAAATTTCAACAGATGCTAGAATCAGTAGGCTACCTCTGTACTTGACGCACTGCAGGAGTGTGGGTATGCTGAAACATGCATGTTGGTGTGCAGTCTATTTTGTTATGCAGCCCATCTGCATATTGTTGCCTCCGTACTCACTAGCTTAGTTTTACTGACAAGCCAGTTTTCAATAAGTTTCCAGTACTATTTTGAAAATAAGAAAGGTACTGAACGTTAATGTCTACGGTTTAGTAGACCACCGGCCTGGTTTCCATTATCAAAACGCTGCAGCACCAGACTGCTTGTTTGTTTCTTTACATGACGTTGGTGTCATGCTGGTTGCCAGAGGATTCGCCACATGGAAGATTCGCCACACAACGGGTGAGACATATGAATGTGACCAAGAATTTGAGCGTAAGCGTCGGACAAACGTTTGCAACGGTGCCAATGTGGAAGATTCGCCACACAACGGTGATAGGTTGGGGTCAGGAGGGTTGGCGTTAGGGGGGTTGAGGTTGGGGGGGTAGGGTTGGGGGGGTTGGGGTCGGAGGATTGGGGTCGGGGGAATTGGAAGATTGGGGCAGGGGGTGGGTTGAACAACCGACCTAACCCCAACCCCAATCCCCCAACTCCAACCCCCCGACTCACCTGCTGTGTGGTGAATCCTCTGGCAACCGTCACGCTGGTATGACATCATGAGCAGTAACTTGAAACATCAAATTAGAGTATATACAGTTAGGGTAGGGAGGAGATTGGGGATAGAGTTAGAGACCTAAAGTTAAGATAACTTTGGGTTAGTGTGTAGACAGAGCAATTTTAAAAAAAAGGCTGCCAGTGCTCTGGACACTGCCATAAGTAAAAGGTTGCATCGCCTTTGGCACTGTTTTCTTTAAGGTGCAAAATAAGAGAAATTTTGGGTGACATTTATTTATTTAAGAAAACACACTTGGTGATGCAGGGTTCACACCTATGCACCCTTATACGTGGAGAAGAGTAAATACTCACACAAAACAGCATTTTAGTTTACACTCAATGCTCAAAAAACAAAAACTGAAGGAAAAAAGCGAGCAGACAAAGTCAAATGCACAGTATGCTATTAACTTCAGAAAATCAGGCTGACAATACTATGCAAATCAAATTTCTTCAGCTTAGATTTAAATGCTGACTAGCTATTGGCACATACAATGCTTTCAGGCAGAGAATTCCAAACAGACTAGACATGATTACAGAAAAAATGCTAATATGAATTCAGCTTGGGTGATTTTGTACATTTCTCGGTGAGTTTATGACGGCGTAGATTATATCCAGTTTGCAATGAAATATTTCACTTTATTGTGAGCTTACCAACTGGAAATGGAATGGTTATTTTTAGTTAAATTTGGATGGAAGTGTTTAACAGTTTAATATTCTGAAGTAAAACCAAGGTTTCATACTTTGGTAACCCAACTTTGAGGCAAAAATTAGATCATACTTTATTTAATCCCCCTAAATCTTGGGTCAAATTTTTTATTGGCAGTGTCTAGATCAGTGGTTCTCAACCTTTTTTTTTCGTGGCCCATTTTTTGTTGCACAAAAGTTCTGTGGCCCATTAACTTTTCATCCTTCCTAAACGAGTATTCATCCCCAGAAGCGGATCCAGAAAGTTTTGATGGGGAGGATGTAATTTTGAATTAGGTTGAATGTTAGCTAAATACAAAGACGTTCAGACGTTCAGTCTCGGAAACGGGCGTAAATAAGCCTTTTTAAAATGTTTCATATCAGGGGCGTATTTAGAAAATTTTTCAAGAAGGGGTTATCAAATTTCGTCACTTTTTCAAGCATAGTTTTTTTGCAGCATAGTTGAGTTCAAGCAACTTAAGTAACAAAAACGACTCTAGGGAGGTCCGGGGGCATGCTCCCCTTAAAATTTTTGAAAATTTGCATACTGTAATGGCCATTTTAGTGCTTTTTGAGCAATTTTCAGGCAAATTTTGTTTATAGTTTTGGCCCTAATTTTGAGCACTTTACCAAATATGATGCATTTTCGCCCAGTTTCAATGATGCTTGCTTAAGGCGACTCAGGCCTATTTTTATGAAGAGGTTCAAAATTATGGCAAAACTTAATTTATCCAAAATATTGTGGAAAATGGCTGGTGGGAGGGAATGCATCCCCCACATCCCCCTGAATCCGCCCCTGTTTATCCCTTCAATTTGCAAATTCCACCATAGGGAGCCAAGTGGCTTGCTTTTTAAGAACCACACTGTAGTTGTAGCCGCTTAAAATCGAAGTCCATACATGACGCGATAGAAGGCATTGATTGCATCACGCCACCAACACAACGAGAAATAAGTTCTATTACGACAATCGCCTAGATTACTTTCACAATCTTTCCACGAAACTACACACTGTTGATTGAATAATTAGAATGAAAATTATCTCTCTGTAGCAAAAAAACAGCAACGTCATTCATTGTTACTACCGTCAAAACCACTAAACAAACACAAAAGTGTAAACTTAACCATAGTGACACAAATGAAACAAAGTTTTTCAAATAAATCTAGCAATTTTTTGAAAAGTTCTGTGGCCCACCTCAAAATGCTTCCATGGCCCACTGGTTGAGAACCACTGGTCTGGATCTATGGACTGTGGATTGTTTCCTAAACGCTATGTCCACGGACTGCTTTGTTTGTTTCTTTATAGGAAGTGTCTAGATCCACGGCAACCTTTTATAAAATCAAACGAGCAGTTCGGTGCAGCAGCGGGAAATGTGTTGAGCATGACAGTGACGTCATATATAGAAACAAAGCAGTCTGTGGATATAGTGTTTAGGAAACAATCCACGAACAATGGATTTAAACACTGCCTTCTATATATGACGTTGCTGTCATGCTCGACTGGTTTCCATTTTCAAAGCGCTGCTGCACTGAACTGTTTGTTTGTTTCTATGAAAGTTTGGAAGTGGCTATTTTTACGAACCCGTAACATTTGTCTCTTTGGTTTATTTTATTACTTTGTCACGCTCTCGTAAAACCGGTAGAACGCAAAGGGTTAATAAAAGACACCAAGCGCTTATTTGTACGGGCCCGTACAAATAGCCACTGCCTGAAAGGTATATGGCAGGACAAATATTGTTCAATTGCAGATTTAAGTTTGCTGTAACTTTCTTTTAACCTCTCAACTGCAATTTTTTTTGCAATTCAACATGTTTGTTATCTAAATATAAGTGGTTGCCAGTACTTATCACAGACCTTTTGTCACACCATACTTCAAGCATGCTTGGAGGATGTCATTCACATTGACACAAACTTTTTTCACCTCTGAGCCGATGCTACAAATTGAAGCAAAAGCCTTGAACTTTTTTGGCCGAGCGACTTGAAGCCCCAAAGTCACATGATTTGGAATGGATAATGAGGTCAAAGTTGGTTCTAGTTAAAAATTAGTTAGAAAACATGTCGAGAACTTCAGCTTTTTTATTCGTAAATTTCACTAAAAACTCAGAAAAGCTTTTAAATTCTTACCAATCATGGCCAAGCAGGATGTGACAAAAGGTTTATGACTAAATGACCAGGTGACGAAAATTCTGACAACCTTAAATTTTAACATACCGATATTTGATAAAAATTAGAATCATATAGGTAAAACTTATAAAAATGTCATCTGGTAAAGTACCAGATGTTGCTAATGAGGGGATTGCAAGACATCCGAAGTATTTTGGAGCAAAAGGTATTTATTTAAGCTCTCTTTACGTAAATTTGTGTTGGTGTAATCCTTAAGTTTATAGTATATATACTCTATGAATTTTAAAGTTCCGATACCTGTAATTGGACATGCAAACCAGCTTCGAACCTGCAATGTCGTCCAATTTTGAATTTACCCACTTTTGAACAGTTGTTTTATTTGTTTGATGTGGACATATGAATGGTAGTTTACTGCATTATATCTGCTGTATGGTTAGCTTACAGATTGCTGCTGGCATCGTTTGTTACCGTACCATATTTTTATTTGTTGATATTATTCCTATCTGTGGAGAAGTGATTGAGGTGTATATAGGGCTCACTTGAGCATTCAGAAGTTGACGTACACCTGCGCACAACTCCCAAGATAGGGTAATCTTCTAACTGCTTTTTCCATTGGCACAAGTATACTTTTGGACCCCAAAGCTGAGCATGAAGCAGGGATGCTGTGAATATTAGTTTTTGAGTCATTGGTTTGACCTGACTTGGAATCCAACTTTGGGTTTATCGCTCCTAAAGCAGATGCTTAGCCTTTTAATTATTTGAGCATGGAGCTAAAGTGGAGATATAAGTTTCATCTGATTTGTCGAATATTGTAAGTTCCGGTTTGTGTCACAACAATTTTCGTTTGAGTCTATTAACAAATGCACTGGAGTGAATTTGCCCTAGGTAATTGTATTTGTGTGGCAATTATTTCGGTTGGGTAATGTTATTTAAAAAAATAGTAAGAAGTTTTAACTGAAATCATCTGCAAGTTAGGGAAGGAAAATAGTCAAGACCATTTTTAGGCTAGGTTGCAATCACTTTCGTTTTCTTGAAAACAATCAAATAAAAGCTGCACTGAAAGGTTGAAAAGTGTCTTTGATTGCTCAGCTGCAGATGTAGATCTGTTTTGATGACATACGTTGATTTTGAGGTTGTATATTATAATGTTGAATTTCGAAAAGTTGCAATAAAAGTTTTTTTTTTTCACTTGGTAATAACAAAGTTGTTGATGGTGTGGAGATATGAATGTTACTGGGGGTGTATTAAGTGATGTTTCTCTGCGCATTTACTTAATGTCACGTGTTTATTTTAGTGTTACCTGGCATGGAATTGCCTGGTGATACAAGATTGCTGCGTGATGTGAAACTAAGAGAAGTACCTACGTGGTTAGGCAAGCAAAATTTGAGCCCACTTGGCTTGTGGTTTGGTTTCCGACGATGTAAGTATTTTTTGCCGTCCGTCAAGCAATTTGCTGTTTTCTGTAAATGAAGAAAAGTTGCAGTTAAATGCTTGAACAGCTGTCGCTAGTGATTTTTTTCAAAATAGTTTGGTAATATTTTTCATGATCGATTTGGCATTAAGTCAGCTCAAAGTTGGAACATTTCATCTTTGAGGTGATAAGTAAAAATTGTCGAACACCGACAACTGACCGCCGCAAACTGGCCGCGAGACAACTGACCGCCGTAAAGTGGCCGCCATGCAAACTGACCGCGAAGCAAACTCGCCACCACAACTGACCGCCAAAGCACGAGGCTCGAAAAACCACTTCGCACCTTACCGCTTCGCAACAATTGTTTACTTAATATCCGAGACTCCGAGTTAATTTGATAGTAACTACACACCTTGCCGCTTCTCGAATAGTTGTTCACTTAATGACCGAGTTAATTTGATAATAGCATAACCAGAGTTTAAACCTAAAGCTCCAAAAGCGCGTTTGCTTGAAACGTGAACTGCAGCATAATAACGCTTCTATATCTGAATTGCAAGTCCTAATATATTTATTAAAATGATTGTAACCGCTCAAAGTATGAATTATGAAGTAAAAATATAAAAGAAATGTCCCAAATTGTTGCTCGGTGGGGGTGCTTGGGAACAGATGTCACATGAAAGCATTTCAAGATGATACATTGATCGAAAACAAAGTAATAATCATTTCAAAAAAGCAAAAAATCTTCGAAGTATCAATTCCAGCAGGAGGAAGTCTAAGCATCGTATTTGCAATTAATGCAAAACGTTTTTCGAACCTCTGGGAAATGACTGTGGTGTCGCGGTGGTCAATGCTCACAGCAGGAGTGCTGTGCATTAGTTAGATAATTAAAGATCATTAAGTGAACAACTATTTGAGAAGCGATAAGGTGCGAAGTTGCAACCAAATTCACGCGGTCATTAAGTAAACAACTGTTCGAGAAGCGGTAAGATGCGAAGTGGTTTTTTGAGCCTCGTGCTTTGGCGGTCAGTTGTCGTGGTGGCGAGTTTGCTTCGCGGTCAGTTTGCATGGCGGCCACTTTACGGCGGTCAGTTGTCTCGCGGCCAGTTTGCGGCGCTCAGTTGTCGTGTACCGAAAAATTGTAAACCGACTTTACTAAGTAACCAAAAATCATACATTTTAAATGTAATGATGGTCGAGGAGGTGCGGAGTGAACGACATTTTGGCGTCATGGAAGCACCAAATCGTCCTATTTCAAATAGTAGCACACTCGATTTTTTTGCTTTTTAAATTTCCATATCGTCACCGTAATGATAAACAGTTATCATTAGCAGTTAGGTATTGAATCTTATTGCAAAAATTTTCGTTATGAAAAGGAACGGCAATATGCGCCTGTGTCGCTGATAACCAGTGCAAGCAAAAAATCAATAAAATTATTTTTTTTCTAGTTTGATGTTTATGAAACGTCGTCAAATCCACAAACTAAGCTTGAGTGGATGCGATGAGATGTTTCAAACCTATGGAGTAAAAAAGTCTGAGAATTTCAGTTGTGACCTCTGTATTTAGTTAATTGATGTTCGTTCTTTAAGTTGATTTTTCGTCAGTTTCATTATTTCGCTGTAGGCCTATTATCACCTTAACTCCTAAAAAAAAAAGAAAAAGATCATATGGTCAAATCTAAATATTCGCGGAAAAGTTTTTCGGTTTATTGTGATTCAGAACTTATTGCTTTTTCAAATTCAACCGGTCAGATGGCTGAAAGGATAAACCATTAGTTTGTAGAGCTGCAGAACTAGAATTTCGAGTCAGGTCAACCAGCGTTTTGGTATATACATCATATACACTAATAATTGGGATTCTCGATCCTTGGAGAAAACTTTAGAGGGAGTTATGGTACGGGCCCTCATTCAAAGAATAAGGCTGCAAGTACACTTGTGCCTTTGGAAAAGGAACTCATCGGTATTGCTTAACCTTTCGGTGGTTGACAGATGGGCGACAACTCCTAAGCGAGCTCGTTATTGCATCTTTGCCGCTTTTTCGCGATAGAAGAAAGCGGCGAAGATGCTATAATAAGCTCGCCTACGAGTTTCCGATCATTTGCTCTTAATATTAAAAAAAAAATCCTAATGCATTTATGAAATTTTGTTTCTTAGAACTTAACGAAGAGTTCTAGCCAGAGTACCGGTATTAAGAATCACAATGTGGTACCGGACAAGAAAGAAACAGCAAAGCTTTCAAACAAATTATAACCGCCGTAAAACGACTGCTACGCCTTCATTGCTAGCTTTTCCAGTTGCCTACTTGTGTGTTTGTATTGTTCACGCAAGGAATAGAGCAAACTCGAATGGTTGGTTGCATGGCTAAGTAGAGCGCTCTATGTTCCGAACAGTTGGTTACAGCAAATTGCTGCCTTTCAGTTCGCCATTGCTCTTATATAATACACAGTTTTAATAAATGGAGGTGCAGTGATTTTTTTACCATATTTTCAGTTCGTGAGCGATGGATGACCAAGTACCTGCACGTCCGAAGACCAACAGGCATTTACTTCGCCCAAACCGTGGCTGTGCTCTCTATTATCGGCTACTGTTTTAGACATGAATTTTACAGTAAGTGGTTGTTGGCAAAAGTATGCTTTCAATTATAAAAGTTACCAAGATCTTAAAACAGGCAGAAAAGTACTGGCCACACCATTTTATCGGTAATGAATGAAAGGATCTTTAGCCTGTCAAATACACTGCTCCTTTAATGAAAATAAACGTCAAATTGATACTTTTGACGTCAATTTTTTTTAATAGTGCATAATCTGTCAATGTTAGTAACACACTTACTCACTTAGTCTGTTACGGTGGATTGCCAATTTGCCATAGCTTAATCTAACCTATCCTTCAAGAGTACAGTTAAGTTTGAAAGTGGGCTGTGTAGTGTGTACGCAGAGCAACGGGACTTTAGGGCTAATATGTTGATTGTGTATTTTTGCAGAGCGCACGGAGCAACGAAGAAAATACCATTAAAATTGTTTTTTAGAAATTCAGTGTACCCCCAGTAATGTTTTCAATATATTTAAGAGTGAAAGCTTGGTGTGTTGTTTTTCGCTCAGTGAATTTTGAAATGGTATAATGGTTCTGGCTTATGCTGTCGTCTTGGATTTTTGGTAGCTTTGTAGTGTTATCAAACTGGTATCTCTTGAAGCCCTGCTACTTTTATTCACATTATCATAGTGTCGTGTGCCGGGCTAATTAAAGGAGTTTGCTGGCTTGTTTTTAAAACCGTTCCTTCAACCCTCAACGCCAAGCAGAGACACACTTACCCTGTCCACATGTCCAATTTTGGTCGACCAAAAGTCCATGAGCTTTCTGCATCATCATCAAATGTTTGATGTCATAACTCACATCCTACATCAAATGTTTGATGTCATAACTCACATCCAACATTTGATTATGATGCAGAAAGCCCTTGGGCTTGTGGCCACTAAAATAGTCCAGGGTTATTTCAGTGCAAGGCTTTAGAAACATGATGATCTGACAAAGTTTTTACTCAAATCGGTACCACATTTAATTGTGCTTAAGGTAGTAGGCCGAAGTGTGAAGGAGTAGCAGAGTCCATCTCCGCTGCTTAATGCCTGGGCAACCAGCTCAAACTACAAAGAAACTTCGCAGCGGTGGCGAGCCATTGGCGATACGAAGCCAATTTAGGCTACATGTACGGGTTTGAATAAGCGGGTTACGTTTCACTTGAGATTTTTAGTTAAACAGCTATTCTTTCAATTCTTTTTGGCGGGTTGAACCTACCTGTTGCAAACGTGTTATTTCCAACTCGCAATGTTTACTCAAGCAAAACGACGTAAAATTTCGTCTGAAGTAAGCGAGTTGGATTTACCGGGTTAACCTTGAATTGTCAATCGTGCATGTAAATTGGCTTACTGTGTCAGATTTGATGGCTCGGAAAATCGAACGTTGGACCTCCCACGCCTAGAGATGTAATTGTTTTTTTTTTACTTTGTTAACTAACTAACGAACTCACTAAAGTGGTGCCCCGAGTGAGTAGACTTGAAGAAAAAAGTATCAGCACATTAGTGAGTTCGTTGGTCTTCGAAAATAGCTTCAGCTAGCTTGAAAGATCCTCACTCGAGTAAATCCGGGTAAAAAGAGATTATATTTTTAGCAAGCACGAAAATTTATATAAACGCAAAACACAACACGAGGTATGGCCACGTTGAGTTGCCGGAAATCACGCCTTCTATTTCGGACAAATCTGCCTGTTCCAGGACAGAGGAAAAGGTGATAAAAAAAATATATAAAATGCGCAATATTCACATGAGAAAAAGATAAAAATTACACTATCGATCAAAAATGCGGAAAGGCAGTCAGATTTCGTCAGGGAAACAGATTGCACAACGAGCACGTAATCGCCACAGAACTTCCCCCCAGATTTCGAAGTGCGAAGGGAAAGACGACCATCAAGCGGAGAAAACGACTAAAAAAAAAATGTGGCGAGCAGTAAAAAGGCAACACGTTAACAAGTAGTAACTAATAAAGTTAAGAAAAATTAGGCTTGCCTATGAGCGTCACTAAAACAGTGCATGGAGCGCTAGAAGGACAAATTGAACTATGGCATTGGCATGCGATCAACTGCTACACAAGGCAAAAACAAATCGAGGCCCCCTGGAGGAACAGGTGCAAAATGCCAGAGTAGTCCTGTCATCGTGGATATGACTCGAACCTCGATTGCAGTCATGCATAAAAAAAAAAAAAGTAGTGAGTGTTGCGTAGTAACAAGACCGTTCGGGGAAATCTACGTCAACAGGGATTAGTCAGCAACGCGTTAGCTAGCTCTCCCGCTCGTCTCCTGTCACTTCTCTAATACAGGCGAGCTTCGCGGCACAGATTCAGCGACGCAAGGCACCAAACATCATGCGTCAATCATCAAACGTCAAACGGTTTCTATTAAACAAAATACGCAAGTTAACAATAAGTTGAGCTGGCGCACATAACACGGATAAAAGTAAAGCATCATTACCTAACTGTTTCAAGCCCGAACTGCAACAACTCACGAACGAGGTCTAAAGTTGGCAAAACGTCTAAACAAAACACAGTAAGATTAATAACGACAATTAGGACTTCACTTATGCCAGTGTCGAAACTAGCGCCCCCAAAATCCCCCAACCGGGGGGGACCTCGCACAAAAAGGGGGCCCCGTAAATAGTCAGTACGTAGTACTATTTACTCAACGTATGATAAAGGTGCCTTAAATAGGCCTATTCTAAGATTCAATATATTTTTTGTCTTAACTCACGCGATGTGGGGCCCCAATACCATATTTATACTTTTGACCATAGGGGGCCCCTGTGTAGGTTTCTGCGCGGGTCGTGAGTTCTTGGTAGCTTGAATCCTCTGTATGCAACTACAGTACCAATCCTGAGCTTATTCAAATAGAAACACAAACATTCTTTACCTTCATCGCACAAAGTCTTGTTTTTTTTTTTTTTTTTTCTAAGAAACACACTTGTAACCTTATTCAAATAGAATAATCATATCGGTATTTCACGTCCAAAAAAATAAAATTAGTAAAAAGACGGATTAGAGAATCCAATCCAATAATTACGGATTACAAATAAAAACTTGACAAAAGACAATACAATTATGGTTGGTGACTCTACACAAATTCCCCCTTCTTGGCTAAAAATTGAAGTGAGGTGTACATTGAAAAGCCGAACGTTGAGGTTTTAGAAGTTTAGGCTACTTCTCCAAAAATCGAAAAAAAACTTGATAGGATACCCCGAGACACATTGCAAAAATAGTTCAGTGTAAAAACACATAGTAATTAATGATTGCTTTGTAGTCATAAAAGACTAATCTTCATAAAAACGTGTCAAGTATTGGTAAAGCATAGTGCGAGGTGCGTCACACAACATCATGTATACTTAATGCAGGTATAATGAAACAGAAGTAAGTATGCCATAGGGCAAACATCTTGTAAAAAATGGACAGTATGCGAGAATCTACAAAGGTTGGCAGTCATGTTGCTGAGCTAATACACAGGGTGTAAAGGCAAAAGGTTGAAATGGCAAAAGTTGGAAGTCCAGAGTTAAACTCTGATTACAGTTTTGTTGTGTAAAGATATGCAGTGGTTAATTAGCACACAAAATTGGGGCAAGGCATGCTACATTCGTAAGTTCAAAAATATCACAGGTGGCAGATGCGATAGCAAAATGCGATGAAAGTAGTTCATGCAACGAAAGTTTAAAACAAAGCACAAGCACTATTTACAAAATATTACCACGTATCAAGTGGTATAAATTAGCAGTCACTGGGCTAAATGGGCGGGAGTTACGTAAACACTCAGATAAGAAGGGGGCTGAACTCGACGTGTACGTGTTCGACTGAAACTTGTACCGATATGATTAGTAGTTTCATGATAGCCACTAAGGTCATGATTGTGTGCTCGATTCAGTACAGATTGCTGACAAAAATCTTCCATCAAATAGGCAGCCTTAAGTCTGTCAACAGAAACGGTATAATGCTCGCCATTACGTAATACTACAAAAGTCTTGGCGCCACGTTTTATGACAGGGTACGGTCCAACCCAAGGTTGATCCAGAGGACCAGTGTGAGCATTGTTTCTGATAAAAACATGAATACATGATTGCAATTTGGGGTCTGTGTAAGTTGGTCGGGACGTTGGCATTCTCGGCAAGGTATAGCAAAAATTGTTTAAGTACTCTTGCTGCTGCTCTAGAAAATCTTGAGACTGAGGCTCATGTGCCACCGAACGGTCAAAGAATTGACCAGGAAGTCTCAGTTGTGTCCCATACACCATTTCACTAGCTGTAGCATTCAAATCTGCACGAACAACAGTACGTAAACCCAACAAAACAACAGGTAAAACATCTAACCAATTCTCAGTAGCAAGCTGGGCCTTTAAAGCTACTTTTAGTGTGCGGTTGACTCGTTCCACGAACCCATTTGAGGAAGGTCGATAAGCGCAGGTTAACTTGTGAGTGCAACCTAAGTAGGTCATCAAACTTGTCCACTCTTTAGACGTAAAACACGAACCTCGATCACTTACAATAGTAGCAGGAACACCATAATTGGCAACCCAGTTTAACATAAAACAATCAATCACAGATGATGCTTTGGTGTCAACAAGTGGGGAAGCAATAAACCATCGAGAAAAACGGTCAATAACAACCAAAATATACTTAAAACCGCGAGAAACTTTTAAAGGCCCCGTAATGTCAATGTGAACGTCATTGAATTTTGCACTTGAAGGCGGGTACGCTTGCAAAGGTGTGTGATTATATCTTGTAATCTTACTTTTCTGGCAAGCCAAACAAGCTTTTGCCCACAAGTTGCAATCTTTTCTCATTCCCTTCCACACAAAATGTTTACTCAATTGGCACAATGTTATTTTAGCACTAGGGTGGCTCAAATTATGCACCGAATCAAAAGCCAATTTCTTAAATCCCGCTGGACAAACTGGTCGAACTAAATGAGGCTGAGAAATATCACACAAAACATTAACACCATTGTACTCTCGCATTTCAATTGTCAGTGAGTTATGGTCATCTATGAGAGCCTGTACAGCAGTATCATGTTTCTGTGCATCAGCAAAACGGTTCCAATCTATCTGTTGTGCATGCTGAAATATAGCATTAATCTGTACTCTAGAAAGTGTGTCTGCTACAATGTTATGGGTACCTGCAATGTGCTGAATATCTGTCGTGTACTCCGATATCAGGGCGAGATGACGAGCTTGTCTTGCATTCTGACGTGGTGTGTCTGCATGCATGGCATGAACCAATGGTAAATGATCAACAAAAAGTGTAAATTCTCTACCTTGTAAAAAATATCCAAAATGTTGCACAGCCAAAAACGCACCCAAAAGCTCCCTATCAAACGTCGCATACTTTTGCTGTGCCGGAGTCAACATTTTTGAGAAATACCCCAACGGGCGCCACACATTATTAATGCACTGCTGCAAGACAGCACCAACCGCTGTACCACTGGCATCAGTAACTAAAGCAGTTCGAGCATTGTCTCTCGGGTGAGCAATCATGACACTGTTAACTAAAGCTAATTTTGCAGCATCATAGGCTTCCTCAGCCTCCCCAGTAAAAACGATACCAGAATACTTTTTCTTCCCTTGTAACAACTTATGAAGAGGTGCGAGTAAGGCAGCAGCATTTGGTATTACTCGTCTGTAATACTGCAAAGTTCCAATAAAACTGCGCAGCTGCTTAGCTGTAGTGGGAGCTGGTAGCTTCTGAATGGCCTCAACACGATCCGGTAATGGTGTGCAACCATACCTAGAAACTAAAAAACCCAAAAATTTCACTTCTGATTTGCCAAAATGGCACTTCTTAGGGTTGACCTTCAGGCCAAACGTGTTGAGACGCGCAAACAACTGCCGCAAATGCTGTAAGTGAGCTTCTTCAGACTCTGAAAAAATGATAATGTCATCTACATAGCAAAAATGATTATTTAAGCCTCGCAATGCGACGTCCATTAACCGCTGCCACTGTTGCGCAGATGTCTTAAGACCAAAAGGCATGGCAGTAAAAGCAAAAAGGCCCCACGGTGTGATAATGCTAGTCTTATGCTTGTGATCAACATGCATGGGAATTTGATTGAAAGCAGATTTCATGTCAATAGTTGAAAAAATTTTAGCATTCTGTATGCTGTTGGTAAAATCCTGAATGTGAGGCAAATTGTATTTATCAGGCTTAATTTGATTGTTCAAAAGTCGATAATCACCAACAAGCCTGATTGAACCATCAGCTTTGCTCACAACATGTAATGGACTGGCCCATTCGCTATCACTGGGCTCCAAAAGGCCAGTTTTTAACTGTGCTTCTATTTCCTGTTTGATCTTTTTGGACATCTCGGGAGACCATCTTCTGGCTTTGGTAGCTACTGGTCGGCCAGTGGTAATGATTGTGTGTCGAATGTCATGTTTAGGTGGTGTAGTGAAATCAATGTCTTGAGTAACTGAAGGAAATTCAGACAATAAGTCAGCATATTGAGCAGACTGGTTGGCAAGTCCAACAGCAGTTTGTGGTGCAGCAAGAACAAAGTCAGAAGCATAGACTTCACGGTTTGTAGGGTAATGACTAAGCACACAATTGGCATTAAGATCAGTAGCTTGAGGAAGTCTTCGCATAGTGATTTCATATTGTCCAAGAAAGTCCCATCCAATGTAAATTTGTTTTACATCTGATAATTGAAATGTCCAAGACATGGGACCAAAACCAATATCAACATCCCTAGTAACGCTGCCATAATAAGGAACTGGATCATTGGAAGCACTGCTGTATTTAGTCAAACAATCGTTGGGCGGATTGAGCTTATCTTGTGGGGATGCTGGAAAGAAACTATGACAAGCACCTGAATCAAGAATAGCTAAACTACCAGATATAGAGTCTCTTACTTGGGGCAATCCTTTAACTAGGCACATTGATTCATCATTATGCATTGGAGTGCGGATGAGGTGAAATGGTCTGGCTTGCTGTTTGAAGGTGCAACCTGGTAAACACCTTCTAGCCTTTTCAAAGTAGGTAAAATGATACCAACACCATCCTCTCTCATTAAAATCTTGGCCAGATGGAGATTGTGAAGTGTGTTTGTGTTCAGCAGAAAAAGAATGGGAAAATGATTGTGAAGTGTTGTGAGACTTGTTTGGTGGTGGGCGTAATTGTGGTGTAGATGCTGGTGCACGATAGGTAGGCCTAGATGCTGAAATGTGTTGTGATGGCTGTACAGGCTGCTGTATTCTTAGATTGCTAACATGCGTACACAATTCCTGCATCTGAGCAGTTATCACATTTTTAAAATTCTCAAAGTCGGTAGTAGGCCTACACTGAGAAACATTTTTATCTAATGCACAATCAGCTAAACGAGCAATATTATCAAGATCATTAAGATTGTTAGTCAGGTTGATCATTGACACCACACTAGACGGTAAATTTGAAAAAAACTGAGCAATGATGACATCTTGTACACTAGTATCAGTACGCCATGAATGTTTGGCTAATGATTGTAGTCTCTGCATAAACACACTCGGTCTCTCGTTTTGGAGTATAGAACAGTCCTGAATGTCTAAAACCCATTGATAACGTCCTTTGTAATTGGTGGAAGGTTGTAAAATTTTGTTCTTCACAGCTGAATAAGGAGTAGGAGTACTTGCACAATATCCTATGTCAGAACCGAAATTACATTGTTGATGTTCACTCATTGCAGATATTAATAAATCAAACTTTACCAGCTCATCAACAATTTGGTGCCTGATGAACCATGAATCCAGAAGTTGAAAATAACTAGGCAAATGTTCTTTCCACATCTTTGGTGGAGATAAGATGGAAGGAGCATTGGAGTTTGCATTGCTGTTTCCCAATTGGTTAGTCATAACAGAAGTAGCAGGCTCACTGGTACTACTACCAGCACCAAGATTCCTGTGATGATTAGTATTGGGTGGTAAATAAGAGGAAAGAGGTTCGGAAGGCTCAGTCATTGTGACTGTAGGTACTGCTAGGCTATTGTCATTACCAGGTTCTGAAGTAGCAGCAGGCCTATTCAAATCATGTTCAAGTGACATAGTACTTGGTGTATAAGACAATCCAGAGCGAGTTTTAGAAGGAGACAGCAGGGTGGTAATCACTACAAGTACTGTAAAAGTTGTTGAAAAACACATCCAAATTGGAGTTTCGTAAAAATAGATTCAAATGGAATTAAGTTACTTGTACCAGTACATTCAGCTTACCACCATGTCGGGGCACCATTTGTAGGTTTCTGCGCGGGTCGTGAGTTCTTGGTAGCTTGAATCCTCTGTATGCAACTACAGTACCAATCCTGAGCTTATTCAAATAGAAACACAAACATTCTTTACCTTCATCGCACAAAGTCTTGTTTTTTTTTTTTTTTTTCTAAGAAACACACTTGTAACCTTATTCAAATAGAATAATCATATCGGTATTTCACGTCCAAAAAAATAAAATTAGTAAAAAGACGGATTAGAGAATCCAATCCAATAATTACGGATTACAAATAAAAACTTGACAAAAGACAATACAATTATGGTTGGTGACTCTACACCTGCAAATTTTTCAAAAAATAGCAGTCGCAAAACTAGCAAACAATCGTTTTGTAGCATACCAAGGGCCCCTCATCCTCAAGTGAAAGGCGCAAAAATAAGCCTTAAAAACGTTTTTTCTTCGCATAGGTAGCGAAATGTTAGAGTAGGGTTTGCTTGCAGCATTATTTTAGTGGGTTTGGAAGGGACCTAGTTAAACAGACTACTAAACCTCGTTAAAACTGAGGAATTTTGAAGGCTCAAAACGCACAAAAAGCCTCCAAAATAAGGTCAAATTCCGCAAAATTTTCTGAGGGGGCATGTCCCCAGAACCCCTAGCTTGGCATCGCCCCTTCGGGGCTCGCTCTTTTGCATTACCATAGAAAGAAAAAATATTTTAGGGGGCCCCGAAAGATGATTTTTGGGGGGGCCCCGCATTGCCTAGTTTCGGCCCTGACTTATGCAATATGTTCACAAAATAAGCTCTTCGGTACATACCTTGATATAAAAGCCACGGTCGGATGCGTTACCATAAATTGACGAGGAGCACACTCATTTTTAAACATAAAATCCTTAAAAACCGTGAAAATCTCAAATCTGCAATTCATACACATTTAAGTCATTTGAAGTATTTGCACGTAACTAATATCGCCGCTTTCATTCAGCGTCTGCTATAAATAACATTTTACTGTATGATTCATCATGTAAAAACTCACTCTTAACTTACAACTTAACTAGCAATAGTATTTGTACACTAGGAACGGCAAAATCTCCAACATTGCACTTACTGTACATTTGCGTTTGAACAGTACAATGTGCAGTGCGTTGACTATACACTGCTTTTTACAACACGTGACCAATTATAGACGAAAGCAGCAGTTATGCGTGATGTGTCGAGAACAAGGTGACTTACATCTATCAACACAGTAGCGAATTCATGAATTTTACCAAGCAAGTTCGACTCCCAGCGCAGCTTACATCAGATAACCAGTTAATCATATACACGCAGTCAGAGCCGTTGCAGCCGCCCCCCAAATCCCCCAATTGGGGGGGGGGGGCCAACACTGCCAAAAGGGGCCCCAAATTGTCTTGAAGGACCCGAAGTTGCATCAATTCACAAACAAAGTTTTGCTAGGCGAATCGCGTTGAATGAGATTTTTTGCGCTCAGATTCTATATATTTCAGTTTTAAAATTTTTCGCTATCGTTTCCTTTCAAATAGCGTCATAAACTGCATAATGATGTCATAAACAATACACTGTGTGTAAGAGTGCGCGTAGCACTTGAAAAACGAGGCCGGTGCAGAGTTGGATGCAATCATTTTTCAAAGCTTAAATTCATTCCTCTTGAAAAAATTAAATTCAAATTCATTAACACCTTGTGAGCAGATTTAAAATTTTATCTAATAATTTTTTATTTATTCGCAATTTTATTCTCCTATCACGAAAAAGCGACGGGGCGCTATACGAGCTCGCTTAGGAGTTGCCGACCATCGGTCTACCACACTTAGATGGGGTAATCCCGTTTAGTGCTTTTCCCAACAGCACAACAAGCGAACTTGACGGCTTGTTTCGCGCTATCCATTATGCTGAACGTCAACCAAAAAAGCTGTGAATACCAATTTTCAAGTCATTGGTTTGACCGGACTCGGAATTGAATCCCGGAGTCCACCAATCTAGAAGCAGATGATATCCACTCGGCCATCCGATCGGTAAATTAAATTCAATCCTACCCTATTTCTGTGTCAGCAACCATAATCTGACATCGAATACAAAAGTCCATTGAAAAAGGATCTGCTAGTTTGAAAACGTGTGCTTTTGAAATAGCGCAGGAATTGGACATTGGTCCGGTCTTCCTCAATCAAAAAGCAAAAAAAAAAAGAGAATGAAAATAGAAAAAGAGAATGTTTAGTTACGATGCAAATCTATATCGTACAGCTTCTGAGGAAGAGATTCAAAGCAAACTTTTTAAAACAACTGGTGGACCAGGCTATTATGTCGATACTAGAAAGTTTTAAGCTGACATGTGATGTCACTTCTGTCTTTGCATTGCTGTTTACACCCAGCAGCTTCGTGCATGAACAGCCATTGTCAGCAATATGATCCGGCAGTACCGCACGCAGGTTCAGATTCTTTGCGACGGGTTCGATTCACGGCTGGAGTCTATTGCATTTGATATTTATATCAGATGGTTGCTGATTAGAACGACACAAGCTCGTTTGGCAGTCTCCCTTCAATACCGTTGAACTTTTAATTCAATAGTAATACCTGTAAGTGCTCGCTTGCCTTGATTCTCGAGTTCACAAAATGCGTTGTTACTGTTACCAGTGCTGAACAAAGCTTCAGAAAACTGAAATTTATTAAAACGTTTATTACATCTAATATGGCAAACAGCAGACTAACTTTTTTCTTTCCATTTGTTGGCATTTTTATCCACCTATCACAGAAAGCAATGGGGCGCTACACGAGCTCCCTTAGGAGTTGCCGGCCATCTGTTTACTTACCGCACTTAGATGGGGGAATCTCGGTAAGTGTTTTTCCCAACGGCACAAGCAAACTTGACGGCTTTCTTAACACTATCCCTTTAATGCTGAATGTCTAGTTGGAAAGCTGTGAATACCAATTTTTAAGTCATTGGTTTGACTTGACTAGTGATCAAACCCTCAGTCTATTCACTCCTTCAGGCTCAGAAGCACACGCTCTATCCACTCGGCCATCCGATTGGTTCTTCGCTGGCCATGTTGTCAATCGAAAGTTAATGCGCCCGATCTCCAGATTATGATGCTGTCAAAAAAACATCTGTGTACGAAAAAGTGCGCTCTAGCTAGACCGGAGGTTTTCAACCTATTGGCCATGACCCAACAGTGGGCCACATCATGGTTTTCAGTGGACCACAGAGCTTGACTAGAGAGCGACATCAGCATTCCCTAATCATGCCATCACGTTGACTTTGTACCTTTTAGCAAAAGTTATTGGGCCACCATCATATTTTATCATTTTAGTGGGCCATGAGCAGAAAAAGGTAGAAAAACTCTGAGCTAAACGATTTTAATGGAAAATGAATTGGGTGTAACAAACTTGTCTTAAAATTACACTTTTTATTTTTACACAGTGATAACGCGTTATATGTTTTAATTTTACCAAAGTATTCGCATTGTGGTGAGAAACTGAGTTGTTACCCCTGGAAAAACCTACAACAATTCATATCGAAAGCTAAGTATTGGGGACTTGAAAGGGTTTTTGGGGGGGGGCCCAAAGTTGAGCTGCTACGGCACTGCACGCAGTAACAACGGTAACAGTGCAAACATACGTGACTCTAATTCATTCTAAAACATGATAACAAAAAGGTGCGCAATATTTAACACTCCCCCCAATATGCTACCGAGACGGGCATATTCACATCGAAATATTGAAGCATGTGAGGTAAACAGAAGTGAAACACTGATAGTGCATTAATCCAATAATCCTACAGCATACAAATGATCGCAAGCTTCAGTAGACCACATATTCATAATAAGTTTATTTCAACAACGCAATAATGCAAGCGAGGCCACAGCAATCCCTAAGTGCACAATGACAAATTCATAAGGAAGACAGCCATGAAGGGACATTTTCTTTTCCATCGGCAGGAACCACTACACACATTTTAGACATAGGACGTTTAAACTCATTATCCTGAATTTTCACAGTGGCAGATCGAACAAACCCTTTAATATCAGGAAACGTTTTTGTAACGCGACCCAACGGCCAAGAGGACCTAGGCGTGTTTTTGTCCAACACAATGACGATATCGTTTATGCACACATTACGCTTGGGGCTAAGCCACTTAGACCAGCAAGCCACGGTTGGCAAATATTCCTTAGCCCACCTGTGCCAAAACCGATCAGCAAAAAGTTGAGCTTGACGCCACCTATTGGCATATATGGCATCAGCATTATCAGTGCTAGTGGGAGGCAGTCCAGTTCCCGGACACAGCAACAGCAGGTCCTTGGGAGTTAACGGGCGCTGCAGATCCTCGACAAATGACTCAGGAGTCAATGGTCTACCATTCAAAATGCTTTCTACCTCAACTAATAGAGTGACCAAGCCCTCCTCAGAGAATTTAGTTTCAGAAGTCAACATTCTGCGGACCGAACGAATCTGTCGCTCCCAGGAGCCACCAAAATTACTGGCTGTAGGAGTGTTGAAGTGCCAATCAATCTTTTGTTTCAGGAAGTCACCTATTTGATGTTGATTCCAGTTTTGGATGCTTGTCCTCAAACTTCTTTCTGACCCAACGAAGTTGGTGCCATTATCGGAATACATATGGCCAACATTTCCTCTTCTTCCGATAAAGCGACGAAGGGCGGAAATAAAGGAGTCCGTGGAAAGGGAGTGCACGACTTCCAAGTGCACAGCGCGCACAGTCATGCACGTAAGTGTGCAACCGTATCGTTTCACCAGGCTTCTACCTTGCTTCACAAGGAATACGCCAAAACAATCCACACCCGTATGGAAAAATGGAGCCTGATTCATTTGCAAGCAACACTTCGGCAGATCCGCCATAAGCTGTTCACAGAACGGAGCACTTCGACGACGGCAAGTCATGCAGTCGTTAAGCACCTTTCGAATAGCAGAACTACCTCTAAGAATCCAGAAGCGTTCTGTGATGGCGGTGAACGAATGCCTAATACCAGCGTGACCAACCGATTCATGGTACCACCGTACTATTAGCTGGGTAATGTGCGACTCATTCGGCAAAATGATTGGGTGTTTAGCGTCATGACTTATAGGAGCTTTAGAGAGGCGACCTCCTACTCGAAGGAGACCATCAAAAATGAAAGGAGTTAACTTACGAATAGACCAATCACAAACTCGAGAGGTCAACTTCTTACCTTCGGCCAAACATTGCCTTAATGCACAAAAACTTCGACCTTGCTCATAACGAACTAACAATTCTTCAGCCATTTTCAGTTCCTGAACACTAATCTCAGCACACAGAGACTTACCAGCTTCCTTACTAAGAGGTCCTTCAGTCTTCTTCTTCAGATAAGAAAAATAGCGTAGAAGCCAAACCGTCGCTCTTTTTATCCGGTACAACGATGAAAACTGTGCGATGAAACGATCCAACGGCAACATGTCTGACGGTTGGCGGATAAACAGTGATTGAACGGGCTCAATCCTTCTCTCGAACATAGGGAAGTCATAAGGTAGCTGGTGCACCTTTGTCAATTGCTCTGGCCACATCTGACTATCTCTGCATAAGAAATCCGGATCGGATAGCCATTTGAATGAATCTAAAAAGAGCTTTGCGGACATGCTCCGAGTTGCCTCATCAGCAGGGTTCAGCTCCGTCGGAACATACCTCCAGCTGCTCGGCTCACTGTTTCTCTCTATCTCAGCCAAACGATTCGCAACAAAGACCGAAAATCGTTTGCGACCATTATAGATGCTATAAAGCACTGCAGAGGAAGCCAACCAGAAGTATGACTGCGTTATGTTTAGCGGCAGCCCCGCTCTTAACGTCTGGTCCAAGCGCAAAGCAGCAACAGCGGCCAACAATTCCAAGAGACAGCAAACTAAATTTCAAAACACACATCGAAAAAATTACTTCTAAAATAACAAGATCTGTAGGCATACTAAACAAACTACGTTACATATTTCCAACGTCTTCCCTAGTAGATCTTTACTTTGCACTTGTACACTCTCATTTCTTATTCGGTCTCACTATTTGGGGTAGTACATTTCCATCGTATTTAGACAAGCTGCAGAAGTTTCAAAATAAGGCCGTAAGAATAATTACCAACTCTGAAATACGTACACCTATCACGCCTAAATTTCATAAATTAGGCATTTTGAAAATTTGTGATTTGTATACTTATGAAATAGCAAAAATTATGCACCACCACTCTACGCAAACTCTTCCTTCTTCTCTCTCTTCACTCTTTGCTAAAATATCTACTATACATCGTTGCAACACTCGATCAGTAGCGCATAATGATCTTCATCTTCCTAAATTCTCAACCAACAGATGCCAAAATTCAATTCGATATAAAGGAGTGAAAATTTGGAATTCCATACCATGTGATTTAAGAAATCAGCCGTATCCTAAATTTAAACTTATTTACAAAAACGCTTTTCTCAATAAATACTTATAATGTTTAGAGTACAGTAGGCCTACCAAGTGAAACGGTTATTTTCAATATTCCTGATCAATCTTAATTGACTAATTTTTCTATCAGCATTCCGACGCTACATCCCTGTGTCTTATGGGTGGCTGCTTGACTCGAAGACCTTAATCGGTCATTCGCAGCCTCCCTGCGAGTAGATAAACTATTGTTTATGTGTATTCTTTCGTGCTCATTGTTCGTGAACGTGTACTCGCAAATAATTTATCATCATCATCATTAAGCCAAAACCTTGGTTAACTAAAGGTATTCTAAATTCAATTAATTTTAAAAACAAGATGTATAAAAGCTTTATCTATTAAAAAGACCAAAATGCTGATAATGACTACAAAACTT
Source organism: Trididemnum miniatum (assembly GCA_964006365.1). Classification (NCBI taxonomy): domain Eukaryota; kingdom Metazoa; phylum Chordata; class Ascidiacea; order Aplousobranchia; family Didemnidae; genus Trididemnum; species Trididemnum miniatum. The sequence continues at coordinate 5,614,179 of OZ023244.1, forward strand.
ATAGAAACCGCTTAAATCGAATAATACAGTAGAAGCGTCCAAGCAGAACAATCTCCACAGACGCCTAGAAGAAAACAAAAATGATTCAAAAGAAAATTTAGGAAATAATCTCCTCCATTGGCAATGCAAAGAAAAGCAAAACCTACTCTCCCTCCCAAATCATAAATGATCAACTTGAGGTAGTTACTGAACCTCAAGCAATGGCAGAAATTTTTAATGATCATTTTGTCGAAATCGGCCCTAAGCTTAGTAAAGCTGCATCGCTAATGGACAAAAAATCTCCTATTCTATCCCCCTTTGTTCCACCAGTCTCAAGTTTGCGTTCTGTGTTTTTTTCTCCATCGGCGCCAGAGGAAGTGTCTGTCAACTATAATTCGCCAATTTAAAGACAATAAAGCGATTAGAAGCAATGAAATAGCTACGAAGTTTCTTAAATTAGGAAGTAGGGCTTATTATTTTAGCGCCGTATGTAAGCAGCTTATTTAACCTTTGCTTAACGAATGGGTGTTATCCTGAAGGAATGAAAGTAGCTGAGGTTGTACCGATCTTTGATTTCAAAAAGTAAATCCTAATAATGTTCCGAAATATTTGAAAAGCTCTTACATTCCAGACTTAGTCGATACTTGGAAAAGCAAAATCTTTTAACAAATCACCAATACGGCTTCAGAGGCAACTCTTCCACTAGTTATGCACTTTGTCACATGACTATCTTTTAAAAAATGTTGATCAAAATTTGTTTACTTGTTGTTTATTTTCGGACTTATCAAAAGCGTTCGCACCTTATTGATCAACATGCTTTCCTTTGTATGGGCGAAATGTCGGAATCTGACTTCCGAAATGTCGGATATGAATTCCAAGATTCTATTCACCAAACTTGAATCTTTTGGAATTCGAGGTGTCGCCCTTGAACTACTTAAAAGTTACCTTACCAATCGTTTTCAATATACAAAAGTCAATGGGTATAGCTCTTCCACTAAACGTATCACGCGTGGAGTCCCCCAAGGATCTACACTTGGGCCTCTTTTTTTTCTCATGTACGTAAACGATTTATCTCTCTGTACAAAATTTTTTGTCACTTTGTTTGCTGACGACACCTACTTAATGCTTTCAGATAAACGCATTGATTATCTGCAACAAAAGGTCAATGCTTTACTAGTTAAAATTGGTTGTTGGTTGCGAACTAACAAACTCACATTGAACAACACCAAAACAAATTATATGTTGATAAATAGAGTGTTCGGATTCAACAACTCTGATTTTGAAGTTCGGTTATAACTTAGGCACTAGAATAGACGAAGTTTTCTGGTCAGTAGAATAAGATTTGAAAAAAGGAACCAAAATCACGCTTAATTGACAGGGATGCAAATCTATGTTGGGCATTGGGGGGATGATTTAGCAAAATTGATCATTTTTCGATATTGGGGGGATGAAATTGGCTGGTATAGGAAATTTTCCACTTCCATGATATATATTGAGGGGAATGCTGCCAGATTATTGGGGAGGATACATCCCCCCAGGATTTGCACCCACGTTGATTGAATTTCCGAAAAACATTGTCAAGTGACATAATCACGAGTCAAATCTCATCCTACTGACCAGAAAACTTCGTCTACTCTAGTGCCTACCTTAAAGTTTAGATTGAGCACAAAGCAATTTCCAGAGTTAGCTCCGTTAAACTTTGTATCTAGGTGAATGTATTGATGATAAACTATCGAGGTCAAGTCATATAAATTAAGTTGCCTTGAAGCTGTCTCAGGGCCGGCGCCAAGGGGGGGATAGCCCCCCCAATCGACATGCTTGGCCCGCCCAATCAATAAGCTTACTCCTTTGAAGACAGCGGTTTCTGTGCATAATTTCAAACTTTGACTCCCCTAAGTCGACTGCTCTGCCGCCGGCTCTGAGCTGTCAAAATGCAATGGTGTAATATATAAACTTCGCAAATAGGCCTACGTAAACAGAGAAGCGCTACTTACGTTATATTACAGCCTCGGCTACTCTCACCTTCGATATGGCATCACGGTTTGGGTAAGCTTACTGCTACAAAATTGCTATTGCGCAAAATAGAAGTTAGACAAAACAACTTCTTAAGAACGATCACTTCTAGTAAAAAATCTTGCCATACTACAAAACTTTTTAAGACTCTTGGCATATTGAACCTAAAAGATATTTATAAACTTGAACTAGGAAAGCTAATGTAGGCTACAAAATAGTTAATCAACAAATCCCACTAAATTTAATTAAAGATTTTACCGCTGTGAAAGATGTGCACTCGCACTACACAAGACAAACCAAAAATTCTAAGTTTTTTCTCCCGTTTTTTACAAAGTCACTTGCTCAAAACCAACTGGCATTTCGAGGCACTAAACTTTGGTCGGAAATAGGAATGATCTCTAAAACAATTTACTTTGCCGTGTTTCAAAAAACTTTTCAAAAAAAGACTGTTTAAAGTTTATTAACATAAATTGCAATTATATAAAAAACCTACCGGTAGGCCTATTGAATTTTCACTTGATTTACCAATCTATCTGTTGTTGTGGTTTTATTTTACGTCATTACGGTTACTGAGATTGCCCCAGTAACAGTGATGAGCACGCTAAACCTTTCTGTACGAAAGCGATAACGATAATCGATAACTTCAAAAAAACCTTGGGCGATACCGATAATCGATAAATCTCAATTTCTTAAAGCGATATCGATAATCGATAAATTATCGCCGATAAATTTTTCCGATAAATGTTGCGGTAAATTTTCAATGTGTTTGACAGAGTTTCTTTTTATGTCGAATTGCACGAATGTTTTTTATGGATTTTTTAAGAAAAGAAAGCAGTTTACGGACTCGGTCGTGAAATTAAAAACAAACAAAGAAATAATTTTTAAAAATTGCAACAAGTCTTACTGGACACCGTGTATTTTTTCCACAGCGCCAACTCACTAACCTTGAAGTTTAAACTCTGCGTGCATAAAAAATCGTTTATCGCGATAATTTATCGGCGTTAATAAAAAATATAACAAAAGTGTGAACGGTAATCGATAAATCAAAACTACTTTGAGCGATAACGATAATCGATAAAAAGTTATCGTCAATAACTATCGCCGATAAATTATCGCGATAAATGCCCATCTCTGCCCAGTAAGCAGCTCGACTAGATAATCTTGCGGGTTCTTCGCTGCTTCCTAGTCCACATTGCTTCGTACCTTCGATATTTTATTTTCGCAGCTACATTATTTTCTTTTGTCTTTGTGGACAAATAAAAAATAATCTGAATCTGACGTTATCGTAATGTGAGATTATTTTTGCCGCTGAGGACATCCTTTATGAGCAGGGTTCAGAAAAATCGATTGTAATTGATATTGGATTGCGATATTCTTTCCTTTTTATTCATCGAATGCACTAGAGCCTTTACTTTTTCGAATAGTATCGAATATGGCCTTGTCTTTACTTTTTTTCGGCGCAATTCGATATTCCATATTCGATTCTTTCTGTCCAAGTTACTTCATTTCACTTTAGTAAATTTAAAATAATCGTCCGTATGTCATTACCTAGCTTTTGCTGATTATTTTTTTTTGTGCCAAAAAGAAAAACAACAAAAAAATTTTTAATAGCAAAGTTGCTTCGCATATACTGTACTATATGACCGTCGTTTATCCGTACGTTACAGCATGAATGTGAAGACATCACAAAAAATGCTTGGCGTACACCGCTAAATGCTCAGTGTAACATCGAATATCCATTACAATGTTCTTTATTCTTTACTTTTTTAAACTACTATCGAAATCGATTATTTCTTTACTTTTTGGTGAACTATCGAATATCGATTATTTCTTTACTTTTTTGGGTATCGATTCTAACCCTGCTTATGACTTAGGCCTATACAGTAGCATCTTAAAAAGTGCAATTAGCCTAAATACAAATACAATAAGTATTTTTGAAAAAAATGCGTCTCTAGCTGTGTTCCAAAGCATAAATCGAATTGACGGTTTCAAATTCTTGAACTCAAACCAAATTTGAACCTTTAAATTTTTACTTTTGTGAACCTTATAATTCAAAGTATTTTAAATGTAAACCGGAACTAAACCTTCAAAATCAAACGACGAAAAACCTTAACCGGAGGTAAACCGCTTAAAAAAATTTTGCGGAACCTGAACCTAAACCGAAGCGATATATTAAGCGGTTCGATGCCCTGCTAGAAACTAATTTCCGCAAATGATCTGGGTAATAACTTAAATATAACAAAAAAAGCAAATACTCTCAATAGACTCTTTGCACTGTAGCTTACTGCGCATGCCCGACAAAGCGATGTCTGCGCGAGTAGCCATAAAGCGATCAAGTTACTATAGAAATGAATGACAAATAACAAGAAAAGCTTCGTTTTTTCGTGTAACAACGGCAAAATTTTTTACATAAGTGAGTGTACTGCTTAGTAAATGTGTGATAGAACATAAATATCATCTTAAACCAAAAGTATTAGCTGCGTAAGGTATATTCTGGTAGAGTTCAGTGTTTACCATAACGGCTACGTAGGCATTTTGCAACTCCTAAACTGCGACATCATTCATATAATTATAATAAATGAGTTTCAACTTGCCTGCAGAGCACACTATTTAAACTTTATGATTCGTTTAGGTTCAGTACAATTAAAGCACAAACTTAATAATTAAGCACTCCGCGATCTGCATTGTCACTAATGTAATTAATTTGTAAACAATTTAACCATACAAAACTTGAAAGCGACTGGTGAAATAACGCTGTCCTCAGCAAAGGTTTTGCACGGGTTTCTCAGCAAAGCAATCTTGAAGGCAAAATCAAGAAAAATTTCAAGTCTGAATCTGAAAGAGCGAAGTTACGCGCTCCTTATGGTTAAGACAACCCAACGTAATTCCAGTTTACAAATACCAGAACCACCGGCGTCAAAAGCAAATTTAAAAAAAAATTTCTGACTTTAATTGTTTTATAAAACATTAATAAATGAATATCTTTTGTTTTACGCTCCAAAATAGCTTTCATTTCAACAAAAAAGACAACGCAAAACAGCGATTTTACTATGGTTTACCATATGCGAACTCGCTTTGATGGCAACATGGCAACTTTTTGCTAAAACCACTTGGTTACGCTTGATTGAGCGTTAGTGTGAGAAGCGTCCATCAGATTTCACATAGCCTACATCAAGAAAAAAATTAAGTTTTAGCTCCACCTGTGATCTTGTGGTGAAATATTGAATAGCCTAAACTTTATTTGTACTAGCAGATTAGCTGAGTAACAGAAGAGTGTAGTGTAGATGCCGGTATAGTCAATAGAAACAGTTGCCTTGTCCACATGCCCAATTTGTGTGCTTTAAGCTGTTAAGTCCACATTGCTTTAAGGGCTTTAAGTCTTTAAGTAAACGGCGCAACGGCGCAAGTAAACATGCCCAATTTGTGGGCTTTAAGTCCACATTGATGTGAGCTTGTTACTGTGGAATTTCTGCATCACAATCTCACTTTTGATGTCATAATTTAAAAAAGTGGTTACGCTAATACCAGTACATCAAGCTGTCAAGCCCACGTCAATGTGGGCTTAAAGCCCATATAAATCGAACATATGGACAGGTTAAGTTAAGATTCTGGTGTGGTGAATTGCTGAATTTTCAGGGCTTGTTTGAATTAAGCCGGGTTTTGGGGTTGCGGTTCGGGGTTAGAGTTAGGCCCTAACCAGCTAACCCCAGAACCCCTACTAATTACTCACTAGTGGTCCTTGTGCTCATGATATATCCACCTGCTCTAAGATGCCGCTTAATTCAAACAACTTCTGAATTTTCTGTATAGGCCTACCTGTACTCAGTACTGGTAGGTACTACCTACCGGTACTCGTAGGTACTACCTACCGGTACTCAGTAGTCTACCAGATTTTGCTTGGAGGTGTGTATGTATTTGACACAGTTGGTGTTCTAATGACAGGTGCTTATTCTGCACATTACCGTAGGTACCGGTACTGTACAATAAGAAAGTTTTTCTGTGTTAGGCCTATGCTAAGTAAAGAAACTTACTCTATGTGGCTAGCCTGAATCCAAGTGATTTATCTATCCCGAAACAGCTTTAAATTCTCATTATGGGAAATGGAATGAATAAGGTAAGCCAAGCTGTATTTTAGTGTGAAATAAATACCGTACCATACCATACACTACCGGTATTTAAAATCAAATTTAGGCTTCTGATGCCACTCTAACAGTATACAGGTATAGGCTAAACATCAATTATTAATTGCAGTATGACGATACTACTCAGAAGTAGGTACCGTAGCCTATGGTCCTACTAAACACCGCAAGGAACTACAAGGTACTACAAGGAACTACAACTGTACAAGGTACTTTTAAACTTACAAAATGCTTGAAAACACTACAAGGTACATTTAAACCAACCACAAGGTAGTTGAAAACACTACAAGGAACTACAAGGTACTGTCATAGCAACTACAAGGTAGTTGTAAACACTACAAGGTACTTATATAGCAACTACAAGGTAGTTAAAAACACTACAAGGAACTGCAAGGTACTTTTATACCTACAAAATGCTTGAAAACACTACAAGTTTAGTTGTTGCTTAGTTTTAGTTGCATATTTATCCTCCTATCATGAGAAAGCGATCAATGCTCTATACGAGCTTGCTTAGGAGTTGCCGGCCATCTGTCTACCACACCATGATAGGGGAATCTCGCTAAGCGCCTTTTCCAACGGCGCAAGTAAACTTGCTGGCTTGTTCTCCACACTGTCCCCTTAATGCTGAGCGTCAAGCAGGGAAGCTGTGAATACCAATTTTAAAGTCATTGGTTTGACCTGACTCGGAATCAAACCGAAGTCTACAGCTCAAGAGACAGACGCTCCATACCACAAGCAACTACAAGGTACTTTTAAACCAACCACAAGGTAGTTGAAAACACAATAAGGAACTACAGGGTACTTTTATAGCTACAACAAGGTAGTTCAAAACACTGCAAGGTACTTTCAAACCAACTACAAGGTAGTTGAAAACAGCACAGGGTACTACAAGATACTTTTAGACCAAGTACAAAGTAACTGAGAACACTGCAAGGTACTTTTAAACCTACTGCAAGGTAGTTGAAAACAGCACAAGGTACTTTTAAACCTACAAAATGCTTGAAAACACTACAAGGTACTTTTATAGCAACTACAAGGTAGTTGAAAACACTACAAGGAACTACAAGGTACTTTTATAGCTACCACAAGGTAGTTGAAAACAGCACAACGAACTACGAGGTACTTTTAAACCAACTACAAGATAGTTGAAAATACGGCAAGGAACTACAAGGTATTTCAGGAAACTACAAGGTACTTCTAAACCAAGTATATACAAAGTAGTTGAAAACAGCACAAAGATCTGCAAGATACTTTTAAACCAACTACAAGGTAGTTGAAAACACTACAAGGAACTACAAGGTATTTTTAAACCAAGTACAAAGTAGTTGAAAACGCTATGTACAAGGAACAAGAAGGTGCCGTACTCTTAAACCAACCTGTCCTACAAGGTAGTTGAAAACACCGCAAGGAACTACAAGGGTTTTTTTAAATCAACTACAAGATAGTTGAAAACACCAAAAAGAGCTAGAAGGTACCTTTAAACTAACCCCACCCTCGAACCCCCAAATACCCCACACACCCCCTCCAAACACCCAACCTCCAACTACTCAAATCCCTTAGCCCCCAACTCCCCAAACCCCCAACCTTATTCAGACACCCCTCCCTCGATCCCCAAACACCCCCACCCCTTTCCAAACACCCAACTACCCGAACCCCGCACCCCTGAACATCCCAAATCCCCTCCCTCGACCCCCAGATACCCCACCCCCCTTCGAACACTCAACCCCTACCCCCCTAAACCTCCAAACACCACACATCCCTAACCCTCAACCCCATCCAAACACCCCAATCCCCCTCCCTCGACCCCCCAAATACCCCACCCCCTCCAAACCCCCTACTACTCAAACTCCCCAAACCTCCAAACACCGCACCCCCCAAATATCCCAACCCCCCAACCCTATCCAAACATCTCAACCCCCTTCCCCAATCCCCAAGCACCCCACTCCCAGAGCACACCCAACCCCCCAACTACTCGAACCCCTAACCCCAAAACCTCCAAACATTGCCCCCCTCCAAACAGCCCAAACCCCCGACCTCCCAAACTCTGCCCCCCCCAAACATTCCAAATCTCTCCAGAACCTTCGACCTCATCCAAACCTTCAAACACCCCAATCCCCCCTTTCCCAAACTCCCAATCCCCCTTGAACCCCCAACCTCTTCCTAACCCCCAAACACACCAAGCCTCTGCAAATCCCTGACTTCCCTGAACCTAACGCCCCGAATCCCCAAATTCTCCCAAACCTCCGACTCTGACTCTTTTGACCCCCCAAACGTAGTGTTTTCAATACCTTGTAGTTCCTTGCGATGTTTCTCACGCCTTTGTCGTTAGTCTAAAAGTTCCTTGTGTTTTTAACTCCCTTGTAGTTGGTTGAAAGGTACCTTGTAGTTCCTTGCGGTGTTTTCAACTACCTTGTAGTTGGTTTAAAAGACTACCTTGTGGTTTTGTTCGGTACTTTCAACTACTTTGTAGTTGGTTTAAAAGTACCTTGTAGTTCCTTGCGGTGTTTTCAACTACCTTGTAGTTGGTTTAAAAGACTACCTTGTGGTTTTGCTCGGTACTTTCAACTACCTTGTAGTTGGTTATAAGCACCTTGTAGTTCTTTGCACTGTTTTCAGTACCTTGTAGTTCAGGCATGAGCAACATACGGCCCGCGGGTCTGATCCGGCCCCGCGAGACCATTTTATGCAGCCCGCTGGCACTTACAGAAATATGACCTCATATCACGAATCAAGCTGAACACCTTATATTTTTTATAGGACATTTGAGGAAAAGTAGACTTTTTTGCTTTTCACCGCAGGAGCTTATTTAGGGGGGAGGGGTTTGTGCCATGCCCCTTCCCTTTTGACAGTGTTTTTTAGTAAAAAAGAACAAAATTAATGGTGCGAAGTGACTGAAATATGCCAGGTTCTTTTGATGGTTTCTGCAGCTTATGGCCATGGACGGATCCAGGGGGGCTAGGATAAGGTGTATGCATCCGCCCATCAGTCATTTCCAAAAATGTTTTTGATGTATACAATTTTTTCATAATTTTGAATACTCTTGGATAGCGGTTACGCCTTAGGCAGGCATAATCAAAAATGTGCGAACAAAATGCATCATATTTGGCAAAGCACTCATAATTAGGGTCAAAAATTTTAAACAAAATTTGCGTAAAAATTATTTAAAAAGCACTAAAATAGCCATTACAGCATATAAAATTTCAAAATTTTTTTGGGGGAGCATGCTTCCGGACCCCCCTAGAGCCTTTCTTGTTTGTCAATCAGCCTTAAAGTAGTTCTGCTGAATAAAAAAGCCATCAAAAAATGTGAAAATTATGGACCCCCTTTTGAAGTTTTTTGCCACGCCACTGCTTCACCGATATTTTCGGTAGAAAGCTGGACATGTGAGGAGTGTGTAGATCTTTTTTTTGCTTTACCATCAGAGCGACCCTGACAATAGTAGTTGTTGAACGTATTGAACTCGATCCATCTAATAATCCTGTCCGGGAAGGACTTCATCTTCCCACTTATGGCCCGCTGACGAAAAAAGTTGCCCACCCCTGTTGTAGTTCCTTGCGGTGTTTACTAGGACCGGGTAGCCTACATCAGCAAAAAGTAAACTATTTTCAACTATGGCCAAACACTATAAACAGCATGTGGCTAAAAAATCATAGACTAGCCTACCGGTACACTATCATTATGAAATCATTAGGCCTACCGATAATGCAATTTTTATGTTTTTGTAGGTATTGCCTGGCTTGTATGTTGGAAACTTCAGAGGTTGGTAAATTTTTTAACTTTTGCAGTTTCAATGAGCATTTGATAATTGACATGAGTAAATAAGCAAATCACTCTATACCGGTACACTGCACACTGAAGCCTTTATTGTGCAATTGTTTATTAGTCTAGAGGGTAGTCTTATAACAAGACTGCTATTTATTAGCGCTGTACAGTGTACCGGTATGCTAGGTTACAGAACAAAACTGTAACTGTGTGGACTAGCTTACATCTTTGTGGTAGTTTGCATGCATGGCTGCAAATGACAGCTGGATCTACAGTATGATATGTTTTTGAACCTTTGCTAGTACTGTGCATACTTTCTAGGATGTTGCTTGGTATTCGTCACAACCTTACTATGTCAAAATATCACTCTTACGTTTTTTATATTGGTGGTCGATAATTGTACATTACCGGTATGTTACGTCAATGTTAAAATTGTGCTATAGTAACGCTCAGTGTTCCCTCGAAGGTGCGAAATTTGAGAAAAATATGAAATTTCAGGCAAAATTTTTCAATTTTTGCGCATAGCTATAATGATTTAAAAGCAAATTAGTTGGAAGTGCTGAATTTTTTTTTGTGTCAAATGAAAGTGTTTTACCATAGAAACTCTTGTTTTAAACAAAAATTATAGCAGACCTCAAATTACACCCTTTAAATGTTTGGGCAAATTTTTAGTGATTTTCATAATTGGGCAAATTCGCACTAGTTAAAATCTTAGAGGGAACAGTGGTTAGGCTTAATTCACTGTTGCAGTGACATTCGTGTAGTTTTGTTAATGGCCTACGTCTTTCTAGCCTAATGTAGATTTTGCCAGCAGTAGATCGTGTTTTGCTAATTCACTCAAAACCAATCATGTGTATAGACGTAAGCCAATCAACAGTCATGTGTATAAATGCAAACCAATCAGGATCTAGACGTTAAGGCAAAACAGACACTGCCATACTTTTATGCTTCAGTTTGGTTTTCATGTGTTCGCAGGAATTGGAGTTAATATGATGCAAAATATGTTTTAGATGCTAAGGACCAAGAACAATTAAGTGAAAATCACATCACTCATATTCTGTCAATACATGATAATGCCAGGCCGATTTTAGAAGTACGTTACTTGTTCTGTTGCTAATAGCATATTTGAATTTACGTATGGCTTGATTATTACCGGTATGTAGGCTTTAAAAGCAGTTTTTAAGTTAGTGGTGTTTTATGCTTGAGATGAAGTACGAAGTCCAAGCCTTACCTGCAAAATTGCTTCCTTTATTTAAAGTGTGCTGTAGGCATATCCATGTGTTTTGAGCAAGGGGTTACTACGGTGCGGTACAGAGATATTTTCCGTACTGTATTTCTCTAAAAATATACCGTACCGTAATTTCGTACCTCGCCAAAATACCTTACGTAACAGTACGATACAGAATTTTTTTCGTACCGTAATACCGTACCTTTCCGTACCACATTTTTTCGACCAATTTACGTCAAGAAAAATTCAGCAGGAAACTTTTGAAATTGCATTTTATATTTAGTTGCATATTTATCCTCCTATCACGAGAAAGCGATCAATGCGCTATACGAGCTCGCTTAGGAGTTGCCAGCCATATATCTACCACACCAAGATTGGGTAATCCCGCTAAGTGCCTTTCCAAGCAGCACATTAAGTAAACTTGCCGGCTTGTTCTCCACACTGTCCCCTTAATGCTGAGCGTCAAGCAGGGAAGCTGTGAATACCAATTTTAAAGTCATTGGTTTGACCCGACTCAGAATCAAACCGGAGTCTATACAGCTCCCGAGGCGAACGCTGTTACCGTTCGGCCATCTGAGCGTTAAAAGTCATGTCAAAGTCCAGATTTATCGTTCTTCTGTTTTTTAGCTGTTAAACAAAACTTTGCTTTTATAGGCGACAAAACTTTGCTTTTAAAACTTTATTGGTTATCCTTCGTACCAGTAGAGAAAAAAGCGAAAACTTTGGGGGGGGGCAGGTCCGGTTTGATAGCCAATCGAGGAGACTCATTTTCGTTTGCCCCTAGGTAGCAACCTCTAAAACGTTTTTCATCCGACTGGCAAGGGGGTGGGGTGTCGCAGTGCCCCTCCTGGTTACACACCCGACCAAATCAAGAGTTTTGATACCTCAACGAATATATTCAACATAGTATCGGTGTTCAGACATCAGAACAATAAATCAAAGAACAATAGTTGCAGCAAAGGCCCAGGCTACTTGCCTGCAAAAATATGAGGCCTCCCCCCTCCACTAAAAAGCTTTGTTCTCTCAAAAAAGGTAGACTACGTAGGCTATTAACTGAATACTATTAGTAGATTCGTATTTTGTTTCAATGCTTCCTTCTTTTACGATAATTGTTCTTTCCATAGATCTGCACAATTTCGTTAATTAGAACTTCATCATGAACTGGCTTCACTTTACGCAGGATTATGATTGAACAATCGAATTTTAATTATGGCATAACAATTCAGCTTGTTCACAGCATTGTTATTTAAAGTTTTGAGGGTGACTGGTGGTGAGTGTGAGCGGCGAGCGCAACTGACGGGGTAAAGTCATAGGCAAGAAAGAAAAGTGCAGTACTTGGAAGCAAAAGTGCAAAGCGTACGTTACTGGAGTACGGAAAGTGTACGGTACGGAAAATATAATACCGTGTTTCCGTACCGTACTTTTCCTAAAAATTCCGTACGTAATTCCGTATCGTGCCTTTTGCCAAAATCTAACCATATCGTACCGTAATTCCGAACCGAACCGTAGTAACCCCTTGATTTTGAGTGGCTTTGCTATTTAACTGTTCAAAAAATTGTTTTCTATTAGAAATGACTATAGTACCAGGCAGTGCCTAACGCATGTTTTATCAAGTAATATTATTTACGATATGATGATTTTTTAGAACAAAAAGTATCTTTGCATTCATGCATCTGACACACCAGATCAGGAACTGTAAGTACAATGATTGTACACTATGTGCTAGCGCAAAGCTTACATGTACCCCAGAAAACTTGTTTATTTGGATGTGCTACTCTTTCCTGTTCATTACTGAAAATATTACTATCACTGGCGCCGACTTGCAGGGAGATGGGAAGATTTAACCTCCCCATAGCTTGCAGCATGGTGATAGCAACAGATCAAAGAAGAGGAAATAATAGGTTTAAAGACCTTTTTTCCATCGTGAGCAAAAGCATTTCGTTGATTTTGGTTTGACTGGAAGTGTGCCAGCTGCAAAGTACTCCTTTGTGTTGCTCGCTGACGAAACACTCCTCTTTAAAAAACTCGCTGATTAAATGCTAAGTGCTACGCTGGATAAAAGAATTATCGCACTCTGCAACGCATTTGCAAGCTAAAGTTTATTACGTCTCGAAAACCTACGCATTTTTGGGGGTAAGCAGCACTGAGCACAGTAATGCGTGCATTTTTCGTGATTTTTGTTACTTTGCTTGTGCTCGCACAAAACCTTCCCGTATTCTAAGAGTAAGTCGGCGCCATTGATTACTATCTGAACCCACATCAGCTGTTGTAAGTGGCTGCTGGCGCTGTTGTAATTTCTCTGATTTATTTCTGACAATATTCCTGCCAAATTTTTTCTGGCTTACAATTTTAAAATTTAATCAAAGTTGCTTAAATTTTAGTAATGTATGCAATCTTTTTTTTATGGAAATTTGAGGTTTCCAAAATATGCATGTAGGTACCTAAGCTTTGAAAAAAAATTTTTTTTCATCCTTAGTTTGTTTTGATTTTGGTGAGCCAATTCAAGTCCCTAAATGGCTTAACGAAAACTTCATATATGTAGTAGTAGTAGTGGTAGTGTCTTTTATTTCTGCACCGTTAAAATAAGTAAAAACAGCAATACAGGAGTTAAACCACAAACGGACACAGAGAAGGGAAGAAGCAACAAAACGATTAACGTTGTAACATGCTTGCGAGAATGAAACTTAAAGATGAAAGAATTAGTAGGCATGGCCGCAACACCCGATTAAATTAAAACATAGGGTAAGAAAAGAAAAAACAAAAACCAAACAAATGACGTCGAGATAAAAAAAAAAACACTGGAGAGACCACAGCTCCAACATCGCTTGAAGTAATTATGCGTGTTTATCAGACTTGATAGATAATTTAAAAAGTATTTTACGTAACTTGCAGGCATTCATATTGTATACAAGTAGTTCAAAAGGGAAAACTAACTCTCCCCCATGCTATTTTGAACTAAACGCTTTTTTCATGAAAGTGGAAAGAGCAATTTATTTTGTCTTTTAGGTTGCTGGTCTGGTTTTCCTTAGTTCAGAAGAAATCTTAAATTATAAAATGTCAGCAGCTTAAAAATCTTCAGAACTTCTCAGGTTTCATGCAAATGTATTTGCATTATGTGTATGCTAATTGGTTAAAAGTTCTGCTATACCTTTTTTTGTGAAATTTCATATTTCAAGCATGTTGATTTTTCACTGGCAGCCTGCATCTACGTGTTTTACTTTTGTTGTAGAATACCGTATTTTCGAGACTGCGTCAAATTTATCCATGAAGCAAGGTAACTGCATTGCTATAAAAACTCTAAGAATGGATTATAAATGTAATGATTTTGTAAAGTGTAAATTTTCTCGGAGTTTTTGTGAAAGGATACCTGAGGTGCCAACGTGGACTTCGTTTTTTGTTGTAGAAACTTGAGTTTCGATTGATTTTTTAATAATTGTAAGCACAGTTTTCCATTTCTTGGATCCAAATCTAGTTTCTAAATCACCTCGTTGAAGAAAATCCGTTTTTGGTGACTTTGCGTTGTTTTAACACTCTGTGTTTTGGTACAATTATTATGAAGGAATGCAGCTATTTCTACTTCTTGCTGCGTGTTTTTTCTACTTCGTAAAAAGGTGTTTTTCATTTTGCTCAGAACAGTAGCCTGTGTCATTCTAAGACTTAGCGCACTAATATTGTAGCGCTTGAAAATATATAAAGTTATTAATTGCAAATTTCAGGCTTGAAGGTGGATCTGTTCTTGTACATTGGTAAGGGTTGGTGTATGTCGCAAGTAAAGAGCTGAGGTTATTTTATTGTTGGTGAACTAAAATTGAACAGTGCTTGAGAGTAAATGCGAATTAAGCTTATAATCTTACCGTTCACAGGCTCCTGAAATATGCGTCAAATGAGATCGGCTCCAGCAATGAATAGAACCCGCCTCGAAGAATGTGCAACCTACGCCCAGTACCACTTCGGCCGTGTCCTTGGAAAGTATTGGGACACACGTTGCGTAGCCACTTGTGCTTTCGCGAACTAGCAGAATTTATTTGTTTGACTCATTGATTAGATACAACGTCTGGTGGAGAGGTAGAATCGGGTTTGATTCCAAGTCTGGTCAAACCAATGACTTTTTAACTTACTCGTCCCCTATTTTGTTTTTCGAGTAAATTCGGCTTTTAGTCAGGACGAAAGTTTTGACTCAATTCTCAGAGGCTGATTATGCTCCGTGCTTCTTCAGCGGTAATTTGGTTTAATGCTGCCCGAGTTTTAGTTTGTTTGCCATAAAAAGCATCTCTTAAGAAAGTGGGTAGAATTTGAATAATGGCACGAGCACAATAATGTTACGAAAATATTCAAATTAAGGCAGAGTATCTCATAACATTGCAATAACTTTGCCGTGATGTTTTTGTAGTTTGGCGGGAGTGTCGCGAAGTGTAACTGTCACAGTTGCTTACATAATTACCTTGACTACGCACAGTTGGAGAGATGCTTTATCTGCTGTCAAACATGCTAGAATAGTGGCTAATCCAAATTTTGGCTTCACAAATCAACTTCAAAAGTACGAAAGTAATTACGTTGAAAAGGTAGGAACATTATTGTGACGAAAGCATGCAGTAATTGTTACTCTTTGTAAGGACCGACTTATCGCTTGGAACTTGGAAGGCCAAGCAGTTTGACAACTAAGCAATAAAAATCCCAGATTATGCAGATTTTACCTCTTCTTATCTCGTAAATTTGATTTACATTCAGTGAAATTTTTTAAGTAGGAATATTGTCACCAGTCACTTTTTGATGCCAATTTGCTTACGCTAAGACCTTTTTTTTGAAATTTAAAAGCATTTTGCAATAAAACTCCCCAAAGATAATCACCAATTTTTAAAATAAAGCCGGCCTACGTCCATTATAATAAGGAAAGAGCGTGCAATTCTGGATGTGTTGCGTGTTTTTTTTTTTTGAAAAAAAATTGTAGTGGGTATTTTGACTGTTACTTTATATTTTGATGAGCTTAGTTTTAGCAACAAAGCGGTTTGGACCAAAACAAAACTGTTATCACACAATAAGCAATGTTGAAATACAAGGTTCCCGAGCATCTCTTCCCATGAATGATCACATTTTGTCCAGATTTTACCTGATTTGCCCGTTCCAAAATAATAACTTTGTCTTGTAGGAACGCGAATGGTTAAGAACGACCTATCCAATCACGGATAATACTGAAGATCAACGTTTGATTGCTGAGATGTGCAAATTGTACCATGAAGATGATGACACCAGTGAAATTCGAAGAACACCGGATCAAGAAAGTGGAAGTTCTTCAGCTGCCTATCCTCTAAATCGAAGAGATGATCACGAAGAATCTTCGACTTGGAGCAACAAAAATCGAATGGGAATGTTTGTAGACGATAATGAATCGTGATATTAGTCTGCTCTACGAAAAGTAAAAAGCTTTTCCTTATTGCATGGTCAGAGATGTGGATATAGAGTTCTTTTTCCATAGCTAATAGGTTTATCAACTTTGGATTTTAATGCCTTAATTTAATCGTCTGTTTTAAACACGACTGTGATGACAAGGTGTGGATACATTTCTCCCAAAGTTGGTCACTTCGTCTATTAAGATGCTGCACATGGACTTCGGTTTCCGGCGCGGCCGATTTTAGATCGTCGCAGTTCGAGTAAAGAAAAATCGGTAAGTCATTCGGGATTGTTTGGGGGCGGTAAGTCATTGGGGATTGTAATTTGGGGGGGTTCAAGGATTAAAGCCCCCTCCAAAATTTTTGTCATGCAATGGTAGCCTATTTTGATACTTGCACAGTAACATACACGAAACCACAAAATAAGCATTTTCTTAATTGTTAGCCTCGCCCCTGCGGATTATTCAATTCATAAAAAAATCTTATCTCTGCCTAATAGTTGTAGCCTTTTAAGAGTTTTTCTTCAATGATTTGAGAAAAATTTTCATCAGTAATTATTAGGTTGTTTGTTGAGTCATGCTGTTATGTTTATTTTTTACCCATCAGGCTGTAGATGAATTGTCATAGATAAATTTGTTTTTATATTCATTTTATTACGGATTTTTTATGCTTATTTTAACCTTCGTGAGTTGGTGGACCGTAAGTTGATTAGAACATTTGGACTCGTGCATTTTATTTAAAAACGTATCGCATTTTCTGATGTTCAATTTAAAAACATACTAAGCTACTTGCGAGCAGGCTGAAGCATTTATCTTTGCAAACTTAGCCAATCTATAGGCCTATTATACTAAAGCCTGAATGAGAGAATGTCGTATGAGTGCGGCTGATCGTATGATTGTTGCATGTTCTTGCGCTTATATTTTACAAGCATATTAAAAATATCGTATTTAGCTTCGTGGCACTGATGTTAGTTGAACTGATGCATGTTCATTTTTCCGTTGCTATTTTTGATTTGACGTTTCTTGATGTGCCAGTAGTGCACTTGTCGTATTATTGCGCAATGGACAATAGCTACTTGCATTCCCCGGTGTGTGGGCGCTCTCCAAAGCAAAGATGTAATGAATTAACTGAAATGCAACTTAAAATCTAATGAACACCAGAGTTGGTCCATTGCAGTGCAACTCAATTTAAGTAATTACCCTTTTCATGTAATTGAAGAGTAATGTACCGAAATATTTCGTTTTTGTGAATAACTGCATTTGTGCTGGCAATTAAATTGTGTGCCAAGTTAGTTACTTTTCGCAACTTTGCGTGAAACCGGTCGGTTAGCTCAGTTGTTGAGACGTTGCTATCGGTGCGTGAGGTCTGGGGTTCGAATTTCAAGCCGGTAAAATCGGACACGGTATTGTCAACGGCTCGACACCGCTGCGATGTTACTTGGAAACTGTGTTGCCCATGCGCTAAGCTGTGGAGGTGGGCCTCGATACTTATTACACGCTTCGGCTTAATAACGCGAATATATTGAAGATTAAATTTTTGAGCTTCAGTGAACATAGGCCTAACGTGCATATCTAAAGATTTTGTTGTTGTAACAAACCACAAACATAAAATGTAAGATTAATGTTTGGTTTTATATGAGATTGGACATAACAGACGACTATGAATGGGCTGTTCCGGTACAGGATTTTCCTTCATGCGTCACACCATCGACCGTCCCTTTTGCCCAATGTCAAACTCGGCTAGCACTAGCAGTAAACATTCCTCAGTTCCTTCCCCGAAATGAGCATCAGTCAGTAGGCCTGTTGGAAAAACACTCCATCTACTCCTTCCGTATTGAGTAGGGTTGCTTCCCAAAACGTCACATCGGTTAGTAGGCCTATTGGGGAAACACCTTTTACCAATCCATGCTACCGGGCGACAGGTAGACTCTGTCAAACGAGCTCCTCTTTCCAACCAAGCTGTTGGTTTGTTTTTGCTTGGTTTACAATCGAACCAACTCATCCACATTATAAGACAAAGTTCATTTGTAAACAATCCAAAATTCGTTTTGCCGCAATGAAAACAAGACGTCTTCATGCGTCTGAAGCCTCTCTGTACTCTTTATCATTTCACGAACGCATCGAATGTGACTGCTTCCCAAATCAAAACTTCAACTCCTGTCTACGCGTCCAAGCATATCG
Source organism: Trididemnum miniatum (assembly GCA_964006365.1). Classification (NCBI taxonomy): domain Eukaryota; kingdom Metazoa; phylum Chordata; class Ascidiacea; order Aplousobranchia; family Didemnidae; genus Trididemnum; species Trididemnum miniatum. The sequence continues at coordinate 5,632,867 of OZ023244.1, forward strand.
TCAGTTCAAATCTATAACGGCTTAGAAGGTCAAGCCAATCCGGACCCAGTTTTGACATTAAAATCGAAGTCCGAATCCTATTCACCCCATTTTTGTGAAATTCACCGAACCCAGAAAGGTTGACTTTGGTTTGATTTCTAGTCTGGTCGAACCGACCGCTGTAATTTTATGGCCTACACAGCTTCTCTCCCTCGTCAAGCAGAGAAGCTGTGTGGGCGAAATATCAGCTCGCCCCTGACACCATTTTATGATAAAAGCTGTTCAAAATTGCTACAAAAACGTTTCAAGACATTGTTGCAAGTGCCAACGTAAGCTTCATACGTTCAAAAGCATAAAAGCTTTCGCAGCCAAAAACGACTTTTTTTGCTTAAACAAGTTAATTTGTCAAGCACCATCACATTTTATACGTAAAACAAATTAATGAAGTCATTGACTTGACGAGGTGTTAGTGAAAAGACCATAAGGTCATCTAAGTCAACCACCACCTTCGCAACATCTTTGAAATTTCGTTTAACTCAAAACAAATTGTTTGACTGGATACACACAAAAGAAACTAAAATAAAAAAAAACAATAAAATAAATATCACACGCACATACTCAGTATATATAGGAATCACCTATTGAGGAAGCTGCAATAAATTGGAAATTTTTGCCTTTTGCAGAACAGGAATTTGAATTTAGTACTGCGTGATTATGTGTTCTTTGTACAGTTTCGTAAATGTTTGTAAGGAGTAATTTTTTAGATTACTTGGGACACTTGTCCAGTATTTTGGTCCCAAGTATTTCAATATTTTAATAAAAAGATAATAGCCAGTATATTTGCAATCATTTCACAAACGTTTCGGTAAAAACTACCATCATCAGTGTAAAAAACTACAGGGGCACTTTACACTGATGATGGTGTAAGTTTTTACCGAAACGTTTGTGAAATGATTGCAAATATACTGGCTATTATCTTTCTATTGAAGTTGAGTTCCAAAACCCGTCTTAATGCTCCTATTTCAATATTTGTTCTGCAAAATTTAGATTTAGTTCTCTTTGAAAAGTAATTTTCATTTACTCGTTTTCTTGTGTTGTAGGTATGCATTGATTTAAATGCGATGTATGCAGATGGATTTACCCCTGCATGTTGTTTTGAATTTATTTGATACATATGTCATCTATTTTTTATAAATTCAAGGATTTGAACAATGGTGTTGAATGAGCATTGTACGTACTATCAGTGATTAATCGAACAGCTCGTTTTTGTAATTTTATTGAAGGATTTAATGCAGTTTTGGAAGCAGCGCCCCATGTTAATATGCAATATTGTATATGGCTTTGGATCATTGCATAATATACATTAAGCAGGGTTTTCTGATGACATATTTTTGTAACCTCGCCGAGGCCCAGCAACCGCGTGCTGTTTTAGAACATACACTGCTTACTTGTTTTTATAATTGCTTCGCAATTATAGGCCTTATTCAATTGCGATCATTGATTACATCGTAAGCTCACGAAGAAATATGAGGGAGTTTTTACCCTTTTGTCGACGCTTTAAAAACTTTTATCTTGCTTTCTCATACTCCCAAAGCTAATTTTTCGATGGAAATGTGCGTAAAAACAAATTTCATTTCGTAATATCAATTCGTCGGTCGCATATTTTTGCTCGTTACCTCGGGACTAGCACCTGTTTCCAGTTAATATGCCCATGGTACATTTGCTGGGAGGGTACATTAAGTGGAAAACCTGGTGAGCAGTCGAGTCGCATAGAAGTGGTATTGTTTAAAATTGAAGTGTGTATGCTTACATATGCAGCGAAATACAAGCTCATAGTTATCAATCATTCATGTAAGTCAAAAGAACGTTGGAAGAAAGTTCCTTGGAAGAAGAAAGTTTAAAAGAACGTTGGAAGAAAAGAACAGAGTAAGTCACTTTGCTATGCCGCAGGAGGTACATAAATCAAAAAGACCAAGTGGTTTTCAGCAAAGAAAAGTTCGAAAAGCAAGGGAGGAAGCATTGAAAGAATATGTAAGGTCAATGCTTCCTTTTGTTAAGCTGAGGGGAAAATCTCAGCAGCCAAACCATAAAGGCGGTATTTTTGAATGCGACAGCACACAGGACGTTCGTCAGGTCCAAGTACCCAGCCCATAAACATGCTTAGGGCGATGTAATTTAGTACCAAATGCTTAGCTGTGATAACACAGCCTGAGCTATTTAGTATTTTGTTACCTTCATAACATGTAAAAAAGCTAATTTATGTTCATTTATTTCTTTTTGTGTTTAATGCTTATGAAAACAAATCATCTGTGTGATCTGATGAAGCTATTTGGACTAAATATCCAGTGAGTAAAAAACAAAGTACCGATATCGCTGTCGAAGAAAACAGCCGATGGTAGGCAAACATTTTTTGAATCGTCGAATATTTTTTGTTTTTTCTCGGTTGTGGTCCGACTTATTCGATGTACGAGTCATGAGGGTGCCTTAGCTGGAGAGAAATCTCTATTTGATTAAAATTGAAACTGCATGTGTTGGTGCAGCGAGGATCTGTTTTGGTCAAAGTCGTTTTGTTCGTTTATTTCAATGCTTTCGCCATAAGATTTGCCTGGCGGCATTGCACCAAAGTGTGTAATGAATTGCCAGGCGCATTTTGGCGGCATGGGTGTTGACTATCACAGCCGGAGTGATAGGGATTCGGAACGTGAAGTCTTAATTACGGTATTGCATAACTGAGGTATGATTCCCGGGTTAATTACGTCGGATAGAATGTGGCGGGTGGTCCCGCTCGCCACCGCTAGCTCGTTATTTTTTTTGTGGGTTTAATGCGGTGCTGCGAGGTGTTAACCCGTGGAAACGGGCCCCCAAAACTTGTTAGAGTGTCCTTCGGCATAATACCGCAAGATATGCAATGTATTGGCATATTCTGCATAACTGCAAAAATCCCGTTTTTAAGTGAACAAAGTTTGGCCCCTCATCAACGGAATTTCGAAATCGACCACCGGATCTGAATCAGTATTATCATTAAATTCATTACGCGTCCATAGAAGAGACAAAATGTCAAAAAATATTGGAGAAACTCGACCTCCAAATATAAGCAGGATTGTCAATTCCCAAACTGCTATTTTTCGCAAAAATCCCGTTTTGAAGTAATTGGCCCCTTGTCAACGGAATTTCAAAATCGACCCCCTGGGTCTGAATCAATAAACTTATTATTATTACACAACCATGGTAGATACAAAAGGTCAAAAAGCAGACTATTAGCGCTAATTAGTCTATAATAACATAGAACACTGTTTTTTTTAATTCGCCCCTACTCGAGTTTTCAATGTCTATCTAACTTGCGATACAAAACTCGATAAGCAAAATGGCTTATGACCTCCATTGGCCTTCAGCCTTTAAATGTTGAATAGTTTATTGCTTCTTGCAAGACGGGTGACACCATAAAGCTACGCACCGGGTGTCACCGTTCCCAGCGACGCCATTGCCCGATATTACGGTGGGTGGCAACTTAGGAAGTTCGATGTGCAACGCTTTGATCGTTAGTTTTGTGACAGACCCTAGATAAAATCCTACTGATCAATTATCAGAAAGTCAATTGGCAAAGCTTGTGTTATGTAGCTGCATCAGGCATTAGGCTAGTTGGAGCCAACTGCCGAGTATTTCAAATGCAAGGGCAAGGCCTATGAAACATACATTTGGAGATGTTGACTTTCTTTATCCTGAGACTTCGCCTACACAAAATCGAAAACATTCAAGTAATGCAAATTATCGCAGGCTAAGAATCAGCAACATATTGATTTTCTTCAAGCCCACTGACTTACAAAATTTCAAAAAATGAAAAATGCTAATTATATGCATTATTTTTAAAAACCCTGCACCCAGATTTGCAAAACTTTAGTAGCTATTTTGTCGTGTGGCAAACTTGTGGTATTTAGTATGAATCATAGATGGGCAAGTTAATGCAAAACGTTAGCTTCGTTAACCACTACTTCGTTAACACAGTTATGTACCTCCGTTATCGTTAATTCGTTGAATTCAACGCCAATTAACGGAAGTTAATTAAATTCGTTGAATCGTTAATTTTGACTAAAAACGGCATATTTTTTTACAAAAAAAGCTTAAAATTTTTTATTATCAATGCTTGCGTAAGCATTTAAGCAATTTTTCCGCTCTCAAGCAATATGTTTTGTTGTTTTTATCTCGCTTTTGACCTCATTGGTCGTATTTTGCTAGTTTATCGATGTCAAACTTAACCAACATTAAGAGAAATAAGCGTTTACAAAAATTTAACCGAAGTTATCAAGCCCTAACGGAAGTTAATTTAGTCCGTTAATTTCAAAAAAAAATTTAACGAATTAACTAGTTAATGAAAAAGTTAACTTCGTTATTAACGAAATTGTGCCCACCTCTGGTATGATTACATTAGTTTACCATGCATCAAGAGCAAAGGAAAACATTTATTTATAATTCGTAGGCTATTTTGCCGATTTGTGCGAAATCTTGGTAATTTGATTATTTGAATCTAAATTGCATGAATGAATCTTGCAACTGTAATTTTGATAAAATTCATATTTTGGCGATTTTTAACAATTCGGAACATCCTCAATATTTTCTGCTTATCAACGAGAGAAAGCAAAGCATAATGGAATGAATAGCTTCTGTGTTAAACTTATGCTTGTTTGACCGTAGAAAAATATTTTTCGGAGTTTTAAACATACGCTACGGCCTATGAGGGTTCAAGCATCCCATTTGCCAGAGCTGGGCAACCGCTACTGAAATAGTAGCGCCGCTGTCGCTGCCGCTATTTGACGAAAAAAGCAGCGGCGCTGCCGCTACCGCTACTTGAATTAAAGAAGTAGCGGCGCTTCCGCAGCCGCTACTGCATGCGAAAACAGCGGGCGCTGCCGCTATTCGCTGCTGCTACTTTAAAATTATGAAACTGCGAAGTTTTCGTAAAAACTTAAAGTCACGAAACTTACGATTAACTATGACATAAAAGTGAATTTCCTCCATCTCAGTCAATGATATTTTCATGAAAAACAAATACTGGTGATAATAGACGCATATTCATAGAAATCTGATCAGGGACCAAGTTGGGGGGGGCAGGAGAGACAAAGAGTCAATTTACTTTTGCTATTTCTTTCGATATGATTATATTTAACGAGCTCAAGGTAAATTCTCGCATCATAAAAATGATGTAGCCTACTGTACTGAGAATATTTTCACCCAAATCAAAACGATCATTGGATACTTTAAAACACACAATCGGGGGTAAGTACACAAAAGAAAATCAATTTGCGCCCCCTTGAAATTTTTCCAGGCTACGCCACTGATTTGTTATGAATCACTTTAAATAATTATTATCTATGAGACTTAACTTTACTTGGCCTACTTGTTGTTATGCCATACTGTCCTAACCACTTTTGGCATAAAATCAACAACCATTTTTCTACTACTTTAGTGGCTCTGAGTTTGTTCAAAATTTTCGAGCTAACTCGAGTTTCGTATTTTTGTTCCGATATATCATTTCTAGTCTACCACCGCAAAGACTGATCAGTGATTTTTTCACATTAGTTGTCTCATCGAACTGACAATGTTTTCGCTTTTTTTTCCTGAACGGGTTGTAGTCGTAGTGTTAATGAGAGAAAACGATTCAAGATACTCGAATCAAAGAAGTGAGAAGTCAAACCAGCGGGGGGCATTACTGAAATGTTGGACTTCTGATGGCGAGATGCAGCTGTCTTTATGAAGCAGCGACTGTCAATCAGGCTTAGTCTCTGGCAATGAAAACGATGAAAATGGTTGTAATGAATATATGGAACATCGCTTGCGATCTCACACCATCACTTGGCTTTAAGTTTTCATTTATTTGTTTCATGGTATTAATGTCAAGCTGAGCGAGTCTACATTTAAGTTGCGATTTTATTATTAAATGGCTGCATAATACACTGTCTTCAAAATCTTTTTTTTGCAGTAGCGGCAAGTCAATTATCTTCACAGAAGCGCTGCTGCGCTGGTCGCTACTCCGCCTCAAAAAAAGCGGCGCCGCCGCTTTTCGCTGTTGGTAGAAAAAAACAGTGGCGCTTCCGCTACCGCTGCTGAAACAACAGTGGCGCTGCTTGTGCCCATCTCTGCCATTTGCAGTAGACGATTTCCATTTTTTTTTTGGCTGCAAGTAGCCTACAGTGGGAATAACGCCGTTATTTTCGGACAAGGCTTCATTTATGTGAGACATTATTGCGCTATTCTTATTGAGCAAGCAATAGCCGAGTGGTTGAAGACGCAGTGATGATCAGAGCTGCGAACTCGGTCGATTTTTTATCACGTTTAAATTCGAGTTCGGCTTATTTTACTAGTTAAGTTTAGCATTTTCGTTTTTACGAGTTCAAGTTCAAGTCCAGTGCAAATTTATCAAGTGCTTTCAAGTTTAGAAAAAAAGTGATTATCTTGAGTATGTACAAATGAAAATAAACTTGAGCTTTCAAAAAATATCTTAAGAGATCGAATTCAAGTTCTCTGCCCAGAATACTTGCGAGTTCGCAGCCCGAGTTTTGTTCTGCCCTGGTGATAATGCATGGTTGAGAAAACTATTTGAGGTTCGATTGCAGCTGCAATATAAGATACAAGTAGAACGCTGCAGAAATAGAAAAGTAAACAGAATCCAGTAGTAACATAAAGAGATGCAGACGAGAAACAGTAGGACCAGCGAGAAATAGAGAAAGAAGATGAAGACGAGCAAGATCTATAGTTCAGCAATCAGCGGCAGTAAAATGCTAGTTAGCTTCTCTAGCGTCAGATACGGTATCTGATATGCTACAAATACGCCTGGCAAAACACGACTTAACCGCAAGGGATTTTTAGTAAAATTCGGCGTAAAATCAGTCAGAGTTGATCAAAAAAAATTTCTTTTATACTTTTGAAGTGATAAAAAAACAGAGGCAAAAGCTTACACAGATCGGCCAGACTCCCTCTGAGCCACCGCTCGGTTGATTGAGCTGCGGATGTAGCGGCTCAAAACGATCTGTTTTATGGATAAGAAGTCACGCAATTTCAGAGTTGATACCCTCTAACGCCACTTAGTGGTCGTAACCACCAGAACCAATTGTTGTCGTTTAAAAATCGGGATTGCGCTCGAAAATGCAAAGCTTGAACACCAAAAAAGATTTGCTTAATTTGCGCGACGTCATGAATTCGCTTGCCATGACAATTGAATAAAGCAGATTGGTACTGATGCAAATCAAGCATCCAGAGTTGGAATCGATCTCCTGATCTTCGTGTACACGCGATTACGTGATGAACTCACACGCCACAAGTACCCTGTCCACTTGTCCAGTTTATGTAATCTTAACATCCCATGGGCTAATTGCATCATTCACCAGCGCCATGGCGTAGTGGTTAAGAGCGTTCGCGTTGGAAGCTGGTAGGCTGGGTTCTATTACCTAAGACTTTTTAAAACTGGTATCTGCACTTACACTCGCTAAATGCTCAGCAATTAAGTGTAGCGCGGAGGATGAAATGAACAGAGAATAAACGTACGTCAGTGAATTCTTGACAAAATTTAGTCCTGGCGCTAAAGGACCTTAGTAGTTACAAAGCGCCACAAAACCACACATTTCATTTTATAATTAAAGTTTTGATGTCACAATCACTTCACTTATGACATCGAAAATAACGATGCAGAAAGCCCGTGGACGTTTGGAATCACTTAAACTGGGCATGTGGACAGGGTAATGACGCTTGATTTAATTCCAAGGCAAACAGCAGTGGAATGATAGCAACATTGACGAAAAGGCTTTTTTCTTGCTGATCTTCGAACGCTACGACGTATGACCTCATAATACCATTAAGCATGAAGCTGGGCCGCAAATGCGGAGAGAAGCCTTAGGATGCAAAGTGAGCAGCGAGAGCTGCTACACTTCAGTCCAGCAAACATTTAAATGTCGTAAATAAAAACTGAGGTGCAAATCAAACCCACGACATGAAATCAAACATTTGTGTCAGTGATTTAGTGAAATTATTGCGGTCTGTTGCGTGATGATTAACGTAAATTTGTCGAAGTTTTACAAAAATGACTAATTTAGAGAGGTGTCTCTAATCCACAAAGGCTGCCCACCACTGGCAAACTCCCGTACTATTTAATCAGGGACGGCGGGTCCAGGCTTTCTAAGGGTGGAGGGGGTTATGCACAAAAATGAAATAATAATTTCAATTTTGTGCGACTAGAAATATTAAATCACTAATTTATTACTAATACGTAGGACCATAACTCAATATATAGGGGAATTTCTTACCCCTTCATCCGCTCTCTTACCTGGATCCGCCTGTGTCAATAACAAATTTATACTTTCAATATAAATATTAAATAATCAGCTAAACCAGTGATTTTCAACCGGGGTTCCGACAGTACAGGGGTTGCGCAAGTTTACAATTTAGAGCTGGGTTGAAGTAAATTAAACTAATGCACAAGAGCTCCTAGAATCTTTGGAATGTTTCATAGGGGTTCCGCTCCAGAAAGGTTGTAAACCGCCAAGCTAGACGTAGTGGAAAGCACAACATGTTCATTCTTCTGCACCGAGTTTAACTTCATCATACCGTTGATTGAACTCTGCTCATGGGCTACTTCACCAAATTTGCAAAAAAAAAATAAAATTCACGATTTTCCGTGTTTGGTGACAGCAATGCAAAGTTGTGCTAATATTGCATTACGCAGTACGGAAAGCTAGAGCCACGCTGTTTGTAAATCCAGCTCCATATTTGCTCCAAATTCAATCTTGATAATTTGTTCACGAAAATTTATTTTTATGTGCCAATGGTTTTCAATCAAAATGATTTGCGACTCATGATGTCATTAAATAGCGTGAATTTTTTGATCTTGTCTTTAGAAAGACTAATTTCAGCGAAAAGTTTCTTCAAATGGAACAAAAATTTAATGCAAGTACGAAAACAGCGTAGCAAATAGTTGTACCGTAGGTAGCTCTGGAGCATGAGTTCTGCTTTAAGAGAAAAGAAGTCCGGAGCAGGAGCTGCTTCGAAATCAACTCCAACGTTTGGCAAACAACTTTTGACAAACCAAAAATATTAAAAGCCGAACATTACTACAAGAAGAGACGATCATGAGAAGTTCGAAGAAGTTTACGAAAAACTGACAGCCTGCGCAATGAAAAAATGTGCCAGAATGAAAAAAATTGAAAAACTTTTCAATCTTAACAAATGTATCAGAATCAGACCAGAAAAAAAAGGAAAACGACAAAATATAATTTTGGAATCAAAAAGGCCTTGCTGTCCATGCAAAAAATTGGCCCACTTTCTGCTATGCCATTTAGTCTATTGAGATATGCCATACCCTAAAAATATTATTCCTCACCTCTTCGAGAAAAACTGTACGTGTCTTGTGGCAGGACGACCTCTGTCTTCTTATGAAAAATCTTCAGCAATAACGTGGTCACAATTTGCGAGGAAAGATTTTGGAATTAAGCAAGACTGATTTGTCCAAAATGTTGTAGTAGACCGATTTGCTACGTTGCAGACTAGTAGAAATGGTGAATACCATGCAAATAATAATAGATCATGTTTTGAAAGCACACTGCAAACTCGTAATTATGATTTGCATTGGTTTTGGTATTTTGCAATAAGCTAATGAATTGTTCACTCTCGTCTCTTACCCATACTGATACCATTGCTTAGCAGCAACTAGGCATGCGTCATCTAAACAGCCACTTTTGTGACAACTTGATAAACCGAGGTCCCACATGTTGCACGCAAAATTTTTTTGATTAATTATTAGCAAAAAATCACAGCAAAATGATCAAAAAGTTTTTCGTACCAAATTTTGGCCATCGCAAATATTTCAATTTTTTAATTTTTGTAATTTACGGGTTTTCTAAGGGAAATACAGAAAAAAGTTCTCTTAAAAAAGATAGAAACTTGTACATTCTGCATCTTTTGATACTAAAATCAACTTTCTAGCTTTAGCGGTTATGGAGTTACAAAAATTTGGCGTTTTTTCCAAAACCGAAGGAGTCAAACGTCATTCAAAAACAAATTTTTTTCTGTTTTTCCTACAAGTACGACTAATTACATATAAATTCAGACCGTTGGACCTCTGCTTCAAGCTTTTCGAAAAATTGTGCAAAATGGGTCACCCTAATGAACATGTTCTTGTCCGTACATCTGCAAATACAATCTTCAATGCAAGAACTGCCGAGAATACGACAAAGTTGTCCTTTAAAAATCTCATATTTTTCGCATCAAACTAACATCGAGTAAATTTTGGACCGACAATCTAGATGACAAACAACGTCACAAAAGCAGAACTAAGAAATAAATATTTATTAATAAAGCTCTTTTTTTTTATCCACTCTTATCGTCACTTCGGCTTCATACTCGCAATATCACTTGAGGCCTTATAAAGCCTTAATCCGAAACTTAACATTGGTGTTGAGTGCTCTTAAATACGTAGATATGCTCGCAGTTCGCCTATTTTTTTAGCATATACTATTAAATTTTACCAGTTGCTTTTTAATTCGTTCTCACTCATGTTAGTTTTATGATCACGTAAATAAATCACTTTTCTTCATAATTCGCTCTAACGGCTTCTATTTGCAGAGCAACAACTGTAACTTATAATTCTGCAGAGCTTATGGTCAATGTGAAGAAAGATTTCTCTGAAAATAAAGGTGCACAATAGGATTGAAGTGTGAAAATAAGCTTATAAACAAAAAACGAATGCCACAAAAATATAAACAGAGAACCACTGAACCAACTTGAACGCCCAAGTTTACGTCGAAACATTAAAATAATATGCTTGTATTTAATATATATCAAAAATAAACAGCATCAAATCAGAAAAAACTAATTCATATTCTACTCGCAGCGGCCTATATTACGCTGACGAGTGAATGCATAAGTGGCAGGGTCCATTCTCTGCGGACGTGTTAAGCTACGAAGAAGCGTCACTGTGGCATTTATTGGTATTTTGTGTTTAGTTGCATATAGTTCTTCTCATATCACGAGAAAGCGATCAAAGCGCTGCTACGAGCTCGCTTCTGGGTTGCCCGCCATTTGTCTACCACACCAATATATGGGAATTCCGCTCAGTGCCTTTCCCAACGGCAAAAGTAAATTTGCCGGGTAGTTCTTCACACTGCCCCTTCAATGCTGAGCGTCAAGCAGAGAAGTTGTAAATATTAATTTTAAAGCCATTGGCTCAACCCGATTTCAAAGCAAACCATAGTCTACAGCTCCAGAGGCTGACGCTTTTACAGCGCGGCCATCCGAGCGGGTGGCGAGCATTGGCGACGCTGTGTAATTGAACCCTGAATCTCCATGACCGATCGAAATGTCTTTAACCACGACGCCAGCCGGCCGGTTAGTGCCGATAAGTTACATCTTTTTATTACATAAAATGTTTAATTTTAACCGAGAGAACATTTTTATTTCCCTAAAGCAAAAAAAGTCATAGCCATTCAGGATTCAAATCCGCACAAATAGTTAGCACTATAACTAAGAAAAATCGCGTTTCGATTTTTCTGACCTCGTTTGATTTCGCGTACAAGATCTTGGTGAGTTGGATTCAAGTTCAATTCATTAATTCTTTCGTACTGATCTAATAAGCTTGAATCACCCTCTTATCGTAATAACTAGGCTGGATAGACTTCGGTAAGGTATCTAGGTAATTTATTTCTAGGTGACAGAAGCAAAAAAAATTTAGATAAATAACACAAAAGCAAAGCACAAAATAAAAAGTTAAAATCAAAATCACGTGCAACTGAAACCTCGAGGGAGACTGCGAAGTAACCATTTAAGGTCTTCGAGTCAAGCAGACACCTAGAGATTTTAGCAGCCGCTTACGCGGCAGTTACCGTGAGGTTCTACAAAAAATATGATGTTAAATACGTTAAAAGGGAAGGTACGTTTTAGAATTACTTGTGGTTGTCAAGAAGATAATTTTTCATGTCAATTTTAAAGCTTTTGAAGGACTTTAAAGCTTTTAAAGCCTTCATTGCTTCAATCTCAGTAATAATAATTATTTTATTAGAAACTTTTCCCTAATGTAATATAAAAATAATGTATTGTTTAAAAAATATTTAAGAAAAGTCAAACCAAATTATAAGGCCTACTCGCGGTATCACACTCACGGCCGGGTGTAACGAGGGGCGGGCCCCATCTCCGCGGCTGAGCGACAGAGCAACACAGCTCCGAAGAAACGTCGCAACGGTGGCGACACTGTATCGGATTTAACCCGGGATTTGAACCCCAGACCTTCCGCACCGACAGCAATGTCTAAGATTGAGCTAACCCACCAGTCTTATGCGAAAATAACTATCACTAAGAGCGTTTTGTTGTTTATGTAATAAATTCTCCTAGCGGTGCAAAGATGTTGACAATATTGATTTTGCAGTAAAGCCTAATTTCGAAGCATAGTTAAAATTATACACTTGGAAACACTTAATGAAATTCAATTGCATGCTATTACCACCGAATCAGAGTTGTCGACGGGCCGAAAATGTTTTTACCCACGACGCCATATTTTTCAAGCCCGAACCCGAATCCAAATTTATCAGCTAGTTTGAGCCCCGATTTAAACCCGAAATCAAGAATATCTCTTAAAATTTGAAAAATTCACAGTTACGTCAGTTTCGAACTTATCCACAGTTACACCAGTTTCGAACAATACATTGGAGAAAATTGAATCAACCAGTACGCAATGTAGGCCAACAGTACCTGGACAAATTAATAAAAGTTTTTATACTTTTTTGCATTTTTTTTTTAACATAACGTTTGGTTTTTTATCATTGTGGCAATTGCAAATATAGTAATGGATAAAGTGAGGGTTTATTGGAAAGCTTGTTCCATTTCGCAAAAATGGGACGCGGTTTCGCGCGGAGTTGGGCAAGGAAATGAATTCATATCTTCTACGAAATTAAAGATCGCTGGTTTTGACCGCTTTATAGCCAATTGTAACATTCCAAAACCGCATTAATTTCACTTTCATTAAACGTTTGAAGGCATGAGCGGATTGTCTGGCAAATTATAACAGTTCTTTTAAAAATTCACGACTTCGTTTTGATTTTGCTTTATTTCACTTGCAAGTATAATCAGGCCTAATCAAAATGAAAAAACATTTGAAATTGCATAAACAGTTCAACACCTCTATAGTAGCCTATACTTGGTTTGGCCTCCTTCAGCGTTTTTTAGGGCTTCGACACGTTTCGGCATTCCTTTAATAAGGTCATGGCACATTTTTCTGATATTTGGCGAGTGAAACCACACCTGGATGAGCCTCTCTGTCAGTTGAACTTTCGTGGTATTGGGACATTGTGTACAGTATTTCATCTTTGAGTTGATTCCACATGCTCTCTGTACTATAGGGTTCATATCTAGCCAATTTCCTGGCCATTGCAGAACTTTAATCTCGGTAGTTTTGAACCAGGCATAAACAGTTCTTGCAGTGTGGCAAGGCGCAGAATCTTACTGAAAAATGCAAGGTTTTTGTTCAAACCAATCTCTTATTTGGGTGTAGCAAACGAGAGTTGAGCACGCTGATCCAGTATACTTGACCCCATTCATGGTTCTTATAGCAATACGAGTTATCTAATACCATGAACTGAAATTACACCCAACACTATAATTTGTGAAGGAAACTTCACTGTTTTTTTCAAACATTGCCACCCTGCCACACTGCAAGAACTGTTTATGCCTGGTTCAAAACTACCGAGATTAAAGTTCTGCAATGACCTGGAACTTGGCTAGATACGGACCCTATAGTATAGAGAGCATGTGGAATCAACTCAAAGATGAAATACTGTACACAATGTCTTAATACCACGAAAGTTCAACTAGTAGAGAGGCTCATTTAAGTGTGGTTTCACTCACCAAATAACAGAAAAATGTGCCATGACCTTATTAATGGAATGCCAAAACGTGCCGAAGCCCTGAAAACGCTAAAGGAGGCCAAACCAAGTACTATAGAGGTGTTGAACTGTTCATGCAATTTCAAATGTTTTTTCATTTTGATTAGGCCTCATTATACTAGCAAGTGAAATAAAGCAAAATGAGAACAAAATCATCGTTTTTTTTTGAAGAACTGTAATAATTTGCCAGACAATCCGCTTATGCCTTCAAACGTTTAATGAAAGTAAAGTTAATGCGGTTTTGGAATGCTACAATCGGCTATAAAGCAGTTAAAACCAGCGATCTTTATTTAACTTCGTTAAAGACATGAATACATTTCCTTGCCCAATTGTGACGTCATAATATCGCAGCTCCTCGCGACACCGCGTCCCATTTGTGCGAAATGGAATAAGCTTTCCTGTAAACCCTTATTTCATTCATTATTATACTTACAATTGCCACAATGATAAAAAAAAACAAATTTCAAGAAAATGCAAAAAAATAAAAAAATTGTATTAATTTGTCCAGTACTGTATACTTAAAGACAAATAAACAAATTAATAAATCAAAGAAACATATCAAACGACAACCCTATCACTTACAGAAAATCATTTTTCTCTGACGTCCGGCCCGATCGAAGCCCGACAATTTTTCAAAATCCAACCCCGAGCCCTGCCCAAACCCGACCCGAAAGGCACGTGCCCGATTGACAACTCTGCACTGAATTGATGACATAACTTGTCGTGATGGTACAAGTGTAAACGATCTAGTTGGTGTGGTGAGTTGAAGTAGCGAAATTATTCTTACGTTTTCTATCATATTATCATCTCATTTAATTAGCGCTCTGAAATTAATTACTATAATTACCATAACTTAAGCTTTTTCAAAATTTATAACGCTTAACTTACAGTTAACCTCGAGGTTCATCACATACCTACTATTTATAAATCCACCGGGATGGTGTTTATCAGTATTAACATCTTCTCACACATTTTTCGCTTTCGGCAGTTTTGCAAAGACTTAAAAAGTTTTTAATGTCGAATTAATGCAGTTTTTAATTTTCCAATTACATCAGTAATATGGACAAGTTAAGGTGAGAGGCAAAGCAGTTAGTGTATAGGTTAACTTGCATATTCTTTGATACTTGACTAACTATAACGAAATTGGCAGGAATATTTTGAGCGGTGAGACTTTTAGTTCAGCGATTTTAATTAAAAACACAGTTCGTTGATAGTGCAGGCCAAGCAAATATGTCGAAGCAAGTTTTTTTTTCTGAAACTTTGGTTCAATTTAAAGTTGCGTTTCCAATTTGTTCTCTTTTGAAAGATCATTCATAGGCCATCATGATCAAAGTCCTTTTGGCCCAGGGCTATGAACTTAAACTTAACTAAACATGTTTCGACGTCGCAACCCTGTTTTGGTCGAACTGTGAACCTGTTGTCAGGTAAATGTATCAGACGGTGCAACTTACACAGCAATTAACGCCAACGCTCAAAATAGTGGCACAAACGAAAGAGGAGACACGCCATTATTTATTTAATCAATCATTTGCTCTAATCATCATAATTTCATCAATAATTTATTCAGCAAATGACGTTTATAATTCATTTTTTGTAATGAAGTTTGTAATTGTAAACATAAGACTGTAAAGATAACCAAATTATCATTTACCAGTATCTAGACCTGCCAGTCTGCCAGCATTTCTAATGATGAAGATCATACGGTATGTCTATCAGCTAGACCGTCATAATGTAACCCAAAAAGAAACAGATTGTAATGCTGCAAAAATTTTAATCTTTTAGCAGTCAAATCTGCATTTCTGAGCTAATATTTGCCAAATGTAATGTAAATCTAATATCATTTCAATTTTCACAAATAACGTAATTAACTACATAAAAGCAAAATAGGATTTTATTGCATTTTACTGCTCGTCAATAACCTCTGCAGCATGCTTGCTCTTGCATATAAAGCACCGAAAATTAATCTTAAATTTGCATGTGAAAACCCATATCATGAGTTATTACAACTTTGCAAGTAGGCTACAGTAAATATATGGTTCATTCATATTAAATCATTAAGTAGATTGTGGGATTTAGTGGAGATGTCACAGCATGTTGGGAGAACGTAATTACGGAGATGCACGCAAAAAGAGCATGGACGACAAACAATAAATTAAACATGGCGTATAATTATTTTATTATCAACATGTATCATTGAGGAGAGTCATAGAAGCTTACAACACATTATACATGCAAAAGTCATTATTCACTGTATTGATCAATAATAGAATCTGCCATTTCTGCCAATGCAGCATTTGAATAATAACAGCCTGGAAAAACAAAATTTCAATAACCTTTCGCCTGTTATTCAAGCCCTGGCATTTCAAACTCCTATCCGTGAGCGATTTCTTGTCGAGTTCACACCAAAGACTCTTAACCAGTGTTTCTTTTTTGCTCTCAGGCCCACAAGTGGGCCCTCAGGCCTACTTGTGGGCCTGAAGATTTTTGAAATGGGCCTGAAGTTTTCATTGGGCCTACATTGGGTCCCAAGGAAAATGCATGGCTAAAATTTACAGTTTATCTGCTTAAGTAAATTTATGATATGAACTTAGGCTCAAGTGAGTACAAACCAATTATGCAACGTAATCAGCTTTTTCGCAAATGTGTTTTTATAAATATAAATTTTATAATTTCTTATGTTGGCCCATCAGGTTAATGTTAAAGTGTCTTAATTATTAATCTCTAAGACGCTCATATTACTTTTATGATGGCATAGACGTTGGTTTTTCCGCGATTGGTAGTTACACGTGGCTAGAAAGTAGAGCAGATGGGATGACAGCTAGTAAGCGAGTGCCAAAAAGCAGGCGTTTTTTTGCAGAATTTTAAATGATCTATAACGGAAGCAGATTCATTGTAGTTAAAGAAGCAATTAAATTGTTTTTTTAAACCAGCAAGAGTAAAGAAGAAAGCAGAGTATTGTTATATTAATAAAAAACATTTTTTGATACTCGAAATTTGTGTTAAAGGTTTTGTGGGCCGTGTATTTTTTTTTTTTTTTTGACACTGAAAATGGGCCTCACAAGAAGAAAGGTTGAGAACCACTGACCTAAACGACTCATCTGCAATGTCCAGCTTAGGAGTTCAGCATCATTAAGCAAAGGTTGTGAAAAATTTTAGTTAGGTCGGTGGCTCTCACACTGTGCACCGCGACGCCCTGGTGCATCGCTTTTTTATTTTTAAGGGGCGTCGCAAACACGATGGAACTAAATTTTCACCACCATTTTGTTACATTCTTCGCAAAAATGAACTACTGTAACTGATTTCACAAAAATTCGCAATTTTTTCTTTTCTCGAAATATGCTGTTTTCAACTCAACCGTAACTTATATTTTATGCGCTATAACCCCATTGTTATACCGGCACAGTAATAATTTAATTTTCAGTGCATTTCATGCTGCTGCCTATTTTTTGTTCAACAACCTGCTGGTGGTATAGCGGTAACGACATCGCTTTCGGTGTAAGAGGTGAGGGTTCGATTTCCAAGCCGGTCAAATCGTACACAGACAGACAGTGTCGCCCACGGATCACCACCGCTGCGACGATTCTTCATGCTGTGTGGCCCAGGTGCTAAGCCGCGCAGATGAGCCCCGTCACTGGTTACGCGCTTCGACGTATTGCCCTGAGTATAATAAAGATTTGATTTGAATTTTTTTAGAGGACTGTGGAAAAGCGACGGTCTCGTGATCGGAGAAACACTAGTACCAGCTTTGATATCAAATTGTGCGAGTGTGGTTTCGTTCCGCAGCTTGTGACCTTGAGCTTATAAACATCTATTAACCTATTTAAATGAACTCCGTTTTATGGATCTTGTTCCAGTGCCTGCACCACTTGACAAAAACAGAAAATGCTCAGTAATTTCAGATCAGGGGCGTGCCCAGAAATTTGAAAAGAGGGGGGCCGCAATTTTCGACGTCCAAAATACCGTCCGAAATCAATCTTCACGTCTTTCGACATCCAATTTACCGCTCGAAATCAAATGAAGACCAAAAAAAAAAGGTCTTCACGTCCTCAGCTTATATTTCAGCGGGGGGAGGCCATGGGTACGCCCCTGCAGATCCATACGTATCGTTCTAAAATGACAAGTCTGCGGAAGATTTCGTTAGAAGCAGAAGCCTCTTTCTTAACTTGCGATTAAGTTGGTGGTTCGAGTTTTTACTTTGTGGTTGAGGGACGGGGTTCGCTACTTGGTGACGCGATACTAAAAACTTAAATGACGGTTGCTATCCCCAGCAACGACTGTAAAGTAAAACATCGTTGTATGATATCCTGTGAAGTCCATAAAATCAAGAAAAAGTAATGGAGTAGTCGATGTGACAAAACATCTTGCTGGTACAAAGCGCCGAATTTCGAACACAATATTTTGTTTCAAAAAAATTTTACATTTACACCAGTGCGTCGCGAGATTAAAAATTCTTCGAGAGTGCGTCGCGACAAAAAAATTTGGGAACCACTGAGTTAGGTGAGCTAATTTAAAATTCGTTAGTTCTAACACGTGCATAGGCTAATGAGTTTCCTTTTACGATTTTCACAAATCTTATTTCAGTTCATCAAGTTGAGGCAGCTGAGTTTGCAATGCAGTGGTTATAGTGCTTTGCATAAGATATCAAAAAAATTAAAAAAACAGATACCAAAAAAAAAAAATTGAAAAAAGCTCTGCATTAGATATCTTCGTACAGCAAAAAAAACATCAGCCATAGCAATGCCATGTTGGCTTTTAAGCTTCAATTTTGTTTTATTTATCTCTACGTTACAAGTTACAACTCACTTTTCATTTTAGCAAATGATTAAAAAGCTACAAATGAGTTAAAGGTCGAACATGAATTCTACTTCTTCAACATTAATGCCCAATAGCAAGTAAGTTTATTCCTATGCTTACATGAAGTATATGGCTTATATTTGCCAATTTTAAATCGGCATTCAAGGAAGTCCTGCATCTGTCTGTTTGTCAAACATACAGTAGGTCAGAAAATGTGATTTGGTAATACAATACAAAATATTTTCATAGGAAAAAAATTCAAACTGAATCCCATTGAAAAAACTCAGGAGACTGCACAGTGCACACCGTCTTCCCTCCATAGTTTCCGGCCTAGTCAAACATGATGACCAGGCCAGTCGAATCAGTTGTGTGAGTCGAAAAACTACAATTACCCTGTCCACGTGTCCAATTGGTTCATAGTTACCTTGTCCACGTGCCCTAGTTTATTGGCTTTAGGCCCACGGTTCTTGCTGAGTCATCATGCTTAATTTCTGCATCATAATCAATTTCTAGATGACATAATCACTTTTTTTTATTGTGGCATTAAAAATTGATTATGATGCAGAAATTAAGCATGATGACTCAGCAAGAACCGTGGGCCTAAAGCCACTAAACTAGGGCACGTGGACAAGGTAACTATGAACCAGTGGCGTATCCTTGCATCGGTTACTGCCCTCCCTCCTATTTCACGTACGAAGACCCTTTTCTAAAGATTAACCACTAAGGACAAATGAAAAGCGGGCGGCTCCACTGGGGGTAATTCCACGGTAATTTCAGTGATAATTTCTTCTGTGATTACTTGAATTCTAACAGATGGAACAGCGCAAATATTTTTTGCCGAAGGGTCTGCTCCACCAGTGAGAATTTTCGGCTAAAAATAATTATCACTGAAAGCGACGATTTAAAATTACCACTGGAGGAGACCGTTACATCTCATCATTGACTAATGAGTATGATGACATTTTTGCATTAATTGTTATTGTACTGTAATAATTGCAGTATTGTTGTGGGTGAGGAGAAGTGGAAAATGGGGGTCCATTTGAAATATCAACATGCAGGGCGACAGCAGTACCTTAAGCAGCGAGGACGAGTATGTAGCGATAATTCAACAGCTCAGATGGCCGAGTGGTATGGAGCGTCTGTCTCATGAGCTGTAGACTCCGGTTTGATTCCGAGTCGGGACAAACCAATGACTTTAACATTGGTATTCACAGCTTCCCTGCTTGACGTTCAGCATTAAAGGGACAGTGTGGAGAACAAACCGGCAAGTTTACTTGTAGTGCCGTTGGGAAAAGCACTTAGCGGGATTCCCCCATCTTGGTGTGGTAGACAGATGGCTGGTAACTCCTAAGCGAGCTCGTATAGCGCATTGATCACTTTCTCGTGATAGGAGGATAAATATGCAACTAAATAAATAAAAAATAAAAAAAAAGCTTTTGCCTTTACCAAAAGAAAAAAAACGCAAAATGTGGGTCAGCAGTGCATTTGCTAAAAAAGAGAAGAGCTGGTATACCCTTATAAAGGAATTGTCCTCGTGAGACCACATGCGAATGAGTCCTATCCGTTTCGAACATTTGCTTATCCTAATTGCCTCTGGAACAGCTATTCACTATACTGTGTGCCCGGGTATTGGTTACTTTTACCTTGATATGACTTCACTCTTCCGTTGTTTGTTCGTTGGCCTCGTCGTCCAGGGGTGTTTCTTCTTTATCTGTTCTTCTTGTTCTTTTCCACAATATTAGCCATTTTTACTTTTATACATTTATCAACTCGGCCCTAAACCAGGTTCAGCTTGGCCTAAAACAACCTTATTCAAATAGAATCGTTATCACTAAAAACAATAGACTACACTTCTTTTAAAACACTCCAACAAGATCATGGTTTCTTACAGTTTTCTATTTTACAAAATTCGTCCCTCAAATGCCCAAACTGCGTTCCTAAACAACATAGGACTACTCAGCATACAGCATTTCCCACATACAGTTCAGCACCAGCTTGCATTATAAAAAACCCGCTTTGATACTGTGCTTTTTCACAACTGTAAATCCAATAACCAGCAGCAGTTTGCTCAGAAATCACTAGTCATTGCTTATACAAAAATCTCGCAAAGGTTGCACAAACACTTAACAAATTGCAACTCACGTGATCGCCTGCCGCGATCTCAAACTACGGCTCATCACACGAGCCAAAGCAAGGATAAGTCAGGCTCGAAGGTAGAGGATCGCATCCATACCAAGCTAACGCGCACCGGACAAGTGCAACATTTAGCGTTACAATGGCATTTTGCAGATACGGCCTTTTTGCTTTATCATAGTGACGATCTTTGGTGTCAAATACAACGAAAAATACAACTTACTAAATTTTTTCGCAAGCAGTTAAATCTAGTAGTTTCGGTTTATGTTCAAAATACTACCTTATTTCTAGGGCGATTTTTTTCTAACCAAAAAAACTTAAAAATGTTACTTTATTTTTGTAAAAAAGCAACCAAAAAGTTACTTTATTAAACGAATAAAAGTGAAACGGAAATAGTTGGAGCCAAACATGAAAAAACGTGAAGGCCCAGTTCTACCTCGTGCTTAAGTTATAGTGAACACACATGCAGTGTTTTACATTTTGTGGTAGAAAGTTTCTGTCCTTTGCTAGCAATTTGTTAAGCATAGAAAAACTTCTTTCCACAGAAGCAGTTGCTGGCTGGCACCAAAGAGGCACCTTAGTGTTTGTAGATTGTAAATTTATCTTTCTCGCATCAATCCAAGCCAAAACACTAGAAAAATTATGCAAAAAAGCACGAAAACCAAAATGTAACCTAAATGACAAAAAGTAACTTTTTATAACCTTATAACTTTTTAAATACTGATCCTATAGCGGTGAAATTTTGGTTAAACGCTTTTTACGTTAATTGGAGCTGGCAAAAAAAAGTAACTTTTGTAACCAAAAATCGCCCTACTTATTTCGTTACTATAAATCGATACCAAAATATTGCTGTTTTCTCTGCGATGAAAAAAGAAATAGCAAAACATATCAATAGTAATTAGCATTAACTGATCACATACAGCGTTATTACGTTGTAACATGCCTCATTTTCGTCAAAGATTAAAAACACCTTCATGCAAAAATACTTACGCAACAATGGCTTCTATTGTCGAACATTTCCTGCCACCAATCTCACATGGACTGGTTGCATTATTTCTTAATTACTTGGGGTTTATCACTGCTTCGCATTATAATAATTGCCTCTTCAAAATTGGATAGTTTTTCGCCGATCCTACTAAACACCGCAAAGAACGACAAAGGACTTACTAAACACCGCAAAAGAACGAGAAAGGACTTCAAATTGATCTACTAAACACCGTAAAGAACGACAAAGAACTTGGAACCATACAATCACGAAGAACGACAAAGGACTTTAAATTAGGGTTAGATAGGGTTAGGTAAGGGTTATCAAGTCCTTCGTCGTTCTAACCCAAAAAATTTTGACAATTTCTCACTGAAATTATCACCATAATTCTCACCGACATCGGAAATGAAAATATCACTGACTGCTCCACTTCTGGCAATTTATAATTCTCATTTAGTAATAATATTTTTCCAGTGATAATTTTATTACTTTCGTCGATGATTTCGAAATTCTTAAGCTACTGGTGAAATTTTCACTGCTCTGCTCCACCAGTGCAGATTTTGAAATTCTTATCGAGTTTCAGCGTTATATAACTTCGCTGATGATTTGAAATTACCACTGACGGAGCCGCAGCTTTGTTGTCTAAATCCGACCCTGTCCACTCTGAATTTTTCGCTAGCTACTGCCCTGCATGCAGCAGTGTTCTCGATATTTCACACTAACTGTCACTTTTTCGATCTGCAGGCAGTGACTGGAAGCGGCGTTATCAGCAAATTGTTGAAGGAAAAATTTAATTTTGAGGGAACCTGTGAAGTAAGCATTAAGTTCGTCGAGTTAGCGGTCAACCGAATGTGTCATAGGCGAACGGGTCTAGCCATGAATGAAACTAGACCCGAAGGACTGAATGTAATTTTTAACCTACGCGCCACCAAGTACCGCTGTATGCCAGGAGGCTGAATACCAGTGTGGCGACCGTCATCACTGGGAATCGAGCCGTCTCCTGGTGCGTGGCTGGCGTGGCAAGCATGCTGACATTCTGTCTCGCTGCTTGTTGCTGCAGGCGTGCTGCCTTGGGTTCGGGTGCTTTGCGGTGATGACGTGCCACTCTTTTTCTTTTTTTTTCGCCAACAAAAACGGAGACGAGGTTAGGCAATTTGGTGAGGCTTTTTGGTTCTGATTCTCCAAGAAGTCAGACGTCGCTACTGTTGGTTTTTCGTTGAACAACTACTTTACATCAGTGCTGGTTTTTTCTTTCATCGTCGTCAACATCTTCAAAACTTCATTTTTCAATCAGATATTGCATTACGATAAGTATTTATTTATTTATTTTATTATCGTTTTAGTATGGTATTTATTTATCTCTTTTCCGTTAATACCGATTAAATTTATTCTTATTTATTTATTTACTGATATTTTTTCTTTGAGCGAATACGGAAACAACTAAGACCACGCACGTGGAGTCAGGCTCTAGGCCAAGCTTCCGTATCGTCGCATTGGTGACCCTGTGTATTTTTATAAAATTTGTCTGCTGCGTTTTCATTTTCGAGACGGTTGAATAGCATATATTTGGGATAACCTGGCTACTGGGCATAGTTATTTTTTAAGATCTAAATCGATTCTTCAGCCAGCAGTTGAAACTGATTTCAATCCTTCTTCTACCGAGGACCAGTCAACGCTTCAATCTGCAATCATGTCCGATAGTGAAAAGCCTTCTACAGGCAGTGATGATACGCCAACTAACGAGGTAACAAAGTTAGTTAAGATATTGCCAAAAGAAGCCAAGAGTGCTCATACATCTGGCTCCATTAATGCTGGTGAGATGCATCGCAGTGATGGAAATCGATTTGACTCTTCTTGGCAGCAACGTTTGTACAGCGCCAGTAAAAAATTTTTCCGCGATTTTGATAAATCAATGCCCACTGTCTGGTTTACAATTTTCGAGTTAAAGCTTCAACAATTTGAGCTCGTAACTGATGAACAGCGTAACAGTGCGCTTACATCGTGTTTACCAAACGATGTTCTCTTGATAGTTCACGACTTGTTAATCAATGAGCCTTCATATCAAACGATTAAGCAACGTTTAATTCAATGGTTCGAACCTAATCTAAGTTCTCGCGTTTCGGAGCTACTAAGTTACCCGACTGTTGCAGAAGAACGCCCATCTCGATTTTTACTAACACTAAGAACCAAGCTGGCTCAAGGTGACATGTCTGAGGATATGATTCGTGAGTTATTCATTGCAAAAATGCCTGATCACTTACGCAATAGTTTAATTGCTATGAGAACTGCATCGCTTGACGAGTTGGCAATTACTGCAGATAAAATGGTGTGCAATAGAAAAGATTCTTTTAGTAAACACTCATTGTATTCTGTTAATCAAAAGTCTGAATCGTTTTCTGAAGATAACGTTTCGTTCCAAATTAAGTCGTTGGAAAATAAATTAAACAACGTGTTAGAGTTGGTTAAAGGCTCAAATTCTTTCAGCACGACAAAAACTACGAGTTATAACCAGAAGCCAGCTCGAGGTGATCGAACCAATAAGTGGCATTCGCAAGCAACCGGCAACCCGCAAAGACAATCGCAGCACGGCATGTGCTGGTACCACCTAACCTTCGGTGATCGCGCAAGAAAATGTTCGCCACCGTGTACTTTTGTTGTTTCGGGAAACGAGCCACGCCCACTTCAACAGCGGTAAAAGTGGACGAAAATCAAAGCCCGCTTCCTCATGTTATGGACAGAAAATCTGGTACTAAATTTTTAGTTGACACTGGTGCAGAGGTATCTATTGTCCGCCCTGCTCGGTTCGATCATCAGTTTCGATCATTTGACCGTCCGTTGTTTGCGGCAAATTCTTCTCTGATTGCAACTTATGGCAACAAACCTATTACTTTGCAGCTCGGTTCTCAACAATTCACTTGGATTTTCATGGTGGCTGACGTGAAACATAACATAATTGGCGCTGATTTTTTAAATCACTTTGGAATGAATGTGAGCTTTAACAAAAGGCGTCTGGTGCATCAGAATGCAAGCATTCCGTTGATTTATAAGTTTGTAACCAACGTGGTGTATCCAATTTCGTTTATCTCTGATAACAAGTTTTCTGATGTTTTATTTCAGTATCCTGAAATTACTCAGCCACGTGACAAAGTAAATAAATTGAAGCATAAAATTACACATAAAATTGTCTTTGAAGGTTATCCGTGTTCTGCAAGGGTGCGACAACTAACGCCGGAGAAACTGAAGTGCGCCAAAAGAGAAATCGAAGAGCTTTTACAAGCTGGTATTATACGACGTTCCAATTCTCCATTCGCATCGGCTCTTCATATGGTACCTAAATCAACTGCTAGTGGCAATACCTTCAGGTTGTGTGGAGATTATCGTCAAGTCAATCGGGGAACTGTTCCTGATAGGTATCCAGTGCCCAACATTCAAACCTTATTTCATAGATTAGGTGGTTCAAGAATATTTTCGAAAATTGATCTTGTTAAGGCTTATCACCAGATTCCAATGGATGAAGATTCCATTCCTTTGACGGCAATCACGACTCCGTTTGGTCTCTTCGAATATCTTTTCATGCCGTTTGGTTTAAGGAATGCAAGCGCAACATTTCAGCGTTTCATCGATCATGTGCTTGAAGGTATGACTAATGCTGTTGCCTATGTGGATGATATAATTGTGTTTTCGAGTTCTCCTGAGGAACACCTTAAGCATTTAAATGAACTCTTTGCGAGACTTAAAAAGTATGGTGTCATCATCAATCCTACAAAATCTCAATTTGGTTCTTCTGAACTGCAATTTCTGGGGCATTTGGTGACTGCTGACGGCATTAGACCTCTTCCCTCTAAAGTAGAGAGTATCAAAAAGTACCCCCTCCCGACGAACATTAAACAGCTTCGCACTTACTTGGGGATGATTAATTTTTACCACCGCTTTATCAATAATTTAGCGTGTGTTCTCGCCCCGTTAAATGAATATTTAAAGGAAACTGGAAAGAAATCTAATCGAGAAATTATCTGGTCAGATGCAGCTAAAGATGCGTTTTCAAAAAGCAAAGAGCTGTTGGCTCAATCTGCCTCATTAGTTTACCCCAGAGAAAATTGCAATATCAGCATCGTTTCAGACGCGAGTGACAAAGCAGTCGGTGCTGTGTTACAACAGGAGACTAGAGGAGTTTGGCAACCTATCGCTTTCTTCTCTCGAAAATTGGATAAAGCCCAACAACATTATAGTGCTTTCGATAGGGAGTTATTTGCTGCTTACGCCGCCATTCGACATTTTCGACAATTTGTTGATGGGCGGAAATTCACTTTGTTTTCAGATCACAAACCACTTGTTCACGCATTTTACTCTCGTAGTGACCCCATTATTCCCCGAAGAAGTCGACATATGGCTTACATTTCAGAATTCACGAGTGATGTAAGACACATTCATGGCGATCAGAATATTGTTGCTGATGCCCTGTCACGTATCGAAATAAACAATATTCAAGTTTTCCAGGAAGGTTTGAACTTTAACAAAATTGCTCGGGCACAGTTAGATGATCAGTTCATTCTGGAGTTGCTGGACGATCCTTCCCAATCCAGTCTTAAGATTGAAGAATTTCCGATAGGTAATTCAAATCAAGGAATTTTGTGTGATGTTTCATTGAATCAGCCTAGACCCATCATACCAGAAAAATTTCAAAAACTAGTTTTCGATAAACTGCATGGTACAGCACATCCCGGAATTAAAGCAACTCGCGCTTTAATTCAACGAAGATTCGTTTGGAGAAATATGAAAAAAGATGTCCAAAAATGGGTGCGATCATGCGATGCTTGCCAAAAAGGAAAAATAGTACGCCATAACAAGTCGCCTCTTGGGAAGTTTACCATGCCCACAGGCAGGTTTGAAGCCTTGCATTGTGACATTGTAGGGCCTTTGCCAATAAGTGGTGGTTTCAAATATATTTTTACAGTTATTGACAGATTTACACGCTGGTTCACTGCCTATGCCATGAAAGAAATCACTGCAGAAGCTACTGTGGAGGCATTTCTGAATGGATGGATCCAACATTTTGGGTGCCCGTTGTCAGTGGTAACAGATCAGGGAAGTCAATTCACTGGTCATCTTTGGAAAAATCTGATGAGTTTTCTGGGTATTAAACATGTTACTACCACTAGCTATCATCCGCAGAGCAACGGTTTAGTTGAAAATGTTCATAGACGTTTAAAAGATGCCCTTCGAATGCAAACTTATCCTGAGAGATGGTATCACAATCTCCCGGTCGTAATGATGAGTCTTCATGCCACAATGAAAGAGGATCTCGATTGTTCTCCGGCAGAGTTAGTTTTCGGACAAGATCTTCGTTTGCCATGCGAGTTTCGACCTGTTAATCAACTTGATTTTTCACAGAGAAACACCGTCGTGCAGAAACTGAAGGAGTTTATGCAAGATTTGAAGCCGGTGCCTCCCAAGGCACATCCAGAAGTTCAAACTTATCTCGACAAACACCTTCAACACTGTAAAAAAGTTCTCGTGCGTAACGATGCCGTGCATACACCATTGGCAAATCGTTTCCGTGGTCCCTTTGAGGTACTTAAGCGTTGTGACAAATATTTTGTATTGAAAGATTCAAACACTGGTGCAGAAAAGTCTGTGTCCATTGACCGACTCAAAGCTTATCACACTTGCGATGAAGAAAGCTCGAGTCAATTAAATCCAAAGGATAAATCATCAGTAACCTTGCAAGTGCCTCTAGATGAAGAAGTCCTTGAGCAACCTCCATATCGAACCCAATCCGGACGTGAAGTACATCCTCCTAAACGTTTGACGATGTAAGTAGTGCTTTTCTACATGCAGCTGTTTAACACTGTTCATATTCTTGTTTCAGCACTACACAGTGCGAAATAGTGGGAGCAAGTTCGAATCTCCGATGGATCTGTCAACTTGTATGTTTTGTGAGTGTGAATTGAGTTGTTTGTAGCCTGGCCAGGCGTGTTGGTGTGTATGTGTGTGTCCTCTGTGTGTGTGTAATTGCTGTGCGTTGACGATTTTTCGTCGAAACCTGTTATCCATTTTTTTGTTCCAGTTGCATCCCGCAGCGACCACTAGCAGTCTCAACTGGGTTTCAATTGGTTGCCTCTTCCACCTCCTCTTACGCAAACTGCGCAACTATACAGTAACTTTGCACCTCCTTACATGAATGTAACCATTATTTTTTTTTTTTTTTTTTTTTTTAAGGGGATACAACCTTCTCGAAAGTGACCTATCATAATGTGCAATTGTGCGTTAATCGTTTACGTTTTTCAAACACCCCGTACATAATTGTATATGTATACTGTATCTCGCGCATTCCATACTTTGTTAATGTATTTAAGTTTATGTCATTTTGACTCAGTACTGTTTGTTCCTTAATTCTCTTTCAGTGACAGTACGCGCGGATCGTTCGTGGCAGACAGTCGAATGGTCGAGAAAAACAACACCTTGGCGAAACTTCAAAAGGAGTGAACTGTCGCTGTATTTCCTTTATCAAGTCTGCTTGCTGCTTCAACATGCGCGGTTGCTGCATCACTACAGTACATCACTCGTCATCGTGCACGATTGTTTCATCTCAACAACATGTCTTGCAAAGAGTTACTGCAAACAAGCTGAAATGTGAAGAGATTTATCTGCTACAGTCTCCAAGATGTCAAGAAGCTAAGCAGAGCATTTACATCAGTGCATTCTGAGATGTATCTTACACCGGTGCATACACGCGGATCGTACACATGCTTTCAAGCAAAGAAGTTTTTTTTGTTTACAACAACGTTCAAATTTTTGTTGATTACCTATATTATCATGGTGTGATGCACAATCGATATCTAAATACGACATCATATAATGTTCATTTTTTTTTCTTTCATCACTATTGCAAGCGTTATGGACAATCTCTCCTTATCCCACTCCTGATGAAAACAAGTTGTGGAAATGGCTGCTCGACTGAACTTTCCTACGCTACTTCGTTAACCGTGTTACGCCTTTAATTTTTATTGCACTTTGTTCAGTGTTTGTTTTTTTTTTTTTTTTTTTTTTTTCGCCTCGGCCTTGGCCTCGTCTGGGGGAGGGCTGGTGTGGCGACCGTCATCACTGGGAATCGAGCCGTCTCCTGGTGCGTGGCTGGCGTGGCAAGCATGCTGACATTCTGTCTCGCTGCTTGTTGCTGCAGGCGTGCTGCCTTGGGTTCGGGTGCTTTGCGGTGATGACGTGCCACTCTTTTTCTTTTTTTTTCGCCAACAAAAACGGAGACGAGGTTAGGCAATTTGGTGAGGCTTTTTGGTTCTGATTCTCCAAGAAGTCAGACGTCGCTACTGTTGGTTTTTCGTTGAACAACTACTTTACATCAGTGCTGGTTTTTTCTTTCATCGTCGTCAACATCTTCAAAACTTCATTTTTCAATCAGATATTGCATTACGATAAGTATTTATTTATTTATTTTATTATCGTTTTAGTATGGTATTTATTTATCTCTTTTCCGTTAATACCGATTAAATTTATTCTTATTTATTTATTTACTGATATTTTTTCTTTGAGCGAATACGGAAACAACTAAGACCACGCACGTGGAGTCAGGCTCTAGGCCAAGCTTCCGTATCGTCGCACCAGAACAAGAAGGGTGCGTTTGTTTTTTGCTCATAGAGTCAGTGGCCACAAAACAGTCATGACATCAATTGCTGAAATTTTGAATTTTACTTTTTTCAGTTTCTCTTTTGTTCTCCCTTTCAATCAAGTTGGCGAAATCATCTATGCAGCAATCATTGCTCCTCTTTGCTTAATAGGGGTCATTGGAAATATAATCACTATAACAACAGTGCTGACGTCATCAAACTTAAAGTAAGCAAAGCTAAATAGTAGAAGCATTTATCTTTTTTAAACGATTAATACGGATCTCAAAAACCTTAAAACTATGAAAACTTTGCTCAACAAAATACATTGTGGATCCACGAAATAGTTATGCTGTATCAGAAATACAATAAATGTTATGCAAGTTCTCCCTCACAACCTTTTCATCGCTTTGTGGAAGCCAGTGATTAAAAGACTATCAACATCAACAGCTCAGATGGCCGAGTGGTATAGAGCGTCTGTCTCTTGAGCTGTAGACTCGGGTTTGATTCCGAATCGGGACAAACCAATGACTTTAAAATTGGTATTCACAGCTTCCCTGATTGACGCTCAGCATTAAGGGGACAGTGTGGAGAACATGCCGGCAAGTTTACTTGTTGTGCCGTTGGGAAAGGCACTTAGCGGGATTCCTCCATCTTTGTGTGATAGACAGATGGCTGTCAACTTCTAAACGAGCTCGTATAGCGCATTGATCGCTTTCTCGTGATAGGAGGATAAATATGCAACTAATTAACTAACTAAGTAACTTTCAAAAATTCAGAGCAATTTCCCATACAGACGCCGGTTGGCGTAGCGGTTGAAGACTCCGTCAACGGTGCGCAGTGATGGGCACGATTAACTTTTCTGTACTAAAGCGATAACGATAATCGATAATTTCAAAAATGCTCTAGACGATACCGATAATTGATAAATCTCAATTTCTTAAAGCGATATCGGTAATCGATAAATTATCGCCGATAGATTTTTCCGATAAATGTTGCGGTAAATTTTCAATGTGTTTGACGAAGTTTTTTTCTTGCAAGTCAAATCACAAAAGTGTTTTCCAGATTTTTCAAGAAAAGAGAGCAGTTCACAGATCCTGCTGTGGGATTTAACACAACAAAGAGAGATTTTTTAAATTGCAAAAAGACTTTATCGACGGCGTGAATTTCGCCATAACGCCAACTACCTAACTTTGAACACTGTGTGCATGAAGAATCGTTTATCGTGATAATTTATCGGCGATAACAAAATATATCACAAAAGCGATATCGGTAATCGATAAATCCAAACTATTTTGAGCGATAACGATAATCGGTAAAAAACTATCGCCGATAACTATCGTCGATAAATTATCGCGATAAATGCCCATCTCTGACGATGCGGGAAATCTGGAGTTGATTCCCGGGCCGTTCACATCGGACGCGGTGTCGCCAACAGCTGGTCACCGCTGCGAAGTTTCTTTGCAGTTGAGTCGCCCAGTCGCTAAGCCGCAGAGATGGGCTTCACCACTCGCTACATGCATCGTCGTAATACCGCGAGTATAACGAAGATTTGATTTTTCATGTTTAATATTTTTAGGGCAACGTGGTATCATCTCATTACGAGCTTGGCGGTTTCAGACTTACTTTCAGCGTGCATTAGTCCCTTGTTTTTGTACAGTCATACTTGGGGGTTTGAAACGTGGTATTTACCAGATATTTTCTGCAAAGTAAGTAGGCTACATTGTAGCTTATCGACAGTGGCCTACTACTCAACCAACTAATTAAATCAGTTGTGACTACCAGACTTGTCAGCAACTTCAGTCCTCAAACATCGTGGAACTAACTTTATAACCGAAGAAAAATTTTACTGTCTCACAACTAACTGGTTCAAACTGTCTTTTCTTTAATGCACTTAGGCTTCCAAAATTTAGTACGATTTCTTTCAGCTAGCACAAAATTAACACCTGACCTGCTCAAAAGACAATTATTTGACAATAGCCACAGCAACTCAAAAACTTCGACTAGTCTTGTTAGACCAAGACGCTTTGACAACGAGCAGTTTTTAGTTCAATTCAAGTCGTGTAGTAGGAGACAAATTTGCAACTAGAAGAATGAGTAAAACGTAAGAGCAAGTTCGATTCCTTGGTGCAACAGCAAAAAACTCAAAAATGACGCTGTGATTGGGTTATGTTGCTTTTGATTGAATTACTTTCGCCCAGTTTTTAGAAACTGAATGATCAAATTAAAGCCATAGCGTAAAAGATTTGTAGATGGTAGGAATAGCTGACGTTTTTACTGTAAACCAAGGTTGAATGGTGGCGAATGGGAGGCTACATCCGTTGTAAAATAACGATATGATTTCCCTTTCTCAGAACGCTGGAAAACAAGCTAATGAATGGATGACTTTACAAATTGTGCGCTTGGTCATACGAAACTATTGTGTAAATGTGAGCAGAAAAGGGGACATGTTGCCTCCTCATGCTCTTAGAAGGCCATTGCATGGTCGGCCTACAGCAACAAGTGGGATGTTACTGCAAATATTGCAATTTTTTTTATTCTTATCATCTACAACTCTTTGGAAAATGGTTACAGAAAATGTTAACGAGAAATAAAAAGCTGGAAAATGCTTATGAGAAATAAAATAAATTTTGAAAAGCAACAAGCAGGTTATTCAATTTTCCAGTCTCAGGATGGAGCTAGGCACCAACTTTGATCTAACACACTGTTTTTCATTTAGATCACGTGGAGCGTGGATATTTGGACCACCTACGTTACAACGTTGCATATCCTGTGGTTCGCCACGCTAAGGCTCGTTTCTTTGCAGCGCCCTCATCAGTTTAAAACTTTTGCTGAAGCGTATGGAAAGGTTAGTAAGCTATGCATTATAAATTTTCACGCTGTAAGTTTAAGAAAAAAAGTGGTTTAAAATCTTCAAAGTATTATGTTAGCCATAATTTCCACACGTTTTTAAATCCATACACCTATCTTCGAAGCCCTTCCATTGGTCTTCATGTTAACAGCAGTAAATTCAATTTGAATGGCTTCGATACAAGTTAATGCTTTTTTTAAGCACAGCGTTTGTAATACAAAATTCTTAACTAAAAACCTTCTTGTGTTGCCAATTTTTGGCACAAAAGCTGAAACCTACAAAGCTTATGCTAGGCACAATACGCCAATTGGTCAGACTGTGGTGACAGACAATAATATCGCAATTGGTCAGACTGTTGGTAGACTATATGGACAGAATGGCTTGATGGTATTACTGTATTCTCTTGTAATCTAAAGAACCATGTTGCATAGAACCAGGTTTGTTTTAGTAGTAAAACAGCGATAATGACTGCCATTAAACTTTTGTGTGCATCAATACTTAGCACCAAGTCGCATTACTTTACTATAAAATTATTTAGAAATCTATTATAATTATTTGGATCGTGGCGGCGGGTGCAGGTTTCGTCCCTTTCATGCTTATGATCCGAGCAAATGACCGAGATAGAAGTCTGCCAGTCATATACTCCATGTGGGCTCACTGTGGTGTGGCACAAGACAGGTAGGCTGTTGTATAATATCGGTTTCGTACAGTGCATCTTCCCCGCAGTTTGCTAACAAGGGTTTTCACAGCATCATTGCTTACAAGGATTAAGTTCCATGGAATAAAATACAGACTCATGTCCAAAGCAAAGCAATGTCGAATTAAATTTACCGCAGGGCTGTAATCACGGCAACAAATATCATTTTGTGTGGGGGACACACGAAGGACAATTTCCACGATATTATTTTACGCTATTAACCAGGGCAGGATTTACCAAGAGGCTAAGCAGGCTGGAGCCTAGTGCCTCGGGCTAACGAAGGGGCCTCGTCACAAACACCGAAGACTTTTTTTAGATTGACCATCAAGACCTGCAGGCTATATACGCAGAGATGGATCTGATCATTTGTTCACCAGGGCCTCTCATGGTCTAAATCCGCCCCTGGCTATAGCAAGCATTTGCAGCTTTGTTATTAACAATTTGTTTTCAACAGATCACTTTAGCTTTCATTTACTCAGTCTAGAATGTATACCATTGGTACCAGTGGTGTAAAGTAACGAAACACTTTTACTTGAGTAGATTACTTGAGTAGTTTTTTTCGATAACGAGTACTTTTTTGACTAGTTTATTTGGCTACTTTTACGTTTACTTAAGTACTTTTAGTATAAAGTAACTTTACTTGGGTAGTTTTTATTTTAGAAAAGTAGAAGTAGTTTACTATTGAGGCATTTGAGTTACAGTCTCGCCTTGAAATCCCTCGTTGCGCCTAAAATCTGTATTTACATTCCAATTCTCGATTATTCAACTCCATAACACTCGGTCTCGTCATCGCCATGGAAACTTCACTCCATGCGATAAGAATTACGCTGTCGCCTTTGATGCTAAACGTCATGCAGGGAAGCTATAAATACCAATTCTTAAGTCATTGGTTTAACCCAACTCTGAATCGAACCCCAAGTATACCGTTCCAGAA
This sequence comes from Trididemnum miniatum, assembly GCA_964006365.1. Taxonomy (NCBI): domain Eukaryota; kingdom Metazoa; phylum Chordata; class Ascidiacea; order Aplousobranchia; family Didemnidae; genus Trididemnum; species Trididemnum miniatum. Next base: position 5,666,772 of record OZ023244.1, read on the forward strand.
GCAAACGCTCTATCCAATCGGCCATTTGGGCGGTAATAATATTTTTTATTTCACCATTTTGCCACCTTCAAAACAAGTCCATCATCGCCGCATCGGCAAGTGTGTAGTTGACAATTTAACGTTTGAAAACGCTATACGAGTACTTTTACTTGAGTAGTTTTTAAATGTCTACTTTTTTACTTTTACTTAAGTCCTTTTTTTAGTCAATACTTTCTACTTTACTTCGAGTAGTTTTGCCGTCAGTAACAATACTCTTAATTAAGTACAGTTTCAAAATACTTTTTATACCACTGCTTGGTACATGGAGTAACTTTCCATTCAATAATTCACTTTACGGTAGCTTTCACTTATTACTCAAGTTACTACTTGGGGAATGCTGAAGCTTTAGATTTGTTTTTAATTATTACAATTTGTTGATGTAAAATAACGAAAGGTTATTGAAGTTTGGAGCATTTGAAGTTATAACTGATTAATCCGTCAGTGTATTTTTTAAAGGATGTTATGGTTGTTGTGGTATACTCGGATTGGTTACCCCATCTTCATCTACATACCGTTCGTGTTGATTCTTTGTCTGTCGTTTGCAATTGGAGTGAAAGTTCACGTGCTACAAAGAAAGCGAAATGCTTTACAAGGTAATCCCGTAAAATAAATAGTGGACCATCAGTATTTCAGAAATGCTCTGTTTTTTTCAAAAAGTAGAGGCTATAGAAATACAGTAATTAATTTGAATATTTGGTCCTTCCTTTTTTGGGAATGAGGGCCTAATATGTTTTATTTTATGCGTAAGGTGGTTTCAGAGAAGTTGAAGTGAAGAGAAGGCAAAAAGAAAACCAAATTGTTTTCCAGCTGGGACTAATTGTCGGTTCTTTTCTTTTTGGATACTTTCCTATTACAGGTAAGTGTTAGTAAAGATTTTTACCGCTCCATCAAAACCTAACTCGCGAACAGTTTTTGTTGTCGTCATTGATGGACTTTGCGCAAATGAATGGTACTTGCCTAGCCCAAAATTTTTTGAAGTGCACGTCCTTATGGATTTAGGGGTTCGTTATTTTGTACAGTAAATGCGTTTAAACTGCAATAGCTTTTGTTAAAGGAATACAAACATGAGTAATTTGGTCAAAATGGCATGCTACTGCGTGTGATCGAGAAGCATGTGCTAGTGTTAGATGACGTGCGTATTGGGCTTTGCGTCTGTACTTTATTAGCAATTTTTAAACCTTTCTTCCCAGCAAATCCTCTGGTTGCATAATCCACACACAGGTTGCAGTATTTACTAGCTTACTAGCAGTGGTGTGGCCAAGGAGGGGCACCGAGGCACTCCCCCCTTTTTGAGGTATAAAAACGGGGCTTCTTATTTTCTAAATCCCGACCTGCCCCCATCATTTTTTCGATGGCAACTCCCTGGCATGGCTACTTCATTTATCGATAATACATATTAATTTCCAGCTTTTCACTTCTTTATCTTCGGAGCTTCATTCACAACAGATCAAAATTACTGGAATTTAACGTGGCGTTTCGCCGTCATCGCCCACATGCTTCTACGAGTGAGTGAATGCCTCAACCCCATTTTCTACAACTTGTCATCCACGTACGTAGATGAAATTATATTTCTGGTGTTTGTCTTTGGTCAACCACGCTTTGATTGTCATTGGCGAATACAGAGAGAAGGCTGAAGGGTTCTAACCCCACCCCGCATTTTAGTAAAGTATAGATTAGTACTTCCTTGTATAAAAGCACAAACCTACAAGTACTTCTTCACTTCTTTGCCCCCTTCCCCCAAAATACCCTGGATTGGCCATGATTAACAACTATGATCATAACGATTGACGTTATTTCTCGGTGAAAAGCATGGCTACCTTTATAACGGTAAAAAGTCATTGCGGCTCCTTTGTAATTTGTAACATCCTTGCTAAACGTGTTTTCAACCAGATACAAAAGGAATGCAACAATTCAAATGACCGGAATTTGTTTTGATCGTGCGAAGGCACTGTAGTATCGGTCGTTGAATCAAAATATGCTTCCGCGCTTTCCCATAATTAAAATCATGCAGAGAAGTCTATCATAAACCATTTAAGTTTGTTCATTCATAAATTGTAGGAATGTACGTTACTGATGTTTAACCCTATGTGGCATCTAGCCTGTCTTACAGGTTATTTGCAGAAATGTAAGTACAGAGGACCAAAGATCATAAAGGTGCTAAAGAATTTCACGAGTTTTGCACACTGAAACAGACTGATTCAATATTACAAGAAAAGCCTTGACGTAGTTATTTTAATCTCTTTTACTGAACACAATTTATTTAAGACACGTTCACACAACTTTTGTGTTTTTGGACATAAATACGATTTGAATGCAGATATTCTTTACCCTCAACACTATAATAAATTAACAGGCAAGATGTTTTTGTTTGTTAAGTTTAAGTCAACCTAATTGTTTATTTATTACTTATTGTTATTGTTTTTCCTTCAGTGAAATGCGTCAAGAAACACAAGTAAAGTTACAATCATTGTGGAATACATTAAGATGTTACAACAAAAACGAAGAAAGGAATTACAAAGGTTCACACGGCACAGATGACACAACAGTTTAAGAAGGATTCAGAAAGACCAACATTCGTGAATTTGTCCGATTTCGCAGATCTCGAAGCTTTGTACATCACGTTTTCCAGTTACCATCAGTTGCATTTATGGAAGTGTTATATTCGTAACACTCAAAAATTTTATCACTAAGTATTGTCATTAAAAACACAACATTGCGTGATTGCATATTTCATCCAGATAGTACTACCTTGACTTGGAGCTTTTTAATCTTAGTTTCATTTTGTTGTTGGCGTGCTTCATTATTACTTTCTTCACTGGGTGATTTTAACATTTGTTTTGTTATTGATTTCTTTGTTGTTGAGATGTTAGTTTTTGCTCGGTTAAGAATGCAGTGAAGATTTAATTGGTGAGAACTGTGAGCTTCTGCTATTGTTTTCTTGATGACATCAGGAGCGTAACTAGGATCAGCTGAGAACCTGGGCAGTGGCACTTCCCAACATGGGCGTGTTTTCCGCCCAAAGATAGGTGAAGAGCAAAAAAAAGGTCATCACCTCCGCATATGTCCACTTTGGCCAAAGTCAAGTGAAGAGCAAAAAAAAGGTCGTCGGGTCAGAAGATGTTCACTTTTCCGCCCAAAGTCAAGTGAAGAGTAAAAAAAGCCGCGGCCCCAGCGCCGCCCCTGAACACCTGGAAAAAGACCCTGGGTATTTGTCCCCCAAAAAGCCTAGTTACGCCACTGGATGACATAGCTTAACTGATAGGTTCATAATGACCTATGATGGATCTACTTAAACCATATTGGATCAGAGCAGGAAAGATTGTCTTGCAGACTCTAGTCCAGGAAGAAAGTTGTGAATACCAATTTTAATGTCAAAGGTTTGACCAGATTTCCAATATTGAACTTTAGTTTAGTGTTACCAGAGGTAGACGCTATGTCCACGCGGCAAGGAGTGACTGGATGAAGAAAGAAATCAAAAAGTTTCAGTATATAGCTATAAGAGGAGCAAAAGAAGTTCTTTGGTTAGAGACGTGAAAAGAGCTCTTTGCTCCCCACCAACATGCCATCTATATTCTTTCAGCTTTGTGTTTCCTTTTGAGCCAATCCACGCCATCGTAGGGGCACTGATAGTTTATCCTCTTCGTGCTCTTGGAGTAATTGCAAACACTGTCATTACTGTAACTGTCCAGAAATCACCAGCTTTAAAATGGAAATAGCCTCACATGTGTCTGATGATGAAGAATAACGAAGGAGGTAGCCCACAAATTTTTCGCCACTCGCCCTCGAAAAATTTTAGGGTAAGCCCCTATGTGGAGCCAGCTGGACTTTTCATAAGTTGTAACGTTATTTTATAAAATTCCTCATTTGTTTATAAAAACGTTGGTCGAAAATGTAAATACAATTCAAGCCAGAATTATCAACGGGTCAAGGATATAGAGCTCGACCCGACCCCGAATCCTAATTTATCAGCCAGTTTGAGCCCGATTTAAACCCAAAATCATTAAAACATTACTTTAAATTTTGAATAAATTTTAATACAAAACAAAATGAGTTTTACCCATCCATAGTCACACTAATTACGAACAGCAATACTTATGCACTTAAGAGAATGGAACTGACCACCACGCACTGGGCCTATAAAGTGTCTTTTTGCTTTATTCCAGCAATTGCGTAAACCCTATCACTCACTGAAAATCTCCATTTTGCTCCGGCGTCCGGCCCGATTGAAACCCGACATTTCTTCAAAATCCAAACCCAAGCCCGGTTGACCACTTTGATCCGAGCGGACGTCGTGATATCACGTAACTACCTATGTCTTTAAGGACGAAATGTGGCGCAAATGGCACTGCAAAAATTGCGATATTGTGACCTCAGATGACCCAATGAAGAAATAAAACAGCATTATAATGACTCGAATTCATGTCATCTATGCGTTAACAAGTGAATATACATACACCAAATTAGATGTACGAGCGTAATTCTCACGTTACATTCAATCAAGCACGGAATTAATTTCTCGAAATTTTAAGTTACATAAATTATTCACCAATTGAACGTCAAGTAAGAGCTTGTAACACCTTGCTTACAAATTTAAGCAGCGAAAATCAAAAGCAAAATTCCAATTCAACCATTTTAGGCGTAAAATTAATCACCGTACCTTAATCTGCATTGTTAAAAAAATCTTGAATACTGTGATTCACATCATAGTCCATTGAGCTTTTTCATTTTGGGTAGCATCGGGCCGTCGACCAAGGTCTTCACCGAGGAGAGAGCACCCAGTGATAAATCCACCTGAAAATAATTCATGCTGAAGAAAAAGAGGCACAGGGGATAAATGGTGCTAATATAGGAATCATTTTTACGTCTTTTCTAAAAGATTGTCGAGGTTGTTCATCAAAATGAATGAATTCAGACTTGATCAAACTTAGGATGAAGTAGGAGACAGTGGTACACCCAGGACTGTAACAAAAAAAGACGTTTAACTTCAGCTACGAAGTTTGTGAACTTAATTAGTTACAGTAGGAGAAAGAGGGGTTGTAAAACTAAGCCTAAAATACTAAAAAGGCGGAGTTAATTGCGAACTTATTACTTTATTTGTCAATTATTACGGCAAGGTAGAAGGGCCATGAAATAACTTGGGAGGCTACGATAGATCTAAATTAACGCATCGTTGCTAAGCCCTGAAGAACCTCGCGGCGAAGCAGCTTCTTGGGGACTTTTAAATATTCTTTTATTGGTGACTTACTATGTTGCATATCGTTGCTAAAAACGATAGTTATTCGTTAGTTTATTTAAAAAGATTGAATTAAGCATGAATCCGACTGTTTCTTCGGAATCTTCTACCAAGTAAATTTATAGTTTACACGTAGTATAGTACTAGTATAATGCTGATGTTTAGCGCAGGTCCGCCGAGAGGGGGGGCAGAAATGGTCACTGTCCGGGGACGGAGGGGGTCCGGGATTCAAAATTGTCAGGTTTAGAATGTAAAATTTATCAGCTCAAACTACGGCCAGCGGATGCGATGATGTTTTTTTTTTATTTCGGGCCGAAATTTGAACATCTGCGGACGCTATGACCTTATTTTGCTCATCACTAGATGTTGAGCCGAAATTTGAACATCTGCGGAGGGTATGACCCTTTTTTTGTTGCTTATCACTTGATTTTGGGCCGAAATTCGAACATCTGCGGACGCTCTGACCTTTTTGCTCATCACGTGATTTCGAGGCACCACTGGCCAAAGGGCCCAAACGAAATTTTTGCCCCGGGGCCAAAAGTTTTTCTCGGCGCCCCTGGTTTAGCGTAGCAATGACGTAGCCTACAGCGGAATGTGAAACAAACAGTTTCATTGAGAACACTACCATAATTTTGTAGGCCTACTCTATGTATAGCTGGTTTTGAATTTTGAATCCTTCAGATATTGTTTCAAAAAAAGTAAGCCAAGTAGGCAATAGACAAGCAAAAATATTTCAGCAGGGAAGTTAAATCAATTTTCTTCTACATCTTTTCGTATTTTTCCAGTTTCACGTTTGTTATTCCATTCAAGCCCATTGAAGCCCTCGCCCTCACTCTCACAGTTTATCCTCTAGCTGCGTTTGGAATAATTGCCAATTTTGTCACCATTGTGACCATCCAGAAATCACCAAATTTAAAAAAGTGAGATTGTTAATTTACGTAGGCCTAGACACAAAACTTAACCATGACCACTATAGTTTGTGAGCAACAATTCATACAGCCCCACCATTATCATTACTAAAAGTCAAAAATATTTCAAATCACACGAAACTACAGATTCCACTGCTGATTCAAGTTTCATTTACAGTAGCACCCACCAAGCCTACTGGCTTTAGCTTTCGCGTCGCAGTTGGGAAGCTAAGGTAGATATTCAGGAGAGGTGTACCAAAAATTCAAACCCAGCGTAGTGAATACTGAAAGATCAGCTCAGGCGTGAATGTGGAGAATGAAATGGAAATGGTCAAATACAGTAAGCCTATACATAAATCACTAGCCTAAAATATGAAGCACTGATGCTACGATGCTGCTTAACTTCAGAAGTTAAAAAGCGCCAAAACCAACCCAAATCATGAGGGCTGCACTCGACCTCTTAAAAATTACTTGCACGGCCGTATTAGGACTTAAGGGGAGGCATGCTTTTTTTCATACCCGATTTTAACGCTAGCAGCTGACCTTTCTTTAGAGCACACGATTCACCGCGAAAACCTATGACGCAAACGTCGGGGAGCCCGCACCCCTCTCCCTTAATCTAGCCCTGATTACTTGCACTAGAACCAAATTACTTCTTTCAGAAGACTTGGGAGAGCTCTTATAAAATCCGGAATAAAGCAAAGTAGCTTCTTTATTGTGAAGTTACAACACGCCCTCTTACGATATTCAACTGATGAACAAAAATTGTACCGTTTTTTTGCTCGTGCTCAGTTTCTTGTAGCCTTCAAGTTAAGACGAAGAAAAACAAACGGTTGGATGGCAGAGAGCTGATTATGTAGTCCGTCATTTACACTGGCAAGACTCAAACCACTGAGCAAGCACTTCTCAAAATATTATTTTCAGTTCTTATTTCAGATCAACATGGAACCAACTGATCATCAGTCTCTCAACTTCTGACCTACTTTCAGCAATGATAAGTCCAATCTACTTTAATATTTTCACATGGGGCTATGTAAATTGGAACTGGCCCGAATTTTTGTGCAAAGTAAGATAGAATACAAATTGCCAAAAGCATACAAGCCTAGTATGGGATTTGCTTACAGGTTTAGAATGGCTGAATACTAGCTGCATTGCTGTCTACTACTGAAAAAAATTTTAAGTCTAATTTAGGTGATCTTACATTTAGTTGCATGTGATCAAATGAAACTGCTGTTAAAGCCAATGAACTGTAAACTGAACTGGGTTAATACAAAGGAAACTGTAAACAGGAGCGAATCCAGAAAGGTGATCGCCCCTTCCGCAAGCTTTTGCGCACAACTCTGTGTGCTGTTTTGCATTCGAGGCAGCGGCTACTAGAATCTATTGGGGCGAAGGACAACAAAGACTTTTCAAGACAGCCGTACTTATCTGCTAACGCCCCTGGAAAACCGATTTTTTTCTAAAATAAAATTTCGGCTAATTTTTTAGTCCCCCCAAAACATGTAGGCCTATTTGATCTTTCCTACATACTTAGTCTTTCCTACGTAGGCCTATCGTTACGGTTACGTTATGATTTGAGAAGTCCAATGTATGGCCAAGCATTATTATATGTCAATAAAACATTACCAGAAGTTCGACCCCAACCCTAAGCAGAAGCCCTATGGTTACATTATGTTTGTTGTAGTTTCTGCGATTTAAAATATTCATTATTTCACATTAAAAATACGGTAAGCCTACGCTCGCAAATTTTGAAATGATCACAAGGAAGCTGCAAGTAGGGGGAAGGTGGGGTTATTTCGGACAAAATTTACTTTTGTGACTCTAGAGCAAGATTAAAAACGTGGAATTACGAACTCTTTGTACAAAATTGTAGATAGCCCTTTGACTTCATCATGAAATTGTTCGAGAGTGCAATAGCCCCAAGCATTAGGTCATTACTTACAAAAATGCAAGGTGGTCTAGTACGTCCGAACTTGCCCCAATAGTGGGGTAGGTCCGGACAAGCTATGGGGTAGTCTCGCGCATAAAAAAAGAAGGCAAATTTATTGCGATGAAAAACCACTCTGCATCAATTTCTGCTGATAGAAAAAACAACTCGTTTCAGTTCAATTCACATACACAGTGTCAAAAGTTTACCTCATATATTCAAACGAAATTTACCGAATGAAAGAAAGAGACTATGCATGATCTCAATAGTTTGGTAAAATTAAATGTTCTATTGTTTAAAATTCAAATTAAGAAGCGTAAAAATGGACGTCGAGAAGACCCAGTAATTTGTGGCAGTGGCAACTTGAAAGCAACGTCTTCTGGTGCTAAAATTATTTTCATATTTGATTTAAATTCATTTTCAAATTTGAAAACAATATGTTCACGTGCTATTTCGAATGGTTTGTTATATATGTCCGAATTTACCCCACACTCAGCCCGACTTGCAAAAACCAAACTCATCCTACACTACTTAATTTTTTTTTTTTTAATTCATCTTGTCTGCGTGTTTTTTTATATATGCCTGACTAGTATCAATACTAGACTTCAGCTTAAACTGCAGCTGCCATGCTAGCACAAAACCTTATGATTTCGTCTCATTTGATTTTACTTTTTCGTTAAAAATCGTGAATATCAAATTCAACAAAAAACTCCTTGATTTTGTTACCTAACCAATACGGCGATTGAAAGAGAAGATTGCGGTGACTGTAATAGGTCACATGATGTTGCAAAAATAAAACCGGAAGTGGTTGGTCCGAACTAGCCCCATTTCCGAAATAACCCCACCTTCTCCTACGTGACAATTTTTCAAGTAATGCTTTTGAAAATATGAAAACCCCTGGGTTCCCATTGGTTAATTCATAATTGCAAGTTTCTCTCCACCTCACCTCAGTATGTCTGCATGGCTACATGTAGGCCTATATCTATTCACCACACCTCACTACACATCTGTTTCCACAAATGACTTTGTTATAATGCTTTCGCAGCTTGCTTATGGAGTTGATGCCTGGACCTCTTATGTCACGACTCTGCATATTCTCTGGTTTTCTATCTTGCGGTATATTTCGCTTCAATGGCCTCATCAATTCAAGACTTTCACAGCTAATTATGGAAAGGTATACGGTGCTTATGGAAAGGTATACGGTGCTGCAGTCAGAAAACGAAAAATGACTAATGTTTCTCTTTGATAGAAATCGATTGTGGTGATTTGGGTGATCTCGACTTTGGCTGGCTTCATTCCAAGCGTCATAATGATGCGCGCTGTTTCTCGCGACAGAACGAAATTCTCACCGTTTGTACATTGGGGGTCATGTGGAGGATCGCCGGAGTGGTAGTTAACAACTTTTTTGTTCGGTTTATTTGGTAGCATTTCAATTTCTCTGCACGAGAGATATAGCGTGTTTGCTTAAGAATCACCAAAAAGTATCACCATTGGAAACTAAGGACCACTGCTTATGGAAAGTTATTAAAATGTGGTGTATCATTGTACCTTTTTCTATTTGGAATGGCAAATATTTACAAAAACGTGAGTAGTGGGGATAGTTTGGTGCCACCTCCCCTATAGAATGGCTTTCACCAAATTATTTTTAATCCCACAACCCGTCGGATGATGAAACCCATCTTGAACCCCCATGTTCAACAAATTGTAGGCTGTAGGCCTACCAGTAGGCTTAACTGTATTAAGATGGTTTCTATAGGCTCATAGATTTTACCCCTCGACTTAGTTTCAGACATTGGGGCAGCCGCTACTTAAATCATGCTGAAACGCAATAGACTAAATCTATTTTTGATTGCAGCTGCAAATAAGTGGGTTGCCCCTGGAGGCAGGGGCGGATCCAGTGGGGGGACCATTTCCATAATTTCGAACCTCTTCATAACAATATACCTTACTCGCCTTAAACACGCACAATCGAAACTGTGTGAACAAAATGCATCATATTCGGTGAAGCACTCAAAGTTAGAGGCCAAAAAAAAATAAATTAACAAACTTTGCCTGAAAATTGTTCAAAAAGCACTAAAATGGCCATTAGCCTACAGTATGCAAATCTTCAAAAATTTTCCGGCAGAGCATGACCCCGGACCCCCCAAGAGTCGTTTTTGTTGCTTAAGTTTCTTAGAATTAACTCTGCCGGAAAAAATTGCGCTTGAAAAAAGTGACGAAATTTGGTGCCCCCTCCCTAAAAAATTTCTGAATGCGCCCCTGACATGAAACAATTTCAAAAGGCTTATTTACGCCCGTTTGCGGGTCTGAACGTCTTAACATCTTTTGTATTTAGTTGACGTTCAGCTTAATTCAAAATTACAACCCCCCCCCCACCAAAACTTTCCGGATCCGCTCCTGCCTGGAAGCCTGTAGCTAGGCTACGGGTAACTTAGTTGTGGGTTGGAATTGGAAGTTATGGGCCTTTTCACTGGGCATCGTTGCTTGTGGCTGGTTATCTGCTATAAGGGAGGGAACAACCTGGAATAGAAAATGAAGTCGAAATGCTTGGGATGAGCATTGAGCAATGAAACAAAGAGTCTTTACAGTCTGGTCTGGAATGAGTCTAGCTTGAATAGACTGTGTGTAGCAAGGCTGACGAGACTAACTAATATACATTTGTTTTCAGGGTGTTTGCGGCATACTGGTTTTTTCAATTTGCATATCCAGTCTTTTTCTACATGCCATTGGTTTTGACTACTTGCTTTTCCGTGAAAATTGGAATAAAAATCTTTGCTTTAAGAAAAAAACGAAATGGGAAAATCGGTAAGGAAAATATAGGTGGAAATTTTCTGATTTCAAAAATTTAAAAATTCCTTTCCAAATTTTGGTACAATTATGCCAAGCAGGAAGCTGTTTGCAGATTTTACGTCTCTGTTGTTCTAACAGCACGTCAAAATCTAAGTTAAATTTTTTTTTTAAATTGGAAGGTAGCAGTACCGAAAAGTACAAACATCTATGGAGAAAAGTAATCTTTTTACATGCACTTGCAAAGCTCGCGTAAGTTTTCGTTTGAAGGTCTTCGGATATGAAGGGAGTTGTAAAGTAGGTTAAATTAGAGTTAAATTCACTTTGAATTTCCGAATCCTTTGACCCTACTCCAAATACCTTCAGGTCAGACGATTCTTGTTAGTTGTTTAATTTCATAGTTTACGAATGGTAAAAAACAGAATTAGTCTGCCAATTCAATTTGCAGAATTTTTTTAAAACCCTATTCAATTTTCAGAATTTTTTTAAAAACTTGAAAAAAGATGCACCATTGGCGTTAAGTTCGCGATTGAGACTGAAAGAATGTTTCTTGATTAGTAACGCTCCCTGAATTTTGGCATCGCAATCGGAATGGCATTTGCAAATAACTTTGAATGAGTCTAATTCACTTTTCGTTTTTGAGCAGATGTTACATAACTGGATGTGGTCTTTTTTTTTTGCTTGCTACTAAAATTCAGGAGCTCCTTAACTCTAGTGTTCAGATGTTGAGAAGACATACCGATGTCTGATTTGTATCACACGAACATTTGAATTGATAAAAAACGTTTGAGCACGGACCCAGAAGGGTGCACGATTTCAGTTTGAAACAAGAACTAACTTTAAACGATTTATAAATAAGATTGATTTCGAAATCCAATTGGTCCTTGATTATTTTGGAAAACTTATTAGCAATAACAAATCGTCGTGAATCTTTACCCAAATAAGGAATATTAATGTATAGGATATTCATAAGCGAATTGGGAAATTTGAGTGGGGTTAGAAGGTTGATTTTTATCAGATTTCAAAAATTGTTTCAGAATTTTATCAAAAAATTTGCTTCGAACAATTAGTTTTGCTTAAAACAAATGGTCTAAATGCATAAACTGTATGTGGTTGATGGTTATTATTCGTGATTATGAGAATATGCCAACTTGTCCGATTGGTTTTGATTTGTAGGCCATGTAGAGTACTGTAGGCCTATAATTAAATTTTGATCCTTTGTTTAGCATGTTGGTTGAAGCTAAGAACATCTTAATAGTTTTTAAACTCAATAATATACGGAACTTTATTTTTTGATCAACAATATCGAACTTGAAAATAGCTGATTGTGGTTAAAGTGTTATTGTGACAAGGTGATTAGTGATTAGGTCTACCACATTCAACCATTTTCAAGTTCGATGTCATTAATCTTAAAAATAAAGTTCAATATTTTGAATTCAAAAACAATTAAGATAGTCTGAATTTTTTTGCTAAAACTAGTTTTTGTTTTTTTCACAATTTTTCAAGAAATATTTTCGTTAAAAAAATAATACATAAAGTTCATGTGTATAATGGTGTAGCTCAATGGAATAAGAAGTTCGTCTTTGAGTGCAAAGATCTTAAGGTCGAAGCACGCAAAGGCTGCTTCAACTCCATCTGTTAATCCGAGGAACACCGATGCCGTATACACTATGTTATGCATTGCAGCATTGTAAAATTGCGGCAATAGATGGAAAAATGTTTTTCATATATTAATAGATTTCAATCATTTTTTATGATAACCTCAAAATGTCGTAATGTGCTACTATTCATAATTGTTTATCAGGGACAAATTATACACAAAAAATAAAATAATCAGTTACAAATTTAATCTTTATTTTAAAAACTACCGGAACTAAAAAGGTATAACTCTCAATTCTCATAACGTGCTTTTTGATGCCTCAAACCTTGGATCAAGCCATCTAATTACATTCGGCTAGTTATTGTTAACTGGCAAACCGATTTCTGTTTAGTACTTTGTGTAATAAGTGATCTTGGAAGTGATCTTGATTTTCAAGATTACCTCGTTTCGGTGATCTGATTTTGATCTTCAAGATCATGAGTTTTGGTGAACTTGATCTGATCTTCAAAATCATCAAAACTCGTGATCTTGCCCATCTCTGCACCTAGGCAGCATAACTACGATTGCAAACAGTGGCACAGCGATAAATTTTAAAAGGTGGGCGCATAGATTGCTTAAGTCATCAAAAGTCTGGTATATTTCAATCACTTAACAACATTAGTTCTTTACAAAGATGCAAAATAAGAGTAAGGGGCTATGACACAACGCCCCCACCCATCCACAAATACTTTCGTGGTCGCTCAGAACGCTGCAGCGATGGTGAGTACATGGCAGTTGGGACTGCACGTGCAGTTACCTTCTGAAGTAATCGCCGGCCGTCTGCCTCTAAGGTGGGAAATCTTCCTAAGCATCTTCTCAAACGGTGTCTTAAACGAACTTTCCGGCTCTCATCGCGCACTGTTTTCAATTGCTGAACGTCAAGCAGGGAACCTTTGAATTGACTCGAAAGCAAACCTAGAATCTACACCGCTCCAGTTGACGACGAGTGGTAAAGCTCGTCTCCGCGATGGTGGCGAGCTGTTGGCGATACTATGCCGATTTGATCAGTCCGGGAATCAAACCCCAGGCCCAGACCTACCGCACCGATAGTGCGTGCTTAACAGCTGAGCTGACCGTGTTACGTTGATTTTTCAAGAACAAGGCGGCAGTGCTAAAGAAGGAGAACTGAATAGAAGAAAGAAAGAAAACCAAATCGTCGTTCAACTGGCTCTCATTGTCGGCTCTTTTATGCTTGGATATATTCCTAATACAGGTTAAAAATTTTGCCACAAAAAAGCAGCTAAGGTTTTTGAAACACGTTTTTGGAGGGGTACGGTAAAAGGGTAAAACTTAGGAAGGCTTGAACAGTATAACCATTTCAAAAATCTCATTTTTACTACATTTTTTGACCAGAACTTCATTTTGCTCGCAGTATTACGCCAAAGGGTGTAATGAGTGGTGGAGTCTTCCTCCGCGGCTTACAGCCAGGATATTACAGCTCCGAAGAATCGTCGCAGCGGTAGGGTGCCGTTGGCGACACTGTGCCCATACCGGCGACTTAGCGCAGTTGTTAAAGACACCGCTATCGGCTTGGGAGGTCTGGGGATCGATTCCCGGGCTGGTCAAATCAGGCGCAGTGTCGTCGACGGGTTACTACGGGCCCCGCCACTCGTTACATGCTTCTACGTAATACCTCGAGTATAATGAAGATTTTTTTTGACCGTCACATCGTTATATGTCTTTACCCTAATTTCAAAGCCTTGGTGGGTTGATATTGTTTGTTTTTTGACTTTTAGGACATTTTCCTGTAAACCTAATTGGTATGCACGTTGAGCGACCTAGCCTTTGTCTTCGATTTTTGCATTCTTCAAAATAATAGACAGATATCTAGTTTTTTTTGTTTGCTGTAGTTTGACAGCTCAGATGACAGTTTGCTTTAGTTTTGACAGCTCAGATGGCCGAGTGGTATAGAGCGTATGTCTCTTGAGCTGTAGACTCGGGTTTGATTTCGAGCCGGGTCAAACCAATGACTTTAAAAATTGGTATTCACAGCTCCCCGACCTGCTTGACGTTCAGCATTAAGGGGACAGTGTGGAGAACAAGCCGGCAAGTTGACTTGTTGTGCCGTTGATAAAAACACTTAGCGGGATTCCCCCATCTTGGTGTGGTAGACAGATGGCTGGCAACTCCTAAGCGAGCTCGTATAGCGCTTTGATCGCTTTCTCGTGATAGGAGGATAAATATGCAACTAACTAACTAGTTTTAAGGTGTGTTTGCGTGTGTAGGAATGAGACGTAGGAAACTACAATCAGTCTTAAAACCAGGCTGCGAACTCGAATTCGCTGAACGCGTTTTCGAAAAAACTTGGTTGAGTTTTGAATTTATCCAAAACTTGACAAAAACTGCTTAACTTTAGTATGAACTCGGTAAAAATTACGGAACTAGATCACGGAAAATCAAACATGAAGATCTCGAATTCGACTTGCAAGTTTTTTTGTGAACTTCAAGTTGAACTAGATTAAAAATGCTTGCGAGTTAGAACCCTGTTTAAAACCGAATCCCTTCTTTAGTTGTGTATCTGTGGGTGTTTGGAGGATATAGCACCAACGATATAACGGTTTTATCTTGGCGGTCGGCGGTAGGTGCTCACATTATGCTTCGTATCAGTGAATGCCTCAATCCTATATTCTACAATTTAGCGTCAAGGTAAGAATCTAATAATACCTAGAGCATCTGCGCTAGGAGTACCATTTTTTCTAAGGAACACAAATACACTTTTATCACTATTTCCTCCAGAATCTTTAAAAGGCCCTCATTTTACATTTTTGTCCTCATTTTACATTCTGGACAGAGAATCTGCGAACAATTACTTAAATGCATGATTTAATCAAGAAAAAAATTCTCTAGCATCAATAATTCATTGGCGGTGCAGAACTGTCTTTAACGAAATGACCCACTGACGAGTGCGTCACGAAAAGCTTCTGGGACAAATAGCTTTTTTCGAAGCTACACAAAGAGCTATGACAGAGCGTTCCTTGGAGCCTAATGGGAAAACAGATTTTTTCAAATCAGTTGCCTTAAGTAAACTGTTTAGTCGAAAGTTTGACCTGGAGGCTTCCCTTGCACAGGACTTATCTGGTTATAGCGAAAAAGCTCGCGCCGATAAGATGCAAATGCTCTCAAGCTACAATGCCCACCCTTAAAAACAAAATTTGTTTTAGCTTATAAGCTACTAACTTCTATCTTTTTATAGATTTCTTTTATAGAGAACCAGATCGGTTAATTTCTACTATCAAAACGCTGCTACTCAGCATTACTAACTTGTGTGTTTCTTTACACGACGTTGAAGTCATATTATGTAAAAATCGGGAGATTACATAATATTAAGGGGTTAAAGTTGACGGGCTTTACATGACGTTGAAGTCATATGCAAAAATCCGCGAGTACAGTGAAGATTTGACTTGATTTTTGGATCTGAATAATGCTTGCGGCAACCCTGGATTTTATTAGCAAATTCCCAGGGTGGAATCCTTTCGAGAAATCCCGGTTGAAAACCACTGCACCAAATAAAGCCTTCTTAACTGTAGCAATAATTGCAACTTGTTGGGTTTTAGTGAAATGCGACGAGAAACTATGGCAATGTTGAAAACTTTTGGAAGAAAGATAGGTTGCCCCATTAAGGAAAATGGCAACGCTACTGTTGCTGATGATGTATCAGGCACTGTGGAGACCCGAGTTTAGTGTGATCGCAGTTAGTAATGGTGTGCAGAAGCATGAAGTAAAACAGTGATGAAATTGCATACTTTTTCAAAGATATGTATTTGTGTGATATTGTATACAAGAAGTTTGTTGTAATAGAAATACTAATACATGCATACAAGTAATGTGTGAGTGCTGAATTGTATTAATGTTGTTAAAATGAAATGTTGTGTGGTTTTATGGCGCTTTATAACTACTAAGGTCCTTTAGCGCCAGGACTAAATTTTGTCAAGAATTCACTGACGTATTTTTACTCTCTGTTCATTTTATCCTCCGCGCTACACTTGATTGCTGAGCGTTTAGCAAGTGTAACAGCGGATACCAGTTTTAAAGTCTTTGGTTTGACCCACTGAGAATAGAACCCAGCCTACCAGCTTCCAAGGCGAACGCTCTTAACCACTAGGCCATCAATTGTATTAAACCGTCCTTAGTTAGCGTTCGCCAAAAAATCAAATCTTTGCGAGCGGTATTACGTCGAAGCATGTAACAAATGGCGGGGCACATTTCCGCAGCTTAGCGCTTGCACGAGCGACACTGCTCCAAAGAAACATGGCAACAGTGGCGGACCGTTGATGACACTTGGCCGATTTGATCAACCCTGGAATCGAACCCAAGGCCTCTCGAATCGATGACGCACGCTTAACAACGAGCAAACCGACCGGTAGTTTTCGACAATGCCACGTTAATTCATTGCGATAGGCCCATATTTTCTCATTTTTAGTGATCATATCAAAAGATGATATTTCAACAAAAAATATGAAACTTACTGCTCGCTAGTTTTTTTACCGGCGCGTGACAAGCGATGACGAGCGGCGTGTGACAGCGATGACAGGTACTTGATCGAATCTCTCGGACTTTAGCCTTGTGGAGTTGTACGTGTCTTCAACTCTTTAAGACTTACGATTTCTTGATGACATGAAACAAACTGTGACAATACTTCAGTCAAGCGTGGCCGATAAGTTTGCTGGGGGTGCCGTTGAAAAGACATTTAACGGGATTACCCATCTTAGACTAGTGTGCAGAGAGTTGGCAGCTTTTAGGTGAGCTTGTTACATATATCATCCGCAGTTCTCTCGCTAAAAGAAGATAAATTTTCAATGGTACCATGCAGTCAAATCGCCGTGGTGTTCCGTCAAACGAAAAACTTCCAAATAAAGCGTGTCGTGTAGCTCAAACAAAAAGAAAAACAAGCGAGCAACATGTAACAGAAACTAACCATTTTTATATTTTAACACGATTTTTACACGAATTTACAAAGCGTTGAGCAAGACAAAAATTACACGTGTTAGGTGACGTCATTAGAAGTTTCCGCTCTTGATTGCTTGATTATAAAACTTCTTCGATTGGGGGAAATTTTTCTGATGCACAGGGTGCTAATTGTCTTGGAAATTTAATTTGAGATGTTTTGGAAGATGAGGATGGAAGAGACTCGATTGCGAAACGTACTTCCGTGCCAACACTAAACAATTTGTTACTAATCAGAAAGTCGGAGCTGTGATCTTATTCTACCGGTGGTTGTTAATTTTTATTTGAATTTTTCTTTTACTTCATTGCGAAAACATTAATGCAACTATGCGTCAACCTTATCATACTAAGATGTGTTTACTGACACGCGACACGTGGTATGCGACGCGCGTCACGAGACAACGATTGTAATGTAGCTAAAAGCACCACTGCAGAAGGGTATCGGTTGGTTGGTGATAAACAAGATGCGAAAAAGTTGTCGCGTGTTGCGCGTCGGCTTAGTAAACCTTTCAGGTGATAATGATGATCGCATTACGTCATTACATATCCACATTTTGTTTACGTAACAATGCTTTACGTCTAATGCACTTGGTTCAGCGGATTATATTTGCAGGGACTTAGGCGAATCCACGAGTTTTCTAGAGGAGCGCTAAGAACCAAATACATGCTAAGATGGCCGAGTGGTATGAGCGTCCGCCTCGGGAGCTGTAGACTCGGGTTTGATTCCAAGTCGGGTCAAACCAATGACTTTATTGGTATTCATAGCTTCTCTGCTTGACGCTTTGCATTAAAGGGACAGTGTGGAGAACAAGCCGGCAAGTTTACTTGTGCCGTTGATAAAAGCACTTAACGGGATTCCCCCATCTTGGTGTGGTACATACATGGCTGGCAACTCCTAAACGAGCTCATACAGCGCATTGATCGTTTCTTCGTGATAGGAGGGTAAATATGCAATTAAATACAAATACATGCTCATTGCTTATCTTTCAATTCGTGCGTTTGAAAGCATCAAGGCGCCAACCCAGAAAAAAAACAAGTAAAATTTAGAAGAGCTTAAGCGGTTGACTCACGGATTCGCCATAGCTTTTCAAAGCTGCAGCTCAGGTTTGCTTTCTGAGCACACCCGCGTCGATCAACACGCGGCTCGGACGCTGCTCAGAAACACCGAATCTTAAGGCGTGAGCGACTATTCTAAAATTTGCAAGAACAATTCAAAACAACTTTTTGGAGTTTAATTTGAAACTAACCTTTCAATTTTTCCAGATGCTCCTGATAAAGTCACAGTTGGTGCTGAATGGCGCTTGGATTGATCTTTATTTGGCGTAGGAGATTGAACTGCGGACACGCCTTTACTGATAGAAAATAGCAACTTGCTATGAACATCTTCGGCTAAATCAATAAAAATCAGTTGCATGAACTGTATGATTAATCAAATTTATAGCTAAAAGCAGAGGTGGGCACAGCGCCGCTGTTTTTTCAGCAGCGGTAGCGGAAGCGCCACTGTTTTTTTCTACCAACAGCGGAAAGCGGCAGCGCCGCTTTTTTGAGGCGGAGTAGCGACCAGCGCAGCAGCGCTTCTGTGAAGATAATTGACTTGCCACTGCCGCTACTGCAAAAAAAAAGATTTTGAAGACAGTGCATTATGCAGCCATTTATTAATAAAATCGCAACTTAAATGTAGACTCGCTCAGCTTGACATTAATACCATGAAACAAATAAATGAAAACTTAAAGCCAAGTGATAGTGTGAGATCGCAAGCGATGTTCCATATATTCATTACAACCATTTTCATCGTTCTCATCGCCAGACACTAATCCTGATTGACAGTTGCTGCTTCATAAAGACAGCTGCATCTCGCCATCAGAAATCAAACATTTGAGTAATGCCCCCCGCTGGTTTGACTTCTCACTTCTTTGATTAGAGTATCTTGAATCGTTTTCCCTCATTAATACTACGATTATACGACCCGTTCAGGAAAAAAAAGCGAAAACATTGTCTGTTCGATGAGACAATTAATGTAAAAAATCACTAATCAGTCTTTGCGGTGGTAAACTAAAAATGATATACCGGAACAAAATTACGAAACTCAAGTTAGCTCGAGAATTTTGAACAAACTCAGAACCACTAAAGTAGTAGAAAAATGGTTGTTGATTTTGTGCCAAAAGTGGTTAGGACAGTATGGCATAACAACAAGTAGGCCAAGTAAAGTTAAGTCTCATAGATAATAATTATTTAAAGTGATTCATAACAAATCAGTGGCGAAGCCTGGAAAAATTTCAAGGGGGCGCAAATTGATTTTACTTTGTGTACTTACCCCCGATTGTGTGTTTTAAAGTATCCAATGATGATCGTTTTGATTTGGGTGAAAATGTTCTCAGTACAGTAGGCTACATCATTTTTATGATGCGAGAATTTGCCTTGAGCTCGTTAAATATAATCATATCGAAAGAAATAGCAAAAGTAAATTGACTCTTTGTCTCTCCTGCCCCCCCCCCCCCCCAACTTGTCCCTGATCAGATTTCTGTGAATATGCGTTTATTATCACCAGTATTTGTTTTTCATGAAAATATCATTGACTGAGATGGAGGAAATTCACTTTTATGTCATAGTTAATCGTAAGTTTCGTGACTTTTAATTTTTACGAAAACTTCGCAGTTTCATAATTTTAAAATAGCGGCAGCGCCCGCTGTTTTCGAATGCAGTAGCGGCAGCGGAAGCGCCGCTACTTCTTTAATTCAAGTAGCGGTAGCGCCGCTGCTTTTTTCGTCAAATAACGGCAGCGACAGCGGCGCTACTATTTAAGTAGCGGTTGCCCAGCTCTGGTTAAAAGGCAGTGGTGGAGTTTAACCGGTTTGCATCGTTCTATGGAAGTGACTCATAGAATTTTATTGGATCATGAAACCGGCAAGCATTTATACTTGCACCATGAGAAACAAAACCCGTGAAAAAAAATGAATCGTCCGGTCTTACGTATCAATTATAGTGTTAGCTTTAATTGTTGCGCTAACTATGCTGATAAATGCTCCCATACTGACTGATTTAATTTTTAAGTTGAATAAAGTCATGATTACTCTTGGAAAGGGACGTTTCGACAACGTAGATCCAACTGTCGTCATTAGCAGTGTAGATCTATGTATGCTAGGTGGTGCAAAACTGTGCCACCAAATGAATTTGTTTTAATTCAAAATCTAAAATCAAATCTTCATTGCATTTTGGGTATTATGCCAAGGCTTATAACGAGTGGCGAGGCCCATCTCCGCGGCTTAGTGTCCGGGCAACACAGCTCCGAAGAAACGTCGCAACTTGCAGCGGTGGCAAGCCGTTGCTGACACTGCATCCAAATTGCCCAGCAAGGAAATCGAACCGATAACCTCCTGCACCGATAACGATGTCTTTACCAGTTGCACCAATCAGCCGGTCTAATTAATCAAACATTAATTTTTCACATAATCCAAAACCCTTTTGCTTTTCCGTTCAACTTACATAACATATAAGCAGCGCCTTTAACTGTGCGAAATGTTGCTGGCGATAAATTCAGATAATTAGGAAATTCTTCTGCTGTTTCGTGCACAACCGGGACGGCTTTGACTTTTTCTTTCTTGCTCCGTTTGTTTTTCTTTTCTTCTTTTATAACTGCAGCAATTGCCGGAGTATGCTTTAATCCATAGATCCGTCTGAACTTCGGACCCAAGACAGGAGAATATTTATAGTGTTCTTCACAAAACCTAATAAAAAAATAAACCGTAAAACCATTACAATATAAAAAATTTAGCAAACAAAACTAAACAAATTAATCAAACCGGCCCATTAGCGTAGTAGCAACGCAACATCACTACCGTAGCGGGAAGTCTGGGTTCGAATCCCAAGCTAACTAAATCGGACTGTGTTACCAACGGCTATCTCTGTGACGTTTCTTGGGAGTTGGAAGCTGTGTTGCCCAGTCGCTAAGCCGCTGAGATGGGGTCACTCGTTACACGATTCGGCGTAATTTCGTAATTATAATGAAGCTTTGATTTGAAATTGTAGGCCTAATTATAATCAGTAAAAATCTTACTTTTTCCAAAAAACTAAAAGAGTGGGAAGGATGTTAAGAACGACTTTATGAAATAACTTCCTGTCTAGAAAACCACTTTGCAAGTTATGGAGAATATTTTCTCTCGTCCCAGGCGAAACATTCACCTTAAACATAGTCGAAAAGTAAAAACAATATCTTTTAACACTAAGCAGCTTTGTGATAAAGCGGTCAATTTTTTTTTTATAAAATACCATTATATTTATTAACACAGCAAGCTTTTTGTTGGTGGTGGCATACCATGTAACAGACTTCTTACTTGGAAGACAAGAATCAAAAACAGCACATGAAAAAGCAGCCAGCGGGTACGCATTCTCGACAACTATGATCTCGTTGGGAATATTACTACTGTTTAAAACCTTTTGGGGCTTCATAATCACAAACTGTACCATAGTTCATAGATGGTCTCATTTATCACACAATCATCTGTAGCAGTACGGTAGGTGGTTGCACTAGTCATGCAAAGTTGTACTTTATTGCCGCGTAATCTGCACGGTTGTCGCAAGCAGCCTCCCGAAACATACACCATAAGCGATTGGCTCCACACGACAATCGAAGATCTAGACGACAATGCTAGTCCGGGCATAATCGCTATTATAAAAATTTGGTTTAAGCGATAAGTTAGTGGAACTTGACAACTACATATTGTCCTTTTAAATAATTCATCGCAACTTATTCACGAAAGTAATGCCTGCACATGTGATAAAGCGAAAAGTCCGCGAGATTCAGACCTAGTGGTACAGTGCTGGTTACCGATCCTACGTGACGGGTTCGAATCACGACAGAACGCATATGGCATATAATAGCGGTTGGGAGCTGACTTGAAGAGCGCAAGCTCACTTCGCAATATTCTCAACTACTGTATAATTTTTACTGTATAATATAATTTGAAAATAACCTCAGATAGTTGGAATAAAATTTACAAAAAAATCCTTTTATTTAGGTTTAACTTACGCGGATTTCTGGTTGAATTGAAGAATCCAAGTAACACTTTACAACAAGCTGAGCTTTCATTTTCAATAATTTCCATTTTTCAGATTTTCTATCTTTTAAAATGTTTTCTTCCACTGACATGCAATATTCATCTACTCGCTTGTAACTACAAAAAAATGAAACAAAATGCACTTAAGAAAAGTCTTGTCAGCCTTGCTACCCACAGCCAACCTAGGCTAGACTCATTCCAGACTGTATAGACCTTGTCTTATGGTCGAAACATTAGGTTTTCCCTTGCAACTTTATCATCCAAAATACACATAATCAGTAAAGTGTAAAACAGAATAATTGTTACATTGAGGAAAATAAACCAAAAACCTTTTACTTTTTGAGTATTTGATCACCGCTTACAAAATCGCGCAGTCAAAAACGGCGTTTGCAAAAAATTCAGCCAAGAAGGTAATGGCCTAAGCAGAAAATATAAGACACATTTAATATGATGAAGTACGCCTTTTTGAGTATCACCCCCTTGTCTCACGGCCATGGAAACGACAACTCATCATTCCTAGTTAATACGCGGACCTTAATCGAAAAGCTATGTGGCGATATATGAGAAAATAAGAGCATTTTAACATGAAAGTGAGATATTAAGATATAGAAATATCCATCTCTATTTTATCTTTCCTAGACCCGCTTATTCTTGGGGGGTCGCGGGAACAGCTCTTCAAGTTGGAGCCTCCAAGCCTTCGATCTTCTGCGACAAAGGGTAGATGCTCTGGTGGAATGCCAAAACAAGACCAACAAAGATATTCTACAAAGTCTTGCCTTGAGTTCTGAAATCAACCGGTGTTGTGTAGAATATACAAACCAAAATCTTTATTTCATGTCACTGTAAAGATAAAACTTTACCATTCGATTTCTTTCCAAAAATTCAAATCAATTTTCCAAAAAATTGAAGTTGATCCATTTATCGTTGACGTAGCCATACTTGGGGCCTCTCTTTGGGGCTTCAGAACGACTTTTTAGACTTATGCTCAGTAGAAAACCCCCATCTGCGATAACTCTTTGATAAATTGATTAACATTTCCGTTTGAAAAAACCGTGAAGAGCCCAATCACGCGAAACAAGAATCTTTGCCAAAATAAGTTATTTATTTGTAAAAATCGATGTTAGTAGTTGATAGGTATCCGCAAGGTAGCCAAGTATAAAACTAAAAGTTTTATATACAGTAAATATTGTTTATAATGTCGGTAAAAAGGTTGATTTCTTGTACCATGAAGTTGCGAGGTACAGCAACCAAAAAATCTCATGCATTTTGCACTTATGTTTAACGGAATATTGTTTTTGCATTTGCATTTGCATTTTATACATTTGGATATTTAATCGATTCATCAACATATGCATTTGCACTTTTTGTTTAACCTAATATTGTTTAACCAGACAAGAGAGAGGGCAGCTTTATTGTTTTCCGAAGCTTTTCATTTAACTTTTTTCTGGGACAACCGTTAAAAAATGATGGCAAGAACTACAAAGTATGTTGTTTATCGACGACCGAAAACGAGGTAGAACAGTTACTGACCTAATTTTGTATTCTCGAGATAACTGCTGGTGCAGATGATGGCTCTGATTCAGCGTTCTCCGCTTGTTTCTTAAGGAAATTTGCAAATAATTTGACAAACTTGTCTTGTTTCATGTGATGTATGAACATAGCTGTTCTTTTGATAATGCGACAGAATACTTGCCAAGCCCGTTGCTATTAACATAATCAAAAAACCCGTCAGCTACGCTATGCACATTGCACAGCCAATCCGGGCTAGACACATTCCAGCCTATAAGGACTCTTTTACTATGTCCACATGTCCAATTTTTTGGTTCTAGTTTTTGCATCATAATCAATTTAATGATGTCACAATCAATTTTTTTAATTATGACATCAAGAAATTTATTATGACGCTGAAACCAGAATCAAGAAACGTGGACCTAAACCCTACGAAAATTGGACATGTGGACAGGATATTTGTTGCATTGCTCATCCTAAGCATCTCGAAAGATTTAGCCCAGGGTGAAGCCGGGATCGTTTATGGGCTGATACTTACAAATAAAATAAATTACAGCAGTGTTTTTACTAAGTATCTTTATGGTTCCACATTTTAGTTTTATGATTACATCACTGGTAATAATAATTTTCTGAAGGATTAATTTCTTTTATTTAGATAAACACTCCGTCAGAAAGTTGACAGTTTGACCCCAATCGGAAAATAATAATGCGCATGGGCAAGGCCAGGATGATTTCTAGAAGGGAGATAGAGATCAAAAAAGTGCTAATCCAGCAACTTTGCGCTTCTGAGTTCTTTAAAATCAAAGTGCTTCTAGGTAAACATGTCTAACCAAAAAATTAGGGGAGACTCCAGCCTCTTTGGACCTCTTTCTGTACACGACAATATTATGGCTGTTCAATCTTTAAACTTACTGTTTTAGCAGTAGTCGCTTTTTCTTTCGTTGCTGATGAATGTAATGCTGGATTGTTTGCTGACTTAGTGGAAGCATTAGGAAAAGTTGCCGCGTATCTTTGAAACCAGTTGTTTTTAAGCGACTTTGCCACTGCAGCTTGTGCCTGGATCAGCAAAGTTGGGCTTACAATATCCGACCTCGAAATTTCTCTGCAAAAAAGTAGGGGTCAATATAAGCCCCAACAAGACCCGAGAAGTCTGAATTTCCATGTCCATAGTGTCCACATTTCAGTGGACCGAAGCCGACGGTTTTCTGCGTCACAATTAAATTTTATTGTCATAACTCATAATCACATTTTTCAATTGTGATATCAAAATTCGATTGTGATACAGAAAACCCGTGGGCTTTTAGGCCACTTTAATTGGACGTGTCGACAGGGTAAATATAACCCCAAAACCTGAAGACTACCAAAAAAATTTACAGCAATCTCCCAGTTAAGTGGTGTTTCCTCAGTAATCTCCCAGTAAAAATAGTGTTTCCTCCAGTAATCTCCAAGTTGATATATCTGAAGCAGAAAGAGAAATTAATTACATCAATCTTTAGCTTATAAGCTCACCGATTTAACAGCAAGAAAGCGAAGAGATTCAATCTACATGTGCACATTGGTCGAAAGAATACAGACCGGTAATGTACCAGTACCTATCAAATTCCACAGTGGTAAAGCACCAGTAAGTGCAATCGCAATAACATAGTGTTCACTTTGGGATTAGTGGTAACGTTATGGATTCAGGATATGGTATGCTTTTTACACCTATGCATGTTTTAGTGTTAGAGGATTATTATACAGTACTGGTACCACTATGTCGCTACCTATGTAACGTTATGACATTTTTTCATTTGGCAACCGTTGTTACAGCTTAATTCCCAAAAAGTTTAAAATAATTATGACAGCTTATTATAATAAGCTGTCCCTTTCAAAATATAATCTTCTCATGACGTCTCACTATTGAGTATCCTGCAAAATAACAACCAACAATTTTATCTGATTGTATTGTTAAGCAATAGACTATCTTTTATCTTGTTTTCGGAAAACCAAAGAAAAGAATCTTCCGTCTCAGAAGAAAAGTTAGTCAAAAAAGCGATTGACTCTTGAATCAAAATTAGCCCAAAACAAAAAAAATAGCAAGCTGCTAACAAAAAGTAGCCTAAAAGTCGCAAGTTTTAAAATTTTGGCGCAAGAACGCTTTAAAAGTAGCCCAATTTGCGACTTTTAGCCCAATCTGGCAAAACTGGTCTTTGGCCAACCAAGTTGATTTACATTGGCGAATATAAAGAAAGGGCTGAAGGATTCTAATCCTATTACGTATTATAGTTGTACATAGATCAGCACTTCCATGTCTAAAAGCACAAACCTACAAGTACTTCTTCACTTCTTTGCCCCCTTCCCCCAAAATACCCTGGATTCGCCCTGATTAACAACTATGATCATAACGATTGACGTTATTTCTCGGTAAAAAGCATGGCTACTTTTATAACGGTAAAAAGTCATTGCGGCTCCTTTGTAATTTGTAACATCCTTGCTAAACGTGTTTTCAACCAGATACAAAAGGAATGCAACAATTCAAATGACCGGAATCTGTTTTGTTCGTGGGTGGACACTGTAGTATCGGTCGTTGAATCAAATATGCTTCTGCTCTTCCTCATAATTAAAGTCATGCAGAAAAGCCCATCATAAACCATTTAAGTTTGTTCATTCATAAATTGTAGAAATGTACGTAACTGATGTTTCACCCTATGTGGCATCTAGCCTGTCTTACAGGTTATTTGCAGTACTGTAAGTACAGAGGACCAAAGATCATAAAGGTGCTAAAGAATTTCAGTCTTGTACACTGAAACAGACTGATTCAAATATTATTAAAAAAGCCTTGAGATACCTATTTTAATCTCTTTTTCTGAACACAATTTATTTAAGACACGTTTACACAACTTTTGTGTTTTTGAATATAAATACGATTTAAATGCAGATATTCTTTACTCTCAATACTATAACACACTAACAGGCAAGATGTTTTTGTTTGTTAAGTTTAAGTCAACCTAATTGTTTATTTATTACTTATTGTTATTGTTTTTCTTTTAGTGAAATGCGTCAAGAAACAAAAGCAAAGTTAAAATCATTGTGGAATACAATGGGATGTTACAACAAAAACGAAGAAAGGAATAACAAAGGTTCACGGGGTACAGATGACACAACAGTTTAAAAGGATGTAGAAAGACCGACATTTGTGAATTTGTCCGATTTCGCAGATCTCCAAGCTCTGTACATCACATTATCCAGTTTCCTTAAGATGCATTTAAGAAAGTGTTATATTCCTAACTCTCAAAACTTTTATCACCAAATATTGTCATTGAAAACTCAACATTACGAGATTGCGTATTTGATCCAGATAGTACTATACCGGTACACTGCACCACTACTTTGACTTGGAACATTTTAATTTTATTTTCATTTTGTTGCTGGCGTGCTTCATTACCACTTTCTTCACTGGGTGATTTTAACATCAGTTTTCTCATTGATTTTTTTGTTGCTGAGATGTTAGTTTTTGCTCGGTTAAGAATGCCGTGAAAATTTAATGGGTGAGAACTGTGAGTTTACGCTATTGTTTTCTGGATGACATAGCTTAGCTGTTGTTTCAAATGACCTATAATGGATCTACTTAAACCAGATTGGATCAGAGCAGGAAAAATTGCCTAGCAGACTCAAGTCTAATAAGAAAGTTGTAAATATCAATTTTAATGTCAAAAGTTTGACCAGACTTCCAATATTGAACTTCAATTTACTGTTACCAGAAGTAGACGCTATACCCACGCGGCAAGAGCAGCATTGGAGTCAAGTACTCAACTTCCGAGCACGAGTACCGCAAAAAGCTTCGAGTACGAGTACAAGTACTGATATTGAAAAATGTACTAGAGTACGAGTACCGTAAAAAAGTTCGAGCACGAGTACTTTTACAAACTTAGCAGAACAATTTTTTAAGTTGTAACAGCTCAAAGTTTGTCGCAAAAACATAAACGAATACGTTTTTTCAGTGTTTGGGATGTTGAGAAGGCGCATCAATTTATTTACGGGTTTTATTGGCTGTAGTTTGCTATCGAAAGTTGATCTTGTTTGTTAGTTTGTTACTTCTAGCGAAAGCCAAATGTACTCGTGTACTCGGCGCTTTTTTTGACCGAATACCGAGTACATTGACCTTCGAGTACGAGTACTAACCGAGTACCAGGGGTTACGAGTACCCCAAAAGTGGTACTCGAATACGAGTACAGTACTTGAATACTCCATCACTGGGCAAGGGATAGTTGGACGAAGAAAGTAATCAAAAAGTTGTAGCCATAGCCCATAAGTGAGTAAAAGAAGTTCTTTGTTTAAGGCAATGTAGAGACGTGAGTAGACTCTTTGCTTCCCACCAACAGGCTATCTATACTCTTTCAGCTTTCTTCTACATTGAGCCAATCCACGCCATCGTAAGGGCACTGATAGTTTGCTTGATGATGAATGTGTCTGATGATAAAGAATAACGAAGGAGGTTGCCTACAAATTTTTCGCCACCCGTCTTCGGAAAATTTTAGGGTAAACCCCTAGGTGGAGCCAGCTCGATTTTCCATAAATTGTAACGTTATTTCATAAAATTCCCCATTTGTTTATAAAAACGTTGGTCGAAATGCAAATACAACGTAAGCCAGAGTTGTCAACGGGCCGAAGATGTGAAGCCCGACCTGAAGCGAACCCGAAACCTGACTTATCAGCCAGTCTGTGCCTGATTTAAAACCGAAATCAAAAACATCATTTTAAACTTTGAAAAAATTTTGATACAAAACAAAATGAGTTTTACCCATCCACAGTCACGCTAGTTACGAACAGCATTATTTATGCACTCAAGAAAATGAAACTGACCACCACGCACTGGGCTTGTAAGGTGTCTTTTTGCTTTATTCCAGCAATTGCGTAAACCCTATCACTCACTGAAAATCTCCATTTTGCTCCGGCGTCCGGCCCGATTGAAACCCGACATTTCTTCAAAATCCAAACCCGAACCCGGTTGACATCTCTCCAAGCGGACGTCGTATCACGTACAGTAATTATCTTTAAGGATGACATTTTGCCTAAATGTCATTGCAAAAATTGCGATAATGTGACCTAAGATGACCTATTGAAGAAATAAAACAGCATTATAATGACTCGAATTCATGTAATCTATGCGTTAACAAGTGAATATACATACACCAAATTACATATACAGGTAATTCTCACGTTACATTCAATCAAGCACGAAATTAATTTCTCAAAATGTCAAGTTATATAAATTATTCACCAACGTCAAGCAATATAGCTTGTAACATCTTGCTTACAAGTTTAAGCAGCGAAAATCAAAAGCAAAATTCAAATTCAACCATTTTAGGCGTGAAATTACCGTATCTTATAAAGCTGCATCGTTAAAAAAATCTTGAATGTTATGATTTGCATCTCAGTCTTCCCCTGGAATGGACTGAGCCTTTTTATTTTGGATCGTATTGAGCAGTTGACCAAGGTCTTCACCGAGGAGAGAACACCCAGTAAAAATTCACCTAAGAATAATTTATGTTGAAGAAAATGAGGCACGGGGCTATAAATGGTGAAAGAGTAAGCATTATTTTTACGTCCTTTCTAAGGTGGTCGAGGTTGCTCATCAAAATAAATGAATTCAGACATGATCAAATTTAGGCTGAAGTTGAAGACGGGGCTGTAAAAAAAAAGGCGTTAACTTCAGCTACGAAGCTTGTGAACTTAGTTATATAGCAAAGGAGGGGGGTTGTAAAACTAAGCCTGAAATACTAAAAAGTCGGGGTTAACTGCGAACTTGGCACGTTATTTGTCAATTATCATGGCTAGGTCAAAGGACCATGAAACAACTTGGAGGCTACGATAGACCTAAATTAATACGTCGTTGCTAAGTCCTGATGAAGAGCTTCACGGCGAAGCAGCTTGTTGGGGAATTCAATTTTGATATATTTATCTCTACGTTGCAGGTTAAAAACCTGCAAATGAGTTAAAGGTCGAAAATGAATTCTACTTATCCAACATTAATGCTCAATAGCAAGTAAGTTTGTTCCTATGCTTACATGAAGTATATAGCTTATATTTGACAATTTAAATCGGCATTCAAGCAAGTCCTGCATCTATCTGTTAGTCAAACATGCAGTAGGTCAGAAAATGTGATTTGGTAATACAATACAAAATATTTTTATCGGGAAAAAATTTAAATTGAATCCCATTGAAAAAGTTCCGGAGACTGCGAAACCGCTTTCCCTCCATAGTTTCCGGCCAAGTCAAACATGATGACCAGGCCAGTCGAATCCATTGTGTAAGTCAAAAAAGTACAATTACCCTGTCCAACTCCACCTTTAGGCTCGCGGTTCTTGCTGAGTCATCATGCTTAATTTCTGCATCATAATCAATTTCTTGATGTCATAATCACTTTTTTTAATTGTGACATCAAAAATTGATTATGATGCAGAAATTAAGCATGATGGATGACTCAGCAAGAACTGCAGGCCTAAAAAAGCCCACTGAAATTGGACACGAGTACAAGGTAACTATGTACCAGGGCGTATCCAGGGAAGCACCAGAGTACTACCCTTCCCCCTATTTGACGTACGAAGACCCTTTTTTAAAGATTAACCACTGAGAACAAACGAAAAGCGGGCTTTCTTAAGTTGCAGCTTCACCAGTGGTAATACTACATCGTCGCTTCAGTAATAACTACTTTTATCATAAATTCTCACAGGTGAAGCAGCGCAACCTTTTTTTGCTGAAGGGTCTGCTCTACCCGTGAGAATTTTCGGCCAAAAATAATTATCATTGAAAAAATTATCACTGAAAGCGACAATTTAAAATCATCACTGATGGAGACCGTTGTATTGTGTAAATCCGAACCTGCCCACCCTGAATTTTTCACGAGCTACTTCCCTGCATGTAGGCTAGCTGTGTTCTTGATATTTCACACCAGCTGTCACTTTTTAAATCTACAGCCAGTGATTGGAAGTGGCGTTATTAGCAAACTATTGAAGGGAAAATTGAATTTGAGGGAACCTGTGAAGTGGTCTTAAGTTCATCGAATTGGATGCAGTCAACCGAATGTGTCATAGGCGATCGGCTTCAGCCATGAATGGAGCTAGACCCGAAGGATTGCATGTAACCTTTAACCAATGCGCTACCAAGTACCGCTATATGCCATGAGGCTGAATACCAGAACAGGAAGTTTGCATTTGTTCTTTGCTCATGGAGTCAATGGCTATAAAACAGCCATGACATCAATTGCTGAAATTTTGAATTTTACTTTTTTCAGTTTCTCTTTTGTTCTCCCTTTCAATCAAGTTGGCGAAATCATCTATGCTGCAATCATTGCTCCTCTTTGCTTAATAGGGGTCATTGGAAATATAACCACTATAACAACAGTGCTGACGTCATCAAACTTAAAGTAAGCAAAGCTAAATAGTAGAAGCATTTATCTTTTTTAATCGATTAATACGGATCTCAAAAACCTTAAAACTATGAAAACTTTGCTCAACAAAATACATTGTGGATCCATGGAATAGTTATGCTGTATCAGAAATACAATAAATGTTATACAAGTTCTCCCTCGCAACCTTTTCATCGCTTTGTGGAAGCCAGTGATTAAAAGACTATCAACATCAACAGCTCAGATGGCCGAGTGGTATAGAGCGTCTGTCTCTTGAGCTGTAGACTCGGGTTTGATTCCGAGTCGGGACAAACCAATGACTTTAAAATTGGTATTCACAGCTTCCCTGCTTGACGCTCAGCATTAAGGGGACAGTGTGGAGAACAAGCCGGCAAGTTTACTTGTTGTGCCGTTGGAAAGGCACTTAGCGGGATTCCCCCATCTTGGTGTGATAAACAGATGGCTGTCAACTTCTAAGCGAGCTCGTATAGCGCTTTGATCGCTTTCTCGTAATAGGAGGATAAATATGCAACTAACTAACTAAGTAACTTTCAAAAATTCAGAGCAATTTCCCATACAGGCGCCGGTTGGCGTAGCGGTTGAAGACTCCGTCAACGGTGCGCAGTGATGGGCACGATTAACTTTTCTGTACCAAAGCGATAACGATAATCGATAATTTCAAAAATGCTCTAGACGATACCGATAATTGATAAATCTCAATTTCTTAAAGCGATATCGGTAATCGATAAATTATCGCCGATAAATTTTTCCGATAAATGTTGCGGTAAATTTTCAATGTGTTTGACGAAGTTTTTTTCTTGCAAGTCAAATCACAAAAGTGTTTTCCAGATTTTTCAAGAAAAGAGACCAGTTCACAGACTCTGCTGTGGGATTAAACACAACAAAGAGAGATTTTTTAAATTGCAACAAGACTTTATCGACGGCGTGAATTTCGCCATAACGCCAACTACCTAACTTTGAACACTGTGTGCATGAAGAACCGTTTATCGCGATAATTTATCGGCGATAACAAAATATATTACAAAAGCGATACCGGTAATCGATAAATCCAAACTATTTTGAGCGATAACGATAATCGGTAAAAAACTATCGCCGATAACTATCGTCGATAAATTATCGCGATAAATGCCCATCTCTGACGATGCGGGAGGTCTGGAGTTGATTTCCGGGCCGTTCACATCGGACGCGGTGTCGCCAACAGCTGGTCACCGCTGCGAAGTTTCTTTGCAGTTGAGTTGCCCAGTCGCTAAGCCGCAGAGATGGGCTTCGCCACTCGCTACATGCATCGGCGTAATACCACGAGTATAACGAAGATTTGATTATTCATGTTTAATATTTTTAGGGCAACGTGGTATCATCTCATTACGAGCTTGGCGGTTTCAGACTTACTTTCAGCGTGCATTAGTCCCTTGTTTTTGTACAGTCATACTTGGGGGTTTGAAACGTGGTATTTACCAGATATTTTCTGCAAAGTAAGTAGGCTACATTGTAGCTTATCGACAGTGGCCTACTACTCAACCAACTAATTAAATCAGTTGCGACTACCAGACTTGTCAGCAACTTCAGTCCTCAAACATCGTGGAACTAACTTTATAACCGAAGAAAAATTTTACTGTCTCACAACCAACTGGTTCAAACTGTCTTCTCTTTAATGCACTTGGGCTTCCAAAATTCAGTACCATCTCTTTCAGCTAGCACAAAATTAACACCTGACCTGTTCAAAAGACAATTATTTGACAATAGCCACAGCAACTCAAAAACTTCGACTAGTCTTGTTGAACCAAGACGCTTTGACAACGAGCAGTTTTTAGTTCAATTGAGATAAATTTGCTACTAGAAGAATGAGTAAAACGTAAGAGCAAGTTCGATTCCATTGTGCAACAGCAAAAAACTCAAAAATGACGCTGTGATTGGGTTATGTTGCTTTTGATTGAATTACTTTCGCCCAGTTTTTGGAAACTGAATGACCAAATTAAAGCCATAGCGTAAAAGACTTGTAGATGGTAGGAATAGCTGACGTTTTTACTGTAAACCAAGGTTGAATGGTGGCGAATGGGAGGCTACATCCGTTGTAAAATAACGATATGATTTCCCTTTCTCAGAACGCAGGAAAACAAGCTAATGAATGGATGACTTTACAAATTGTGCGCTTGGTCATACGAAACTATTGTGTAAATGTGAGCAGAAAAGGGGACATGTTGCCTCCTCATGCTCTTAGACGGCTATTGCATGGTTGGCCTACAGCAACAAGTGGGATGTTACTGCAAATATTGCAATTTTTTTTATTCTTATCATCTACAACTCTTTGGAAAATGGTTACAGAAAATGTTAACGAGAAATAAAAAGCTGGAAAATGCTTACGAGAAATAAAATAAATTTTGAAAAGCGACAAGCAGGCTATTCAATTTTCCAGTCTCAGGATGGAGCTAGGCACCAACTTTGATCTAACACACTGTTTTTCATTTAGATCACGTGGAGCGTGGATATTTGGACCACCTACGTTACAACGTTGCATATCCTGTGGTTCGCCACGCTAAGGCTCGTTTCTTTGCAGCGTCCTTATCGGTTTAAAACTTTTGCTGAAGCGTATGGAAAGGTCAGTAAGCTATGCATTATAAATTTTCACGCTGTAAGTTTAAGAAAAAAAATGGTATAAAATCTTCAAAGTATTATGTTAGCCATAATTTCCACACGTTTTGAAATCCATACACCTATCCTCAGTTATTTATTTATTTTCTATCTTCGAAAAAATAACCTCAGTTATTTATTTTCTATCTTCGAAGCCCTTCCATTGGTCTTCATGTTAACAGCAGCAGTAAATTTAATTTGAATGGCTTCGATAAAAGTTAATGCTTTTTTTAAGCACAGCATTTGTAATACAAAATTCTTAACTAAAAACCTTCTTGTGTTGCCAATTTTTGGCACAAAAGCTAAAACCTACAAAGCTTATGCTAGGCACAATACGCCAATTGGTGAGACTGTGGTGACAGACAATAATATCGCAATTGGTCAGAGTGTTGGTAGACTATATGGACAGAATGGCTTGATGGTATTACTGCATTCTCTTGTAATCTAAAGAACCATGTTGCATAGAACCAGGTTTGTTTTAGTAGTAAAACAGCGATAATGACTGCCATTAAACTTTTGTGTGCATCAATACTTAGCACCAAGTCGCATTACTTTACTATAAAATTATTTAGAAATCTATTATAATTATTTGGATCGTGGCGGCGGGTGCAGGTTTCGTCCCTTTTATGCTTATGATCCGAGCAAATGACCGAGATAGAAGTCTGCCAGTCATATACTCCATGTGGGCTCACTGTGGTGTGGCACAAGACAGGTAGGCTGTTGTATAATATCTGTTTCATACAGCGCATCTTCCCCGCAGTTTGCTAACAAGGGTTTTCACAGCATCATTGCTTACAAGGATTAAGTTCCATAGAATAAAATACGGACTCATGTCCAAAGCAAAGCAATGTCGAATTAAATTTACCACAGGGCTGTAATCACGGCAACAAATATCATTTTGTGTGGGGGACACACGAAGGACAATTTCCACGATATTATTTTACGCTATTAACCAGGGCAGGATTTACCAAGAGGCTAAACAGGCTGGAGCCTAGTGCCTCGGGCTAACGAAGGGGCCTCGTCACAAACAACGAAGACTATTTTTAGATTGACCATCAAGACCTGTAGGCTATATACGTAGAGATGGATCTGATCATTTGTTCACCAGGGCCTCTCATGGTCTAAATCCGCCCCTGGCTATAGCAAGCATTTGCAGCTTTGTTATTAACAAGTTGTTTTCAACAGATTACTTTAGCTTTCACTTACTCAGTCTAGAATGTATACCCTTGGTACATTGAGTAACTTTCTACTCAATAATTCACTTTACGGTAGCTTTCACTTATTACTCATGTTACTACTTGGGGAATGCTGAAGCTTTAGATTTGTTTTTAATTATTACAATTTGTTGATGTAAAATAACGAAAGGTTATTGAAGTTTGGAGCATTTGAAGTTATAACTGATTAATCAGTCAGTGTATTTTTTAAAGGATGTTATGGTTGTTGTGGTATACTCGCATTGGTTACCCCATCTTCATCTACATACCGTTCGTGTTGATTCTTTGTCTGTCGTTTGCAATTGGAGTGAAAGTTCACGTGCTACAAAGAAAGCGAAATGCTTTACAACGTAATTTCGTAAAATATATAGTGGACCATCAGTATTTCAGAAATGCTCTGTTTATTTTTTCAAAAAGTAGAGGCTATAGAAATACAGTAATTAATTTGAATATTTGGTCCTTCCTTTTTTGAGAATGAGGGCCTAATATGTTTTATTTTATGCGTAAGGTGGTTTCAGAGAAGTTGAAGTGAAGAGAAGGCAAAAAGAAAACCAAATTGTTTTCCAGCTGGCACTAATTGTCGGTTCTTTTCTTTTTGGATACTTTCCTATAACAGGTAAGTGCTAGTAAAGATTTTTACCGCTCCATCAAAACCTAACTCGCGAACAGTTTGTGTTGTCGTCATTGATGGCCTTTGCGCAAATGAATGGTTCATGCCTAGCCCAAAATTTTTTGAAGTGCACGTCCTTATGGATTTAGGGGTTCGTTATTTTGTACAGTAAATGCGTTTAAACTGCAATAGCTTTTGTTAAAGGAATACAAACATGAGTAATTTGGTCAAAATGGCATGCTACTGCGTGTGATCGAGAAGCATGTGCTAGTGTTAGATGACGTGCGTATTGGGCTTTGGGCCTGTACTTTATTCGCAATTTTTAAATCTTCCCAGCAAATCCTCTGGTTGCATATTCCACATACAGATTGCAATATTTACTAGCTTACTAGCAGTGGTGTGGCCAAGGAGGGGCACCGAGGCACTCCCCCCTTTTTGAGGTATAAAAACGGGGCTTCTTATTTTCTAAATCCCGACCTGCCCCCATCATTTTTTCGCTGGCAACTCCCTGGCATGGCTACTTCATTTATCGATAATACATATTAATTTCCAGCTTTTCACTTCTTTATCTTCGGAGCTTCATTCACAACAGATCAAAATTACTGGAATTTAACGTGGCGTTTCGCCGTCATCGCCCACATGCTTCTACGAGTGAGTGAATGCCTCAACCCCATTTTCTACAACTTGTCATCCACGTACGTAGATGAAATTATATTTCTGGTGTTTGTCTTTGGTCAACCACGCTTTGATTGTCATTGGCGAATACAGAGAGAGGGCTGAAGGGTTCTAACCCCACCCCGCATTTTAGTAAAGTATAGATTAGCACTTCCTTGTATAAAAGCACAAACCTACAAGTACTTCTTCACTTCTTTGCCCCCTTCCCCCAAAATACCCTGGATTCGCCCTGATTAACAACTATGATCATAACGATTGACGTTATTTCTCGGTGAAAAGCATGGCTACTTTTATAACGGTAAAAAGTCATTGCGGCTCCTTTGTAATTTGTAACATCCTTGCTAAACCTGTTTTCAACCAGATACAAAAGGAATGCAACAATTCAAATGACCGGAATTTGTTTTGATCGTGGGTGGACACTGTAGTATCGGTCGTTGAATCAAAATATGCTTCCGCGCTTTCCCATAACTAAAATCACGCAGAAAAGCCCATCATAAACCATTTAAGTTTGTTCATTCATAAATTGTAGGAATGTACGTTACTGATGTTTAACCCTATGTAGCATCTAGCCTATCTTACAGGTTATTTGCAGTAATGTAAGCACAGAGGACCAAAGATCATAAAGGTGCTAAAGAATTTCACGAGTTTTGCACACTGAAACAGAGCGATTTAATATTAAAAGAAAAGCCTTGACGTAGTTATTTTAATCTCTTTTACTGAACACAATTTATTTAAGACACGTTTACACAACTTTTGTATTTTTGGACATAAATACGATTTGAATGCAGATATTTTTTACCCTCAACACTGTAATAAACTAACAGGCAAGATGTTTTTGTTTGTTAAGTTTAAGTTAACCTAATTGTTTATTTATTACTTATTGTTATTGTTTTTCCTTCAGTGAAATGCGTCAAGAAACACAAGTAAAGTTACAATCATTGTGGAATACATTAAGATGTTACAACAAAAACGAAGAAAGGAATAACAAAGGTTCACGGGGCACAGATGACACAACAGTTTAAGAAGGATTCGGAAAGACCGACATTCGTGAATTTGTCCGATTTCGCAGATCTCGAAGCTTTGTACATCACGTTTTCCAGTTACCATCAGTTGCATTTATGGAAGTGTTATATTCGTAACACCCAAAAATTTTATCACTAAGTATTGTCATTAAAAACGCAACATTGCGTGATTGCATATTTCATCCAGATAGTACTACCTTGACTTGGAGCTTTTTAATCTTAGTTTCGTTTTGTTGTTGGCGTGCTTCATTATTACTTTCTTCACTGGGTGATTTTAACATTTGTTTTCTTATTGATTTCTTTGTTGTTGAGATGTTAGTTTTTGCTCGGTTAAGAATGCAGTGAAGATTTAATTGGTGAGAACTGTGAGCTTCTGCTATTGTTTTCTTGATGACATCAGGAGCGTAACTAGGATCAGCTGAGAACCTGGGCAGTGGCATTTCCCAACATCGGCGTGTTTTCCGCCCAAAGACAGGTGAAGAGCAAAAAAAAGGTCATCACCTCCGCATATGTCCACTTTGGCCAAAGTCAAGTGAAGAGCAAAAAAAAGGTCGTCAGGTCAGAAGATGTTCACTTTTCCGCCCAAAGTCAAGTGAAGAGTAAACAAAGCCGCGGCCCCTAGCGCCGCCTTTGAACACCTGGAAAAAGACCCTGTATATTTGTCCCCCAAAAAGCCTAGTTACGCCACTGGATGACATAGCTTAACTGATAGGTTCATAATGACCTATGATGGATCTACTTAAACCAGATTGGATCAGAGCAGGAAAGATTGTCTTGCAGACTCTAGTCCAGGAAGAAAGTTGTGAATACCAATTTTAATGTCAAAGGTTTGACCAGATTTCCAATATTGAACTTTAGTTTAGTGTTACCAGAGGTAGACGCTATGTCCACGCGGCAAGGAGTGACTGGATGAAGAAAGAAATCAAAAAGTTTCAGTATATAGCTATAAGAGGAGTAAAAGAAGTTCTTTGGTTAGAGACGTGAAAAGAGCTCTTTGCTCCCCACCAACATGCCATCTATATTCTTTCAGCTTTGTGTTTCCTTCTGAGCCAATCCACGCCATCGTAGGGGCACTGATAGTTTATCCTCTTCGTGCTTTTGGAGTAATTGCAAACACTGTCATTACTGTAACTGTCCAGAAATCACCAGCTTTAAAATGGAAATAGCCTCACATGTGTCTGATGATGAAGAATAACGAAGGAGGTAGCCTACAAATTTTTCGCCACTCGCCCTCGAAAAATTTTAGGGTAAGCCCCTATGTGGAGCCAGCTGGACTTTTCATAAGTTGTAACGTTATTTTATAAAATTCCTCATTTGTTTATAAAAACGTTGGTCGAAAATGTAAATACAATTCAAGCCAGAATTATCAACGGGTCAAGGATATAGAGCTCGACCCGACCCCGAATCCTAATTTATCAGCCAGTTTGAGCCCGATTTAAACCCAAAATCATTAAAACATTACTTTAAATTTTGAATAAATTTTAATACAAAACAAAATGAGTTTTACCCATCCATAGTCACACTAATTACGAACAGCAATACTTATGCACTCAAGAAAATGGAACTGACCACCACGCACTGGGCCTATAAAGTGTCTTTTTGCTTTATTCCAGCAATTGCGTAAACCCTATCACTCACTGAAAATCTCCATTTTGTCCCGGCGTCCGGCCCGATTGAAACCCGACATTTCTTCAAAATCCAAACCCAAGCCCGGTTGACCACTTTGATCCGAGCGGACGTCGTGATATCACGTAACTACCTATGTCTTTAAGGACGAAATGTGGCGCAAATGGCACTGCAAAAATTGCGATATTGTGACCTCAGATGACCCAGTGAAGAAATAAAACAGCATTATAATGACTCGAATTCATGTCATCTATGCGTTAACAAGTGAATATACATACACCAAATTACATGTACGAGCGTAATTCTCACGTTACATTCAATCAAGCACGGAATTAATTTCTCGAAATTTTAAGTTACATAAATTATTCACCAATTGAACGTCAAGTAAGAGCTTGTAACACCTTGCTTACAAATTTAAGCAGCGAAAATCAAAAGCAAAATTCCAATTCAACCATTTTAGGCGTAAAATTAATCACCGTACCTTAATCTGCATTGTTAAAAAATTCTTGAATACTGTGATTCACAACATAGTCCATTGAGCTTTTTCATTTTGGGTTGCATCGGGCCGTCGACCAAGGTCTTCACCGAGGAGAGAGCACCCAGTGATAAATCCACCTGAAAATAATTCATGCTGAAGAAAAAGAGGCACAGGGGATAAATGGTGCTAGGATAGGAATCATTTTTACGTCTTTTCTAAAAGGTTGTCGAGGTTGTTCATCAAAATGAATGAATTCAGACTTGATCAAACTTAGGATGAAGTAGGAGACAGTGGTACACCCAGGACTGTAGCAAAAAAAAGACGTTTAACTTCAGCTACGAAGTTTGTGAACTTAATTAGTTACAGTAGGAGAAAGAGGGGTTGTAAAACTAAGCCTAAAATACTAAAAAGGCGGAGTTAATTGCGAACTTATTACTTTATTTGTCAATTATTACGGCAAGGTAGAAGGGCCATGAAATAACTTGGGAGGCTATACGATAGATCTAAATTAACGCATCGTTGCTAAGCCCTGAAGAACCTCGCGGCGAAGCAGCTTCTTGGGGACTTTTAAATATTCTTTTATTGGTGACTTACTATGTTGTATATCGTTGCTAAAAACAATAGTTATTCGTTAGTTTATTTAAAAAGATTAAATTAAGCATGAATCCGACTGTTTCTTCGGAATCTTCTACCAAGTAAATTTATAGTTTACACGTAGTATAGTACTAGTATAATGCTGATGTTTAGCGCAGGTCCGCCGAGAGGGGGGGCAGAAGTGGTCACTGTCCGGGAACGGAGGGGGGCCCGGGATTCAGAATTGTCAGGTTTAGAATGCAAAATTTATCTGCTCAAACTACGGCCTGCGGATGCGATGATGTTTTTTTTTGATTTCGGGCCGAAATTCGAACATGTGCGGACGCTATGACCTTATTTTGCTCATCACTAGATGTTGAGCCGAAATTTGAACATCTGCGGACGCTCTGACCCTTTTTTGCTCATCACGTTATTTTGAGGCATCACTGGCCAAAGGGCCCAAACGAAATTTTTGCCCCGGGGCCAAAAATTTTTCTCGGCGCCCCTGGTTTGGCGTGGCAATGACGTAGCCTACAGCGGAATGTGAAACAAACAGTTTCATCGAGAACACCACCATAATTTTGTAGGCCTACTCTATGTATAGCTGGTTTTGAATTTTGAATCCTTCAGATATTGTTTCAAAAAGGGTAAGCCAAGTAGGCAATAGACAAGCAAAAATATTTCAGCAGGTACGTTAAATCAATTTTTTTCTACATCTTTTCGTATTTTTCCAGTTTCACGTTTGTTATTCCATTCAAGCCCATTGAAGCCCTCGCCCTCACTCTCACAGTTTATCCTCTAGCTGCGTTTGGAATAATTGCCAATTTTGTCACCATTGTGACCATCCAGAAATCACCAAATTTAAAAAAGTGAGAATGTTAATTTACGTAGGTCTAGACACAAAACTTAATCATGGCCACTATAGTTTGTGAGCAACAATTCATACAGCCCCACCATTATCATTACTAAAAGTCAAAAATATTTCAAATCACACGAAACTACAGATTCCACTGCTGATTCAAGTTTCATTTACAGTAGCACCCACCAAGCCTACTGGCTTTAGCTTTCGCGTCGCAGTTGGGAAGCTAAGGTAGATAT
The DNA here is from genome assembly GCA_964006365.1 of Trididemnum miniatum. NCBI lineage: Eukaryota > Metazoa > Chordata > Ascidiacea > Aplousobranchia > Didemnidae > Trididemnum > Trididemnum miniatum. Next base: position 5,708,144 of record OZ023244.1, read on the forward strand.
TTAGGAGAGGTGTACCAAAAATTCAAACCCAGCGTAGTGAATACTGAAAGATCAGCTCAGGCGTGAATGTGGAGAATGAAATGGAAATGGTCAAATACAGTGGGTCTATACATAAATCACTAGCCTAAAATATGAAGCACTGATGCTACGATGCTGCTTAACTTCAAAAGTTAAAAAGCGCCAAAAACAACCCAAATCGTGAGGGCTGCACCCGACCTCTAAAAAATTACTTGCACGACCGTATTAGGACTTAAGGGGAGGCATGCTTTTTTTCATACCCGATTTTAACGCTAGCAGCTGACCTTTCTTTAGAGCACACGATTCACCGCGAAAACCTATGACGCAAACGTCGGGGAGCCCGCACCCCTCTCCCTTAATCTAGCCCTGATTACTTGCACTAGAACCAAATTACTTCTTTCAGAAGACTTGGGAGAGCTCTTATAAAATCCGGAATAAAGCAAAGTAGCTTCTTTATTGTGAAGTTACAACACGCCCTCTTACGATATTCAACTGATGAACAAAAATTGTACCGTTTTTTTGCTCGTGCTCAGTTTCTTGTAGCCTTCAAGTTAAGACGAAGAAAAACAAACGGTTGGATGGCAGAGAGCTGATTATGTAGTCCGTCATTTACACTGGCAAGACTCAAACCACTGAGCAAGCACTTCTCAAAATATTATTTTCAGTTCTTATTTCAGATCAACATGGAACCAACTGATCATCAGTCTCTCAACTTCTGACCTACTTTCAGCAATGATAAGTCCAATCTACTTTAATATTTTCACATGGGGCTATGTAGATTGGAACTGGCCCGAATTTTTGTGCAAAGTAAGATAGAATGCAAATTGCCAAAAGCATACAAGCCTAGTATGGGATTTGCTTACAGGTTTAGAATGGCTGAATACTAGCTGCATTGCTGTCTACTACTGAAAAAAATTTTAAGTCTAATTTAGGCCACCTTACATTTAGTTGCATGTGATCAAGTGAAACTGCTATTAAAGCCAATGAACTGTAAATTGAACTGAGTTAATACAAAGGAAACTGTAAACAGGAGCGAATCCAGAAAGGTGATCGCCCCTTCCGCAAGCTTTTGCGCACAACTCTGTGTGCTGTTTTGCATTCGAGGCAGCGGCTACTAGAATCTATTGGGGCGAAGGACAACAAAGACTTTTAAAGACAGCCGTACTTATCTGCTAACGCCCCAGGAAAACCGATTTTTTTCTAAAATAAAATTTCGGCTAATTTTTTAGTCCCCCCAAAACATATAGGCCTATTTGATCTTTCCTACATACTTAGTCTTTCCTACGTAGGCCTATCGTTACGGTTACGTTATGATTTGAGAAGTCCAATGTATGGCCAAGCATTATTACATGTCAATAAAACATTACCAGAAGTTCGACCCCAACCCTGAGCAGAAGCCCTATGGTTACATTATGTTTTTTGTAGTTTCTGCGATTTAAAATATTCATTATTTCACATTAAAAATACGGTAAGCCTATGCTCGCAAATTTTGAAATGATCACAAGGAAGCTGCAAGTAGGGAGAAGGTGGGGTTGTTTCGGACAAGATTTACTTTTGTGACTCTAGAGCAAGATTAAAAACGTGGAATAACGAACTCTTTGTACAAAATTGTAGATAGCCCTTTGACTTCATCATGAAATTGTTCGAGAGTGCAATAGCCCCAAGCATTAGGTCATTACTTACAAAAATGCAAGGTGGTCTAGTACGTCCGAACTTGCTCTAATAGTGGGGTACTTTCTGACAAGCTATGGGGTAGTCTCGGGCATGAAAAAAGAAGGCAAATTTATTACGATGAAAAAGCACTCTGCATCAATTTCCGCTGATAGAAAAAACAGCTCGTTTCAGTTCAATTCACATGCACAGTTTCAAAAGTTTACCTCATATATTCAAAGGAAATTTACCGAATGAAAGAAAGAGACCATGCCAGATCTCAATAGTTTGGTAAAATTAAATGTTCTATTATTTAAAATTCAAATTAAGAAGCGTAAAAATGGACGTCGAGAAGACCCAGTAATTTGTGGCAGTGGCAATTTGAAAGCAACATCTTCTCGTGCTAAAATTATTTTCATATTTGATTTAAATTCATTTTCAAATTTGAAAACAATATGTTCACATGCTATTTCGAATGGTTTGTTATATATGTCCGAATTTACCCCACACTCAGCCCGACTAGCAAAAACCAAACTCATCCTACACTACTTAATTTTTTTTTTAAATTCATCTTGTCTGCGTGTTTTTTTATATATGCCTGACTAGTATCAATACTAGACTTCAGCTTAAACTGCAGCTGCCATGCTAGCACAAAACCTTATGATTTCGTCTCATTTGATTTTACTTTTTCGTTAAAAATCGTGAATATCAAATTCAACAAAAAACTACTTGATTTTGCTACCTAACCAATACGGCGATTGAAAGAGAAGATTGCGGTGACTGTAATAGGTCACATGATGTTGCAAAAATAAAACCGGAAGTGGTTGGTCCGAACTAGCCCCATGTCCGAAATAACCCCACCTTCCCCTACGTGACAATTTTTCAAGTAATGCTTTTGAAAATATGAAAACCCCTGGGTTCCCATTGGTTAATTCATAATTGCAAGTTTCTCTCCACCTCACCTCAGTATGTCTGCATGGCTACATGTAGGCCTATATCTATTCACCACACCTCACTACACATCTGTTTCCACAAATGACTTTGTTATAATGCTTTCGCAGCTTGCTTATGGAGTTGATGCCTGGACCTCTTATGTCACGACTCTGCATATTCTCTGGTTTTCTATCTTGCGGTATATTTCGCTTCAATGGCCTCATCAATTCAAGACTTTCACAGCTAATTATGGAAAGGTATACGGTGCTGCAGTCAGAAAACGAAAAATGACTAATGTTTCTCTTTGATAGAAATCGATTGTGGTGATTTGGGTGATCTCGACTTTGGCTGGCTTCATTCCAAGCGTCATAATGATGCGCGCTGTTTCTCGCGACAGAACGAAATTCTCACCGTTTGTACACTGGGGGTCATGCGGAGGATCGCCGGAGTGGTAGTTAACAACTTTTTTGTTCGGTTTATTTGGTAGCATTTCAATTTCTCTGCACGAGAGATATAGCGTGTTTGCTTAAGAATCACTAAAAAGTATTACCATTGGAAACTAAGGACCACTGCTTATGGAAAGTTATTAAAATGTGGTGTATCATTGTACCTTTTTCTATTTGGAATGGCAAATATTTACAAAAACGTGAGTAGTGGGGATAGTTTGGTGCCACCTCCCCTATAGAATGGCTTTCACCAAATTATTTTTAATCCCACAACCCGTCGGATGATGAAACCCATCTTGAACCCCCATGTTCAAAAAATTGTAGGCTGTAGGCCTACCAGTAGGCTTAACTGTATTAGGATGGTTTCTATAGGCTCATAGATTTTACCCCTCGACTTAGTTTCAGACATTGGGGCAGCCGCTACTTAAATCATGCTGAAACGCAATAGACTAAATCTATTTTTGATTGCAGCTGCAAATAAGTGGGTTGCCCCTGGAGGCAGGGGCGGATCCAGTGGGGGGACCATTTCCATAATTTCGAACCTCTTCATAACAATATACCTTACTCGCCTTAAACACGCACAATCGAAACTGTGTGAACAAAATGCATCATATTCGGTGAAGCACTCAAAGTTAGAGGCCAAAAAAAATAAATAAACAAACTTTGCCTGAAAATTGTTCAAAAAGCACTAAAATGGCCATTAGCCTACAGTATGCAAATCTTCAAAAATTTTCCGGCAGAGCATGCCCCCGGACCCCCCAAGAGTCGTTTTTGTTGCTTAAGTTTCTTAGAATTAACTCTGCCGGAAAAAATTGCGCTTGAAAAAAGTGACGAAATTTGGTGCCCCCTTCCTAAAAAAATTCTGAATGCGCCCCTGACATGAAACAATTTCAAAAGGCTTATTTACGCCCGTTTGCGGGTCTGAACGTCTTAACATCTTTTGTATTTAGTTGACGTTCAGCTTAATTCAAAATTACAACCCCCCCCCACCAAAACTTTCCGGATCCGCTCCTGCCTGGAAGCCTGTAGCTAGGCTACGGGTAACTTAGTTGTGGGTTGGAATTGGAAGTTATGGGCCTTTTCACTGGGCATCGTTGCTTGTGGCTGGTTACCTGCTATAAGGGAGGGAACAACCTGGAATAGAAAATGAAGTCGAAATGCTTGGGATGAGCATTGAGCAATGAAGCAAAGAGTCTTTACAGTCTGGTCTGGGATGAGTCTAGCTTGAATAGACTGTGTGTAGCAAGGCTGACGAGACTAACTAATATACATTTGTTTTCAGGGTGTTTGCGGCATACTGGTTTTTTCAATTTGCATATCCAGTCTTTTTCTACATGCCATTGGTTTTGACTACTTGCTTTTCCGTGAAAATTGGAATAAAAATCTTTGCTTTAAGAAAAAAACGAAATGGGAAAATCGGTAAGGAAAATATAGGTGGAAATTTTCTGATTTCAAAAATTTAAAAATTCCTTTCCAAATTTTGGTACAATTATGCCAAGCAGGAAGCTGTTTGCAGATTTTACGTCTCTGTTGTTCTAACAGCACGTCAAAATCTAAGTTAAATTTTTTTTTTAAATTGGAAGGTAGCAGTACCGAAAAGTACAAACATCTATGGAGAAAAGTAATCTTTTTACATGCACTTGCAAAGCTCGGGTAAGTTTTCGTTTGAAGGTCTTCGGATATGAAGAAAGTTGTAAAGTAGGTTAAATTAGAGTTAAATTCACTTTGAATTTCCGAATCCTTTGACCCTACTCCAAATACCTTCAGGTCAGACGATTCTTGTTAGTTGTTTAATTTCATAGTTTACGAATGGTAAAAAACAGAATTAGTCTGCCAATTCAATTTGCAGAATTTTTTAAAGCCCTATTCAATTTTCAGAATTTTTTTAAAAACTTGAAAAAAGATGCACCATTGGCGTTAAGTTCGCGATTAAGACTGCAAGAATGTTTCTTGATTAGTAACGCTCCCTGAATTTTGGCATCGCAATCGGAATGGCATTTGCAAATAACTTTGAATGAGTCTAATTCACTTTTCGTTTTTGAGCAGATGTTACATAACTGGATGTGGTCTTTTTTTTTTGCTTGCTACTAAAATTCAGGAGCTCCTTAACTCTTGTGTTCAGATGTTGAGAAGACATACCGGTGTCTGATTCGTATCACACGAACATTTGAATTGATAAAAAACGTTTGAGCACGGAGCCAGAAGGGTGCACGATTTCAGTTTGAAACAAAAACTAACTTTAAACGATTTATAAATAAGATTGATTTCGACATCCAATTGGTCCTTGATTATTTTGGAAAACTTATTAACAATAACAAATCGTCGTGAATCTTTACCCAAATAAGGAATATTAATGTATAGGATATTCATAAGCGAATTGGGAAATTTGAGTGGGGTTAGAAGGTTGATTTTTATCAGATTTCAAAAATTGTTTCAGAATTTTATCAAAAAATTTGCTTCGAACAATTAGTTTTGCTTAAAACAAATGGTCTAAATGCATGAACTGTATGTGGTTGATGGTTATTATTCGTGATTATGAGAATATGCCAACTTGTCCGATTGGTTTTGATTTGTAGGCCATGTAGAGTACTGTAGGCCTATAATTAAATTTTGATCCTTTGTTTAGCATGTTGGTTGAAGCTAAGAACATCTTAATAGTTTTTAAACTCAATAATATACGGAACTTTATTTTTTGATCAACAATATCGAACTTGAAAATAGCTGATTGTGGTTAAAGTGTTATTGTGACAAGGTGATTAGTGATTAGGTCTACCACATTCAACCATTTTCAAGTTCGATGTCATTAATCTTAAAAATAAAGTTCAATATTTTGAATTCAAAAACAATTAAGATAGTCTGAATTTTTTTGCTAAAACTAGTTTTTGTTTTTTTCACAATTTTTCAAGAAATATTTTCGTTAAAAAAATAATACATAAAGTTCATGTGTATAATGGTGTAGCTCAATGGAATAAGAAGTTCGTCTTTGAGTGCAAAGATCTTAAGGTCGAAGCACGCAAAGGCTGCTTCAACTCCATCTGTTAATCCGAGGAACACCGATGCCGTATACACTATGTTATGCATTGCAGCATTGTAAAATTGTGGCAACAGATGGAAAAATGTTTTTCATATATTAATAGATTTCAATCATTTTTTATGATAACCTCAAAATGTCGTAATGTGCTACTATTCATAATTGTTTATCAGGGACAAGTTATACACAAAAAATAAAATAATCAGTTACAAATTTAATCTTTATTTTAAAAACTACCGGAACTAAAAAGGTATAACTCTCAATTCTCATAACGTGCTTTTTGATGCCTCAAACCTTGGATCAAGCCATCTAATTACATTCGGCTAGTTATTGTTAACTGGCAAACCGATTTCTGTTTAGTACTTTGTGTAATAAGTGATCTTGGAAGTGATCTTGATTTTCAAGATTACCTCGTTTCGGTGATCTGATTTTGATCTTCAAGATCATGAGTTTTGGTGAACTTGATCTGATCTTCAAAATCATCAAAACTCGTGATCTTGCCCATCTCTGCACCTAGGCAGCATAACTACGATTGCAAACAGTGGCGCAGCGATAAATTTTAAAAGGTGGGCGCATAGATTGCTTAAGTCATCAAAAGTCTGGTATATTTCAATCACTTAACAACATTTGCTCTTTACAAAGATGCAAAATAAGAGTAAGGGGCCATGACACAACGCCCCCACCCATCCACAAATACTTCCGTGGTCGCTCAGAACGCTGCAGCGATGGTGAGTACATGGCAGTTGGAACTGCACGTGCAGTTACCTTCTGAAGTAATCGCCGGCCGTCTGCCTCTAAGGTGGGAAATCTTCCTAAGCGTCTTCTCAAACGGTGTCTTAAACGAACTTTCCGGCTCTCATCGCGCACTGTTTTCAATTGCTGAACGTCAAGTAGGGAACCTTTGAATTGACTCGAAAGCAAACGTAGAATCTACACCGCTCCAGTTGACGACGAGTGGTAAAGCTCGTCTCCGCGATGGTGGCGAGCTGTTGGCGATACTATGCCGATTTGATCAGTCCGGGAATCAAACCCCAGGCCCAGACCTACCGCACCGATAGTGCGTGCTTAACAGCTGAGCTGACCGGGTTACGTTGATTTTTCAAGAACAAGGCGGCAGTGCTAAAGAAGGAGAACTGAATAGAAGAAAGAAAGAAAACCAAATCGTCGTTCAACTGGCTCTCATTGTCGGCTCTTTCATGCTTGGATATATTCCTAATACAGGTTAAAAATTTTGCCACAAAAAAGCAGCTAAGGTTTTTGAAAAAAGTTTTTGGAGGGGTACGGTAAAAGGGTAAAACTTAGGAAGGCTTGAACAGTATAACCATTTCAAAAATCTCATTTTTACTACATTTTTTGACCAGAACTTCATTTTGCTCGCAGTATTACGCCAAAGGGTGTAATGAGTGGTGGAGTCTTCCTCCGCGGCTTACAGCCAGGGTATTACAGCTCCGAAGAATCGTCGCAGCGGTAGGGTGCCGTTGGCGACACTGTGCCCATACCGGCGACTTAGCGCAGTTGTTAAAGACACCGCTATCGGCTTGGGAGGTCTGGGGATCGATTCCCGGGCTGGTCAAATCAGGCGCAGTGTCGTCGACGGGTTACTACGGGCCCCGCCACTCGTTACATGCTTCTACGTAATACCTCGAGTATAATGAAGATTTTTTTTGACCGTCACATCGTTATAAGTCTTTACCCTAATTTCAAAGCCTTGGTGGGTTGATATTGTTTGTTTTTTGACTTTTAGGACATTTTCCTGTAAACCTAATTGGTATGCACGTTGAGCGACCTAGCCTTTGTCTTCGACTTTTGCATTCTTCAAAATAATAGACAGATATCTAGTTTTTTTTGTTTGCTGTAGTTTGACAGCTCAGATGACAGTTTGCTTTAGTTTTGACAGCTCAGATGGCCGAGTGGTATAGAGCGTATGTCTCTTGAGCTGTAGACTCGGGTTTGATTTCGAGCCGGGTCAAACCAATGACTTTAAAAATTGGTATTCACAGCTCCCCGACCTGCTTGACGTTCAGCATTAAGGGGACAGTGTGGAGAACAAGCCGGCAAGTTGACTTGTTGTGCCGTTGATAAAAGCACTTAGCGGGATTCCCCCATCTTGGTGTGGTAGACAGATGGCTGGCAACTCCTAAGCGAGCTCGTATAGCGCTTTGATCGCTTTCTCGTGATAGGAGGATAAATATGCAACTAACTAACTAGTTTTAAGGTGCGTTTGCGTGTGTAGGAATGAGACGTAGGAAACTACAATCAGTCTTAAAACCAGGCTGCGAACTCGAATTCGCTGAACGCGTTTTCGAAAAAACTTGGTTGAGTTTTGAATTTATCCAAAACTTGACAAAAACTGCTTAACTTTAGTATGAACTCGGTAAAAATTACGGAACTAGATCACGGAAAATCAAACATGAAGATCTCGAATTCGACTTGCAAGTTTTTTTGTGAACTTCAAGTTGAACTAGATTAAAAATGCTTGCGATTAGAACCCTGTTTAAAACCGAATCCCTTCTTTAGTTGTGTATCTGTGGGTGTTTGGAGGATATAGCACCAACGATACAACGGTTTTATCTTGGCGGTCGGCGGTAGGTGCTCACATTATGCTTCGTATCAGTGAATGCCTCAATCCTATATTCTACAATTTAGCGTCAAGGTAAGAATCTAATAATACCTAGAGCATCTGCGCTAGGAGTACCATCTTTTCTAAGGAACACAAATACACTTTTATCACTATTTCCTCCAGAATCTTTAAAAGGCCCTCATTTTACATTTTTGCATTTGTGCCTTGGGAACTTTTTCTACCACCTCTGGACAGAGAATCTGCAAACAATTACTTAAATGCATGATTTAATCAAGAAAAAAATTCTCTAGCATCAATAATTCATTGGCGGTGCAGAACTGTCTTTAACGAAATGACCCACTGACGAGTGCGTCACGAAAAGCTTCTGGGACAAATAGCTTTTTTCGAAGCTACACAAAGAGCTATGACAGAGCGTTCCTTGGAGCCTAATGGGAAAACAGATTTTTTCAAATCAGTTGCCTTAAGTAAACTGTTTAGTCGAAAGTTTGACCTGGAGGCTTCCCTTACACAGGACTTATCTGGTTATAGCGAAAAAGCTCGCGCCGATAAGATGCAAATGCTCTCAAGCTACAATGCCCACCCTTAAAAACAAAATTTGTTTTAGCTTATAAGCTACTAACTTCTATCTTTTTATAGATTTCTTTTATAGAGAACCAGATCGGTTAATTTCTACTATCAAAACGCTGCTACTCAGCATCACTAACTTGTGTGTTTCTTTACACGACGTTGAAGTCATATTATGTAAAAATCGGGAGATTACATAATATTAAGGGGTTAAAGTTGACGGGCGTTACATGACGTTGAAGTCATATGCAAAAATCTGCGAGTACAGTGAAGATTTGACTTGATTTTTGGATCTGAATAATGCTTGCGGCAACCCTGGATTTTATTAGCAAATTTCCAGGGTGGAATCTTTCCGAGAAATCCCGGTTGAAAACCACTGCACTAAATAAAGCCTTCTTAACTGTAGCAATAATTGCAACTTGTTGGGTTTTAGTGAAATGCGACGAGAAACTATGGCAATGTTGAAAACTTTTGGAAGAAAGATAGGTTGCCCCATTAAGGAAAATGGCAACGCTACTGTTGCTGATGATGTATCAGGCACTGTGGAGACCCGAGTGTAGTGTGATCGCAGTTAGTAACGGTGTACAGAAGCATGAAGTAAAACAATGATGAAATTGCATACTTTTTCAAAGATATGTATTTGTGTGATATTGTATACAAGAAGTTTGTTGTAATAGAAATACTAATACATGCATACAAGTAATGTGTGAGTGCTGAATTGTATTAATGTTGTTAAAATGAAATGTTGTGTGGTTTTATGGCGCTTTACAACTACTAAGGTCCTTTAGCGCCAGGACTAAATTTTGTCGAGAATTCACTGACGTATTTCTATTCTCTGTTCATTTCATCCTCCGCGCTACACTTATTGGTTAGCGTTTAGTAAGTGTAACAGCGGATACCAGTTTTAAAGTCTTTGGTTTGACCCACTGAGAATAGAACCCAGCCTACCAGCTTCCAAGGCGAACGCTCTTAACCACTAGGCCATCAATTGTATTAAACCGTCCATAGTTAGCGTTCGCCAAACAATCAAATCTTTGCGAGCGATATTACGTCGAAGTATGTAACAAATGGCGGGGCACATCTCCGCAGCTTAGCGCTTGCACGAGCGACACTGCTCCAAAGAAAATGGCAACAGTGGCGGACCGTTGATGACACTTGGCCAATTTGACCAGCCCTGGAATCGAACTCAAGGCCTCTCGCATCGATGACGCACGCTTAACAACGAGCAAACCGACCGGTAGTTTTCGACAATGCCACGTTAATTCATTGCGATAGGCCCATATTTTCTCATTCTTAGTGATCATATCAAAAGATGATATTTCAACAAAAAATATGAAACTTACTGTGCGCTAGTTTTTTTACCAGCGCGTGACAAGCGATGACGGGCGGCGTGTGACAGCGATGACAGGTACTTGATTGACTCTCTCGGACTTTAGCCTTGTGGAGTTGTACGTGTCTTCAACTCTCCAAGACTTACGATTTCCTGATGACATGAAACAAACTGTGACAATACTTCAGTCAAGCATGGCCGATAAGTTTGCTGGGGGTGCCGTTGAAAAGACATTTAACGGGATTACCCATCTTAGACTAGTGTGCAGAGAGTTGGCAGCTTTTAGGTGAGCTTGTTACATATATCATCCGTAGTTCTCTCGCTAAAAGAAGATAAATTTTCAATGGTACCATGCAGTCAAATCGCCGTGGTGTTCAGTCAAACGAAAGACTTCCAAATAAAGCGTGTCGTGTAGCTCAAACAAAAAGAAAAACAAGCGAGCAACATGTAACAGAAACTAACCATTTTTATATTTTAACACGATTTTTACACGAATTTACAAAGCGTTGAGCAAGACAAAAATTACACGTGTTAGGTGACGTCATTAGAAGTTTCCGCTCTTGATTGCTTGATTATAAAACTTCTTCGATTGGGGGAAATTTTTCTGATGCACAGGGTGCTAATTGTCTTGGAAATTTAATTTGAGATGTTTTAGAGGATGAGGATGGAAGAGACTCGATTGCGAAACGTACTTCCGTGCCAACACTAAACAATTTGTTACTAATCAGAAAGTCGGAGCTGTGATCTTATTCTACCGGTGGTTCTTAATTTGAATTAGAAAAAATTTTTCTTTTACTTCATTGTGAAAACATTAATGCAACCATGCGTCAACCTTATCGTACTAAGATGCGTTTACTGACGCGCGACACGTGGTATGCGACGCGCGTCACGCGACAACGATTGTAATGTAACTAAAAGCGCCGCTGCAGCAGGGTATCGGATGGTTGGTGATAAACAAGATGCGAAAAAGTTGTCGCGTGTTGCACGTCGGCTTAGTAAACCTTTCAGGTGATAATGATGATCGCATTACGTCATTACATTTCCACATTTTGTTTACGTAACAATGCTTCACGTCTAATGCACTTGGTTCAGCGGATTATATTTGCAGGGACTTAGGCGAATCCACGATTTTTCTAGAGGAGCGCTAAGAACCAAATACATGCTAAGATGGCCGAGTGGTATGAGCGTCCGCCTCTGGAGCTGTAGACTCTGGTTTGATTCCAAGTCGGGTCAAACCAATGACTTGAAAATTGGTATTCATAGCTTCCCTGCTTGACGCTTTGCATTAAAGGGACAGTGTGGAGAACAAGCCGGCAAGTTGACTTGTTGTGCCGTTGATAAAAGCACTTAACGGGATTCACCCATCTTGGTGTGGTACATACATGGCTGGCAACTCCTAAACGAGCTCGTATAGCGCATTGATCGTTTCTTCGTGATAGGAGGATAAATATGCAATTAAATACAAATACATGCTCATTGCTTATCTTTCAATTCGTGCGTTTGAAAGCATCGAAGCACCAACCCAGAAAAAAAACAAGTAAAATTTAGAAGAGCTTAAGCGGTTGACTCACGTATTTGCCATAGCTTTTCAAAGCTGCAGCTCAGGTTTGTTTTCTGAGCACACCCGCGTCGATCAACACGCGGCTCGGACGCTGCTCAGAAACACCGAATCTTAAGGCGTGAGCGACTATTCTAAAATTTGCAAGAACAATTCAAAACAACTTTTTGGAGTTTAATTTGAAACTAACCTTTCAATTTTTCCAGATGCTCCTGATAAAGTCACAGTTGGTGCTGAATGGCGCTTGGATTGATCTTTATTTGGCGTAGGAGATTGAACTGCGGACACGCCTCTACTGATAGAAAATAGCAACTTGCTATGAACATCTTCGGCTAAATCAATAAAAATCAGTTGCATGAACTGTATGATTAATCAAATTTATAGCTAAAAGCAGAGGTGGGCACAGCACCGCTGTTTTTTCAGCAGCGGTAGCGGAAGCGCCACTGTTTTTTTCTACCAACAGCGGAAAGCGGCAGCGCCGCTTTTTTTGAGGCGGAGTAGCGACCAGCGCAGCAGCGCTTCTGTGAAGATAATTGACTTGCCGCTGCCGCTACTGCAAAAAAAAAGATTTTGAAGACAGTGCATTATGCAGCCATTTATTAATAAAATCGCAACTTAAATGTAGACTCGCTCAGCTTGACATTAATACCATGAAACAAATAAATGAAAACTTAAAGCCAAGTGATAGTGTGAGATCGCAAGCGATGTTCCATATATTCATTACAACCATTTTCATCGTTCTCATTGCCAGAGACTAATCCTGATTGACAGTTGCTGCTTCATAAAGACAGCTGCATCTCGCCATCAGAAATCAAACATTTGAGTAATGCCCCCCGCTGGTTTGACTTCTCACTTCTTTGATTAGAGTATCTTGAATCGTTTTCCCTCATTAATACTACGATTATACGACCCGTTCAGGAAAAAAAAGCGAAAACATTGTCTGTTTGATGAGACAATTAATGTAAAAAATCACTAATCAGTCTTTGCGGTGGTAAACTAAAAATGATATACCGGAACAAAATTACGAAACTCAAGTTAGCTCGAGAATTTTGAACAAACTCAGAACCACTAAAGTAGTAGAAAAATGGTTGTTGATTTTGTGCCAAAAGTGGTTAGGACAGTATGGCATAACAACAAGTAGGCCAAGTAAAGTTAAGTCTCATAGATAATAATTATTTAAAGTGATTCATAACAAATCAGTGGCGAAGCCTGGAAAAATTTCAAGGGGGCGCAAATTGATTTTACTTTGTGTACTTACCCCCGATTGTGTGTTTTAAAGTATCCAATGATGATCGTTTTGATTTGGGTGAAAATGTTCTCAGTACAGTAGGCTACATCATTTTTATGATGCGAGAATTTGCCTTGAGCTCGTTAAATATAATCATATCGAAAGAAATAGCAAAAGTAAATTGACTCTTTGTCTCTCCTGCCCCCCCCCCCCAACTTGTCCCTGATCAGATTTCTGTGAATATGCGTTTATTATCACCAGTATTTGTTTTTCATGAAAATATCATTGACTGAGATGGAGGAAATTCACTTTTATGTCATAGTTAATCGTAAGTTTCGTGACTTTTAGTTTTTACGAAAACTTTCGCAGTTTCATAATTTTAAAGTAGCGGCAGCGCCCGCTGTTTTCGAATGCAGTAGCGGCAGCGGAAGCGCCGCTACTTCTTTAATTCAAGTAGCGGTAGCGCCGCTGCTTTTTTCGTCAAATAACGGCAGCGACAGCGGCGCTACTATTTAAGTAGCGGTTGCCCAGCTCTGGTTAAAAGGCAGTGGTGGAGTTTAACCGGTTTGCATCGTTCTATGGAAGTGACTCATAGAATTTTATTGGATCATGAAACCGGCAAGCATTTATACTTGCACCATGAGAAACAAAACCCGTGAAAAAAAATGAATCGTCCGGTCTTACGTATCAATTATAGTGTTAGCTTTAATTGTTGCGCTAACTATCCTGATAAATGCTCCCATACTGACTGATTTAATTTTTAAGTTGAATAAAGTCATGATTACTCTTGGAAAGGGACGTTTCGACAACGTAGATCCAACTGTCGTCATTAGCAGTGTAGATCTATGTATGCTAGGTGGTGCAAAACTGTGCCACCAAATGAATTTGTTTTAATTCAAAATCTAAAATCAAATCTTCATTGCATTTTGGGTATTATGCCAAGGCTTATAACGAGTGGCGAGGCCCATCTCCGCGGCTTAGTGTCCGGGCAACACAGCTCCGAAGAAACGTCGCAACTTGCAGCGGTGGCAAGCCGTTGCTGACACTGCATCCAATTTGCCCAGCAAGGAAATCGAACCGATAACCTCCTGCACCGATAACGATGTCTTTACCAGTTGCACCAATCAGCCGGTCTAATTAATCAAACATTAATTTTTCACATAATCCAAAACCCTTTTGCTTTCCCGTTCAACTTACATAACATATAAGCAGCGCCTTTAACTGTGCGAAATGTTGCTGGCGATAAATTCAGATAATTAGTAAATTCTTCTGCTGTTTCGTGCACAACCGGGACGGCTTTGACTTTTTCTTTCTTGCTCCGTTTGTTTTTCTTTTCTTCTTTTATAGCTGCAGCAATTGCCGGAGTATGCTTTAATCCATAGATCCGTCTGAACTTCGGACCTAAGACAGGAGAATATTTATAGTGTTCTTCACAAAACCTAATAAAAAAATAAACCGTAAAACCATCACAATATAAAAAATTTAGCAAACAAAACTAAACAAATTAATGAAACCGGCCCATTAGCGTGGTAGCAACGCAACATCACTACCGTAGCGGGAAGTCTGGGTTCGAATCCCAAGCTAACTAAATCGGACTGTGTTACCAACGGCCATCTCTGTGACGTTTCTTGGGAGTTGGAAGCTGTGTTGCCCAGTCGCTAAGCCGCTGAGATGGGGTCACTCGTTACACGATTCGGCGTAATATCGTAATTATAATGAAGCTTTGATTTGAAATTGTAGGCCTAATTATAATCAGTAAAAATCTTACTTTTTCCAAAAAACTAAAAGAGTGGGAAGGATGTTAAGAACGACTTTATGAAATAACTTCCTGTCTAGAAAACCACTTTGCAATTTATGGAGAATATTTTCTCTCGTCCCAAGCGAAACATTCACCTTAAACATAGTCGAAAAGTAAAAACAATATCTTTTAACACTAAGCAGCTTTGTGATAAAGCGGTCAATTTTTTTTTTATAAAATACCATTATATTTATTAACACAGCAAGCTTTTTGTTGGTGGTGGCATACCATGTAACAGACTTCTTACTTGAAATACAAGAATCAAAAACAACACATGAAAAAGCAGCCAGCGGGTACGCATTCTCGACAACTATGATCTCGGTAGGAATATTACTACTGTTTAAAACCTTTTGGGGCTTCATAATCACAAACTGTACCATAGTTCATAGATGGTCTCATTTATCACACAATCATCTGTAGCAGTACGGTAGGTGGTTGCAATAGTCATGCAAAGTTGTACTTTATTGCCGCGTAATCTGCACTGTTGTCGCAAGCAGCCTCCCGAAACATGCACCATAAGCGATTGGCTCCACAGGACAATCGAAGATCTAGACGACAATGCTAGTCCGGGCATAATCGCTATTATAAAAATTTGGTTTAAGCGATAAGTTAGTGGAACTTGACAACTACATATTGTCCTTTTAATTAATTCATCGCAACTTATTCACGAAAGTAATGCCTGCACATGTGATAAAGCGAAAAGTCCGCGAGATTCAGACCTAGTGGTACAGCGCTGGTTACCGATCCTACGTGACGGGTTCGAATCACGACAGAACGCATATTATGACATATAATAGCGGTTGGGAGCTGACTTGAAGAGCGCAAGCTCACTTCGCAATATTCTCAACTACTGTATAATTTTTACTGTATAATATAATTTGAAAATAACCTCAGATAGTTGGGATAAAATTTACAAAAAAATCCTTTTATTTAGGTTTAACTTACGCGGTATTCTGGTTGAATTGAAGAATACAAGTAACACTTTACATTAAGCTCAGCTTTCATTTTCAATAATTTCCATTTTTCAGATTTTTTGTTGTTTAAAATGTTTTCTTTCACTGACATGCAATATTCAGCTACTCGCTTGTAACTACAAAAAATTGAAACAAAATGCACATAAGAAAAGTCTTGTCAGCCTTGCTACCCACAGCTAACCTAGGCTAGACTCATTCCAGACTGTATAGACCTTGTCTTATGGTCGGAACATTAAATTGTCTCTCGCAACTTCATCATCTAAAATACACATAATCAGTAAAGTGTAAAACAGAATAATTGTTACATTGAGGAAAATAAACCAAAAACCTTTTGCTTTTTGAGTATTTGATCACCGCTTACAAAATCGCGCAGTCAAAAACGGCGTTTGCGAAAAATTCAGCCAAGAAGGTAATGGCCTAAGCAGAAAATATAAGACACATTTAATATGATGAAGTACGCCTTTTTGAGTATCACCCCCTGTCTCACGGCCATGGAAACGACAACTCATTATTCCTAGTTAATACGCGGACCTTAATCGAAAAGCTATGTGGCGATATATGAGAAAATAAGAGCATTTTAACATAAAAGTGGGATATCATTAAGATATAGAAATATCCATCTCTATTTTATCTTTCCTAGACCCGCTTATTCTTGGGGGGTCGCAAGAACAGCTCTTCAAGTTGGAGCCTCCAAGCCCTCGATCTTCTGCGACAAAGAGTAGATGTTCTGGTGGAATGCCAAAACAAGACCAACAAAGATATTCTACAAAGTCTTGCCTTGAGTTCTGAAATCAACCGGTGTTGTGTAGAATATACAAAACAAAATCTTTATTTCATGTCACTGTAAAGATAAAACTTTACTATTCGATTTCTTTCCAAAAATTCAAATCAATTTTCCAAAAAATTGAAGTTGATCCATTTATCGTTGACGTAGCCATACTTGGGGCCTCTCTTTGGGGCTTCAGAACGACTTTTTAGACTTATGCTCAGTAGAAAGAACCGGCCGTTAGCTCAGTTGCTAAGCGCACGCTATCGGTGCGGGAGGTCTGGTGTTCGATTCCCGGGCCGGTCGAATCGACACAGTGTCGCCAACGACTCGCCACCGTTGCGACGTTTCTTCGGAGCTGTGTTGCCCAGGCGCTAAGCCGCGGAGATGGGCCCCGCAACTCGTTACACGCTTCGGCGTAATACGGCGAGTATAACGCAGATTTGATTTTTTATTTGCTCAGTAGAAAACACCCATCTGCGATAACTCTTTGATAAATTGATTAACATTTCCATTTGAAAAAACCCTGAAGAGCCCAATCACGCGAAACAAGAAATTTTGCCAAAATAAGTTATTTATTTGTAAAAATCGATGTTAGTAGTTGATAGGTATCCGCAAGGTAGCCAAGTATAAAACTAAAAGTTTTATCTAAATGTTGTTTATAATGTCGGTAAAAAGGTTGATTTCTTGTACCATAAAGTTGCGAGGTCTAGCAACCAAAAAATCTCATGCATTTTGCACTTATTGTTTAACGGAATATTGTTTTTGCATTTGCACTTTATACATTTGGATATTTAATCGATTCATCAACATATGCATTTGCACTTTTTGTTTAATCAAATATTTTATAAATATCAATTTTAATGTTAAAGGTTTGACCAGACTTCCAATATTGAACTTCAATTTACTGTTACCAGAAGTAGACGCTATACCCACGCGGCAAGGGCAGTAATGGAGTCGAGTACTCAACTTCCGAGCACGAGTACCGCAAAAAGCTTCGAGTACGAGTACAAGTACTGATATTGAAAAATGTACTCGAGTACGAGTACCGTAAAAAAGTTCGAGCACAAGTACTTTTACAAACTTAGCAAAGAACAATTTTTTAAGTTGTAACAGCTTAACGTTTGTTGCAAAAACATACACGAATACGTTTTTTCAGTGTTTGGGATGTTGAGAAGGCGCATCAATTTATTTACGGGTTTTATTGGCTGTAGTTTGCTATCGAAAGTTGATCTTGTTTGTTAGTTTGTTACTTCCAGCGAAAGCCAAATGTACTCGTGTACTCGGCGCTTTTTTTGACCGAGTACCGAGTACATTGACCTTCGAGTACGAGTACTAACCGAGTACCAGGGATTACGAGTACCCCAAAAGTGGTACTCGAATACGAGTACAGTACTTGAATACTCCATCACTGGGCAAGGGGTAAGTGGACGAAGAAAGTAATCAAAAAGTTGTAGCCATAGCCCATAAGTGAGTAAAAGAAGTTCTTTGTTTAAGGCAATGTAGAGACGTGAGTAGACTCTTTGCTTCCCACCAACAGGCTATCTATACTCTTTCAGCTTTCTTCTACATTGAGCCAATCCACGCCATCGTAAGGGCACTGATAGTTTGTTTGATGATGAATGTGTCTGATGATAAAGATTAACGAAGGAGGTAGCCTACAAATTTTTCGCCACCCGTCTTCGGAAAATTTTAGGGTAAAACCCTAGGTAGAGTTAGCTCGATTTTCCATAAATTGTAACGTTATTTTATAAAATTCCCCATTTGTTTATAAAAACGTTGGTCGAAATGCAAATACAACATAAGCCAGAATTGTCAACGGGCCGAAGATGTGGAGCCCGACCTGAAGCGAACCTGAAACCTGACTTATCAGTCAGTCTGTGCCCGATTTAAACCCGAAATCAAAAACATCATTTCATACTTTGAAAAAATTTCGATACAAAACAAAATGAGTTTTACCCATCCACAGTCACGCTAGTTACGAACAGCAACACTTATGCACTCTAGAAAATGGAACTGACCACCACGCACTGGGCCTGTAAAGTGTCTTTTTGCTTTATTCCAGCAATTGCGTAAACCCTATCACTCACTGAAAATCTCCATTTTGCCCCGGCGTCCGGCCCGATTGAAACCCAACATTTCTTCAAAATCCAAACCCGAACTCGGTTGACATCTCTCCAAGCGGACGTCGTATCACGTACAGTAATTATCTTTAAGGATGACATTTTACGTAAATGTCATTGCAAAAATTGCGATAATGTGACCTAAGATGACCTATTGAAGAAATAAAACAGCATTATAATGACTCGGAATTCATGTAATCTATGCGTTAACAAGTGAATATACAGTGCACCAAAGTACATATACAGGTAATTCTCACGTTACATTCAATCAAACACGAAATTAATTTCTCAAAATGTCAAGTTATATAAATTATTCACCAACGTCAAGCAATATAGCTTGTAACACCTTGCTTACAAGTTTAAGAAGCGAAAATCAAAAGCAAAATTCAAATTCAACCATTTTAGGCGTGAAATTACCGTATCTTATAAAGCTGCATCGTTAAAAAAATCTTGAATGCTATGATTTGCATCTCAATCTTCCCCTGGAATGGACTGAGCCTTTTTATTTTGGATCGTATTGAGCAGTTGACCAAGGTCTTCACCGAGGAGAGAACACCCAGTGAAAATTCACCTAAGAATAATTTATGATGAAGAAAATGAGGCACGGGGCTATAAATGGTGAAAGAGTAAGCATCATTTTTACGTCCTTTCTAAGGTGGTCGAGGTTGCTCATCAAAATAAATGAATTCAGACATGATCAAATTTAGGCTGAAGTTGAAGACGGGGCTGTAAAAGGCGTTGAACTTCAACTACGAAGCTTGTGAACTTAGTTGGCTATATAGCAGGGGAGGGGGGTTGTAAAACTAAGCCTGAAATACTAAAAAGTCGGAGTTAACTGCGAACTTGGCACGTTATTTGTCAATTATCATGGCAAGGTCAAGGACCGTGAAACAACTTGGAGGCTACGATAGACCTAAATTAATACATCGTTGCTAAGTCCTGATGAAGAGCTTCACGGCGAAGCAGCTTGTTGGGGAATTCAATTTTGATATATTTATCTCTACGTTGCAGGTTAAAAACCTGCAAATGAATTAAAGGTCGAAAATGAATTCTACTTATCCAACATTAATGCTCAATAGCAAGTAAGTTTGTTCCTATGCTTACATGAAGTATTTAGCTTATATTTGACAATTTAAATCGGCATTCGAGCAAGTCCTGCATCTATCTGTAAGTCAAACACGCAGTAGGTCAGAAAATGTGATTTGGTAATACAATACAAAATATTTTTATCGGGAAAAAATTTAAATTGAATCCCATTGAAAAAATTCCGGAGACTGCGAAACCGCTTTCCCTCCATAGTTTCCGGCCAAGTCAAACATGATGACCAGGCCAGTCGAATCCATTGCGTAAGTCAAAAAACTACAATTACCCTGTCCAACTCCACATGTCCATTTTGATGGCCTTTAGGCCCGCGGTTCTTGCTGAGTCATCATGCTTAATTTCTGCATCATAATCAATTTCTTGATGTCACAATCACTTTTTTTAATTGTGACATGAAAAATTGATTGCGATGCAGAAATTTAGCATGATGGATGACTCAGCAAGAACTGCAGGCCTAAAAAAGCCCACTGAAATTGGACACGAGTACAAGGTAACTATGTACCAGGGCGTATCCAGGGAAGCACCAGAGTACTGCCCTTCCCCCTATTTGACGTACGAAGACCCTTTTTTAAAGATTAACCACTGAGAACAAACGAAAAGCGGGCTTTCTTAAGTTGCAGCTTCACCAGTGGTACTACTACATCGTCGCTTCAGTAATAACTACTTTTATCAGAAATTCTCACAGGTGGAACAGCGCAACTTTTTTTTGCTGAAGGGTCTGCTCTACCCGTGAGAATTATCGGCTAAAAATAATTATCATTGAAAAAATTATCACTGAAAGCGACAATTTAAAATCATCACTGGTGGAGACCGTTGTATTGTGTAAATCCGAACCTGCCCACCCTGAATTTTTCACGAGCTACTTCCCTGCATGTAGGCTAGCTGTGTTCTTGATATTTCACACCAGCTGTCACTTTTTAAATCTACAGCCAGTGATTGGAAGCGGAGTTATTAGCAAACTATTGAAGGGAAAATTAAATTTGAGGGAACCTGTGAAATGGTCCTAAGTTCATCGAATTCGATGCAGTCAACCGAATGTGTCATAGGCGATCGGCTTCAGCCATGAATGGAACTAGACCCGAAGGATTGTATGTAATCTTTAACCAATGCGATACCAAGTTCCGCTATATGCCATGAGGCTGAATACCAGAACAAGAAGGGTGCGTTTGTTCTTTGCTCATGGGGTCAGTGTCTATAAAACAGTCATGGCATCAATTGCTGAAATTTTGAATTTTGCTTTTTTCAGTTTCTCTTTTGTTCTCCCTTTCAATCAAGTTGGCGAAATCATCTATGCAGCAATCATTGCTCCTCTTTGCTTAATAGGGGTCATTGGAAATATAATCACCATAACAACAGTGCTGACGTCATCAAACTTAAAGTAAGCAAAGCTAAATAGTAGAAGCATTTATCTTTTTTAAACGATTAATACGGATGTCAAAAACTTTAAAAACCTTAAAACTATCAAAACTGTTTGGGGCCAGTCGCCTGCCAAAAATAGAGCACAACCTAGAAAAGAGATGAAGTCGAGATGAACAGGTAAAGCAATGCAAAAAAGAGTCTTTGCAGTCTGGAATGAGTTTAGCCTGGATTGGCTGTGTGTAGCAAGGCTGACGAGACTTTGGTTATATCAAAACTTTGCTCAACAAAATACATTGTGGATCCATGGAATAGTTATACTGTAACAGAAATACAATAAATGTTATGTAGGTTCTCCCTCGCAACCTTTTCATCATTTGGTAGAAGTCAGTGATTAAAAGACCATCATCATCGTCAGCTTTTTCAAAAATTCGAAGCAATTTCTCATATACGAGCCGTTTGGCGTAGCAGTTGAGGACTCCGACAACGGTGCGGGAGGTCTTGAGTCGATTCCCGGGCCGTTCAAATTGGACGCGGTGTCGCCAACAGCTGGTCACCGCTGCGAAATTTCTTCGCAGTTGAGTTGCCCAGTCGCTAAGCCGCAGAGATGGGTCTTGCTATTCGCTACACACATCGGCGTAATACCGCGAGTATAATGAAGATTTGATTTTTCATGTTCAATATTTTTAGGGCAACGTGGTATCATCTCATTACGAGCTTGGCGGTTTCAGACTTACTTTCAGCGTGCATTAGTCCCTTGATTTGGTACAGTAATACTTGGGGGTTTGAAACGTGGTATTTACCAGATATTTTTTGCCAAGTAAGCACATTGTAGCTTATCGACAATGCCCTACTGGGCTAATTAAATCAGTTGCGATTACCAGACTTGTCAGCAACTTCAGTCCTCAAAAATCGTGGAACTAACTTTAGAGCCGAAGAAAAATTTTAATGCCTCACAACTAACAAATTCAACTGTCTTTTCTTTGATGCACTTTGGCTTCCAAAATTCACTACGTTTCCTTGCAGTCATAGATGGGCAAGTTAATCAAATACCTGAACTTTGTTAATGCAGTATCCGTTGAAAAACTTCGTACTTCTGGTAAAGTTATGTCGCTAATTTCACATGTAACTAACGGAAGTTAAGCAAGTCCGTTAATTTGGTAACAGTCAAAAAGGTTGAAGCAAACAGTTCTTCTGCATTGTGTAGGCTTAAACTGAGCTAATGGGCTCTCAAAAAAGAGACCATCAGAATAAAATTCAATTTAACATTTCTGACGTTTCGCTGGTCAGAACAACCAGCTTCTTCAGAGACTCAAAATGATCCCACAAAACAATAGAATGACTAGCAAAATGCATTTCAAAAATATATCTATTGGGCACATTAATTATCAAATAAAAAAGAATATTACGTCAAAATAACAAATTATACAGTAGGGTGGAGTGAAAAAAACTTTTTTTGGAAATCAAAAAAAATGTAGTTCTTAAATTCGGCCAAATGGTTAAAAACTTGTTAAAAAATTGGTTTAAGGAGGTTGCCTTCATTTTCTAGCCTGCTACCCCCCAAAATGTTATCGCAAGCGATGACGCAGGGGGTAATTCACATATCTCGGTAGCCACTGGTTGTAGAGTAATGGTATATAGCTCAAAATATGCGGAAACACCATGTTCCTATCTGTGCTGAGAAGAAAATTTTCTCTATTTTAATCACGAAAACAGTTACAGCCAATAAACAAAAATTGGGACCATTTTTGGTATATAGTTTTTGAAAAATTCGCCTACAAGTAATTGTGTGAGAAGCACAGTCATTTAATTTTGATCGATGAAACTAATTCCTTATATAACTAACACTGTATGTGATTTGATGCATCGATAAATGGACGGATGGTGACTTTTGCTCTTGCTCAAATAAGATGAGTAGTAACCATGGCCTCAAATCAGCAGGACATATGCATTAAGTGGAAGCACGGTTGGGAATCGATACCCAAAAAAGTAAAGAAATAATCGATATTCGATAGTTCACCAAAAAATAAAGAAATAATCGACTTCGATGGTAGTTAAAAAAAGTAAAGAATAAAGAATATTGTAATCGATATTCGATATTATACTGAGCATTTAGCGGTGTACGCCAAGCATTTTTTGTGATGTCCTCACATTTATGCGGTAACTTACAGACAAACGACGAACATAGCATATGCGAAGCAACTTGGCTATTAAAAGTCTTTTTGTTGTTTTTTTTTTGCACAAAGTGAAATTTATCACAGCAAAAGCAAGGTAATGACATACCGCCGATTATGTTAAATTTACTAAAGTGAAATAAAGCAACTTGGACAAAAAGAATCAAATATGGAATATCGAATTGCGTTGAAAAAAAAAAAAGTAAAGACAAGGCCATATTCGATACTCATTCAAAAAAGTACAGACTCCAGTGCATTCGATGAACAAAAAGTAAAGAATATCGCAATCGAATATCGATTACAATCGATTTTTCCCAACCCTGAGTGGAAGTCACTAAAATAAGCGTAAAGCAAATTTAGCGATTTTGGTAAGTTGATCTTAGTTTTATGTGAAATTGTTTTTGAATTACAGTAAACACAAAAAATATTGTAACATATAAAGACTGTGTGGTGTCAAAAGTGTGGTATCAAAACCGACTTCACCACAAAATAATAAATGGCTGTTTTTGGCAGCCAAAAAATGCTGTTAATCTTATAAGGAATAGTTGTGACAAGTTCGAGAAGTTTGGTGCGGTAGTAAAATAAAAAGCTCAAAACAAAAGAACTGTTTTGAGATCAGATGGCCGAGAGGTATGGAGCGTCTTCTTCTGGATCGGTAGACTTGGGGTTCGATTCCGAGTCGCGTCAAACCAATGGCTTGAAAATTGGTATTCGCAGCTTCCCTGCTTGACGTTCAGCATTTAAGGGACAGTGTGGAGAACAAACCGGCAAGTTTACTTGTAGTGCCGATGGAAAAGGCACTTAACGGAATTCCCCCATCCTAGTGTGGTAGACAGATGGCCGGCAACTCCTAAGCGAGCTCGTACAGCGCTTTGATCGCTTTCTCGTGATAGGAGGATAAATATGCCAATAATAATAATTTGACACACCTGGCGTATGGAAAAGGTCACCCGGTTTACTACAGCATTGGAACTGCGATGTGGTGTCGAACGTTTTCATAAGTTAGCGAGATTTAATTTTTTTATTGGATCACTCTTTCTCGTCTATGCAGATGCTTCCGCAACCAGTTTGATGTGCCGCTGTACAGATTGGCAATCAAATAGGTAGTGTAATACCACAGGTTTCTTCAAACATTCTTCTATTTCTGTATCTGTAACGCTTGCAATTGCTGGAGGTTGTTGCTGGTAAAATCGAAATTGGCTAATTCGTACTAAGCGTTTGCTTCCAAGTTTAGAGTTGGTACATCGAACAAGCAAATCAAACTGTTATTCAGTGCAGGTGGGCAGTCATCGCTATGTGCACTTTCTTCAGCTGTTTGTTTCCGACGTGCTAGCACTTTCGCCGCTTCTGCATTTCTTACGTTTTCAAAATTACCCCCTACCATCGCAATCAAAACATTTTCTTGGTGTGCAAAATAACCGTTCGTTGCATCACACTCAAAGCAATTTCTTAAACAAATTTGTCTAAAAAATTCCTAATCCTCTGAACTAAGTTGAAAAAGTAGCTGGATCCATGGGTTACGTGATTATGTGATGATGTTAGGGGATGATAATGAAAACGTAAGAAATGTAGAAGTGGCGAAAGCGCTAGCACCTCGGAAACAAGTAGCTGAAGAAAATGCACAAACGATGATTTGACCATGTGCTAAACAGCAGTTTGATTCGCTTGTTTGATGTACCAACTCTGAACTTGGAAGCAAATGCTTACCAAGAATTAGCCAATTTCGATTCTTACCAGCAACAACCTCAAGCTATTGTAAGCCTTACAGGTACAATATAGAAGAACGTCTGAAGAAACCTCTGGTATTACACTACCTACCTTATTGTTAATCTGTGGAGAGGCACATCAAACTGGTTCCGGAAGCATCTGCACAAGATGCAAGATTTCATAGAGGAGAAAGAATGATTCAACAAAAAAATTAAATCTTGCAAACTTCTGAAAACATTAGACACCAAAACGCAGTTCAAATAAAATGTTTTAGTACCGTGTGGCCTCTCTTCTATTAATAGGGTGGATTAAAATTGATCTCAAAACAGTTGTTTTTGTTCTGAGCTTTTTACAGTGCTGTGCAAAAGTTTAAGACCACTATCAATAATATGGTATATATGGAAATAATCTAATTTGTTCTATAACAGTGCACTTAATTACGTAAAATTTTACAATATTCTATGAAGAATGCCCTTTTTAAACTTGGTAAAGCAATTTCAGGTAAAATTTGATTTTCATATCCTAGTAACCAGCTGGTATTTATTTTTCAACCCCCCTTAAAATGGGCAAAAAAAGGTCTATTTTAGCAGAAAAAGAGCTTAGATGAACCTATTAAGTGAAGAGGGATATTCAGAACGTCAAATATCTATCAGACGAAGGTCAGCAAAACTACTGTGCACCAAGCAATGGCCAAATTTCAAACGTATGGCATTTATACGGACAAGAAGAGGGGAGACCCAATTGATTTACCAAGTTTAAAAAGGGCATTCTTCATAGTATACTGTAAAATTTTACGAAATTAAGTGCTCTGTTATAGAACAAATTAGATTATTTCCATATATACCATATTATTGATAGCGGTCTTAAACTTTTGCACAGCACTGTATTTTACTACCGCACCAAACTTCTCGAACTTGTCACAACTATTCCTAATGAGGCTAAAAGCATTTTTGGCTGCCAAAAACAGCTATTTATTTCATCTTGTATTATATTGCGATAAAATCAGTTTTGACATCACACAGCCTTTATATGTTACAATTTTTTTTTGTGTTTAATTCAAAAACAATTTTACATCAAATTAAATCCAATTTACCAAAATCACAAAATTTGCGTTACGTTTATTTTAGTCACTTCCACTTGATGCATATGTCCTGCTGATTTGAGGCAATTGTTACTACTCATCTTATTTGAGCAAGAGCAAAAGTCACCATCCGTCCATTTGTATTGATGCATCAAATCACATGCAATGTTATTATTATTATTAGTGGGCGGTGGTGCCAAAGAGGAACAACAACGTTTAAACCTCTCTGGCACATTGTGTAGGCCATCAATTAGGCCCATTACAATTTTTCGCCGCTTTTTTTTTTTTTTTTTATTCAGATTAGTCTACTGGCCGTATTCAGCAAGCCTTCCGGCCTGTGGTTTTTTCTTTACCAAACACCTTTCTTCGAAGGGCTTGGTAATAAGTACATGCTCCAATATGGTGATTTGGAGTTTCTTCCTCCAGGTTACATTTTGGACATGTCGGTGACTCGTCACGTCCAGTGGTCTTCCTGTGTTTCTGTAAGTTGCAGTGACCAGTGAGGACTTGCAACACTTCATTTAATCTAGATCTGTTGAGACTCAAAAGTCGACGAGTTAATTGGGACGAGGCCCACTCCACGTTTTCTTTTGCGCTCAGGCAGTTCTTTCGTTCTATCCAAGATGTTTTCCATCTTTCAACACTCCAATCCTGTATTGCAGCGCGACAGCTCGCATATGGGATTGGAACAAAAGGCTCAGGGCCGAAGCAATTAAATGCTGATCCTGATTTAGCTAGTATATCCGCCTTCTCATTATCGTGGATGCCGGTGTGGCCCGGCGTCCATGCAACAGTGACGTGATTGTCTTCACCCAATTTATTTAGGTGTTTGATACATGATAATACTGTACTAGATTTTACAGTATTATTTTGGATTGCCAGTATCGCTGCTTGGCTATCCACTAAAATTATTATTTCTTCATTTAGAGTTTTTTCCATGGTCAGTTTCTTCGCCACTTTAGCTATAGCGAAGACCTCTGCCTGAAAGACTGTACTATATCTTCCCAAATGGAAAAAACTTTGGTCTGTGTGAGATCCTGATGGGTATTCTATAAAGAAACTCGCACCGGCTCTTCCATTCAATTTGGACCCGTCAGTGTAGCATCTGATTATGCTTTGTTCCAAAGCACGTTCAAACTGCACTGCACAGATTTGATAAACAAAACAAAGGTATTTGGAAAACAGTACAATTGCCTTGCTTTAAAACATGCAATGTTAGTTATATAAGGAATTAGTTCCATTGATCAAAATTAAATGACTGTGCTTCTCACACAATTACTCGTAGGCGAATTTTCGGAAAACTTTACCAAAATGGTCCCAATTTTTGTTTATTGGCTGTAACTGTTTTCGTGATTAAAATAGAGAAAATTTTCTTCTCAGCACAGATAGGAACATGGTGTTTCCGCATATTTTGAGCTATATATCATTACTCTACAACCAGTGGCTACCAAGATATGTGAATTACCCCCTGCGTCATCGTTTGCGATAACATTTTGGGGGGTAGCAGGCTAGAAAATGAAGGCAACCTCCTTAAACCAATTTTTTAACAAGTTTTTAACCATTTGGCCGAATTTAAGAACTACATTTTTTTTTATTTCCAAAAAGTTTTTTTCACTCCACCCTATTATACAGTTACTGAAAAGTAGACCAATAGGGAAAAAAATTAAGGATTTCGGTAAATCTCCAGAGACGAAAAAATTGCAATTGAGTCAAACTTGGAAAATAAAACCGGAAATTTAAAATAAAAAAAAAAGAGTAAGAAGTTATCTTTTAAATAGCTTCTTATAGACAAAAGAAAAGGGGTGACCGTCATTTCTGTTCATCACTTCCGGCTTCTCGTTAATGAACCAGCTTTCAGCGAATGAGCGTTTTGAATAGTCAGTTTCTGTTTTACGAACTTCAACTTTAGACCAATTGATTGTATGAATTAAAGATATGGAATGTTCACAAAGAACCGATTTATCAGGACGTTGGTATTAGATAGCTCTGTGAAGTTCAGACATTCGAGATTTATAATCTCGTTTGGTCTGTCCAACATACACAAAGCCACTATCTTGACAGGGAAACTAGTAAACCAAACTAGACTTTTCGTTTGAAACCAAGGGGTCTTTTAGGGAAGGAAGAAGTTTACCAATAGTTATTAAGAGTTTCAGAGCTGCTTTCACTCCAATTGCATTCAAAACACGAAATGCCTTTGAATTTTCCAAAACTTCAATACTTTTGATTTTCCCGTTAAAAATTTATTGAGTTTGCTAAGTTTATTAACAATTTTCAGAGTAATGACGATGAATGCCTTGTTTCATTTGATGTAGTGAGTTTATTTATTTCTATTTCCATACATTTTTTTTCTAGCCACGTAATTGCAGCTTAGGATTTTTGTGGTAGTGAAATCTATTTCCATACATGATGTTACTATTAGTTTCGGATTTGCTTTCGAATGACAATTCTTTATCCGAACGCACCAAAATATCTGCCCAAGATATTATGGAGGCTCTCAAATTATGTCTTCATTCCACTATCTTTTCTTTTAATGCTGTTCTTTATCGCCAAACCTTAGGTGCACCTATGGAAAGTATTGAACGATCAACTACCGATTCCTTTCAAGAACCAACCAGAGTTTGGATCAGGCATGCTGATGATATTTTTTGTATCATCAAGACCCCGGTTATTGATGATTTTTTTACATCATATCGATGGAATTTCGCCTAGTATTAAATTCACAGGGAAGATCGAGGAAAACCGTTCTTTAACCTTTTTAGATGTTCGAGTTTCTCGCAGTCCAGATAATACACTCTGGACAAATGTCTATGAAAACCTACCCACACAAATAGGTATTTACAATTTGATTTTCACCATTCCATTCACGATTCACCAAAAATTAGCAGTCACCACTTATCGGTAACTCATGTCACTGTCAGCAACCGCGATGACAGAAGCTTGCAGTGTAACCTTATAAAGAAGGCTTTAACGCCTAATGAATTTCCTTCAAAACATTGTAGCTACCAGCGCATTAGCACCAACAACCCAATTCTTGTTTCACAACTCCCTGCAAAATCTTTTAGTACCCTACCTTACATCAAGGGCGTATCCGAGAAGATTATGAGTCTTTTGAATGCAATTGGAGTGAAAGCAGCTCTGAAACTCTTAATAACTATTGGTAAACTTCTTCCTTCCCTAAAAGACCCCTTGATTTCAAACGAAAAGTCTTGTTTGGTTTACTGGTTCACTGGCAAGATTGTGGGTTTGCGTAAGTTGGACAGACCAAACGAGATTATAAATCACAAATATCTGAACATCACAGAGCTATCTAATACCAACGTCCTGATAAATCGGCTCTTTGTGAACATTCCATATCTTTAATTCATACAATCAATTGGTCTAAAGTTGAAGTTTTTAGAACAAAAACTGACTATTCAAAACGCTCATTTGCTGAAAGTTGGTTCATTAACGAGAAGCCGGAAGTGATGAACAGAAATGACGGTCACACCTTTCCTTCCGTCTATAACAGGGTTTTCCAACCTTTTGTTCATGGGTACCCTTGGGCAATTCATGGATTTGCTCGTGTACCCCCAAAGTCGGTGCTGACGTTTTTATACAATAAACCAAGGTTGAATGGTGGCGTATAGGAGAATATATCCGTTGTAAAATAGTGATATGATTTCCCTTCCTCAGAACGCTGCAAAACAAACTAACGAATGCATGACTTTACAAATTGTGCGCTTGGCCATACGAAACTATTCTGTAAATGCTAGCAGAAAAGGGGGCATGTTGCCTCCACATGTTCTTAGAAGGCCATTGTATGGTTGGCCTACTGCAATAAATGGGATGTTTCTGTAAATATTACAATTTTTTTATTCTTATCATCTAAAACTCTTTGAAAAAGCTGGAAAATGCCTACGAGAAATGAATTAAAGTTTGAGAAGTAACAAGCAGGTTATTCAATTTTCCAGCCCCAGGATAGAGCTTGGCCCCAACTTTGATCTTACACACTGCTTTTCATTCAGATCACACGGAGCGTGAATATTTGGACCACCTACGTTACAACGTTACATATCCTGTGGTTCGCCATGCTTAGGCTCGTTTCTTTGCAGTGGCCTCATCAGTTTAAAACTTTTGCTGAAGCGTATGGAAAGGTCAGTAAGCTATTCTTCATGAATTTTCACGCAATAAGAAAAAAAAAACTGGTCTTAAATCTTTAAAGTATTATGTTAGAAAGGCAATATCAGTGCGAGTCACGTATATATACAGGGTGTCCATAAAGTCCGTGTGCACAAATAAAGTTAAAATTTTCTAAAGTGCACACGGACTTTATGGACACCCTGTATAATATGCGTTAATTCTGCAGAGTAAACAAAAGAGTCCACCAATGCTTTTCAGACGAGTTAGATCCTCATCACGATGTTGGTCAGTTTTCATCAGCTTTTTCAGAGATTCCATCTTGTTGAAGCTGACGCCGAAACTCATTTCAAATCTTAATCAATGCACTTGTCGTGGTAGAAACCTTGCTATGATCTTGACTCTGATAGCTCTGCGAAGTTGAAGCTTTTGAGCTTTGACATTCGATGAAGACGCACAGTCAAGACTTTGGTTTCTTACATTTTCCAGTTCGTAATTAACACACCTTACTTGACTTTTGACAGCCATATCGTTTATAGGAGCATTTTCATGAAAGCCTAGATACAAATTAATAAATAATTTTTGTCGAGCTGGGTCAAAATTTTCAAATAAATTGGGCATGCAACCTGTCTTTTCCAATTGCTAGTTTAATCGCTGCATAAGCGTTAGTGATTTGTTTGTCAAGCATCAACACTAAACGAGTGGAACAAAGCGCTTTACCTGGTGCATGATCTGTGCCAACAACCAAATCATTGCTGAGAGTCTATAAAACAAAACAAGTTTTGAAAATAGTTGCCGCTACTTTTCATTCGGCAGATTAAACTACAGGTTAAACTGCTACCGGTACCAGCAAAAGTAGTATTAGAATTCGCCGTTCAGTTTGATTAAACTGTCATTAGGATTAGATTGCTTATTGGTAAAAAAGCTTGCAATAAACCTTTGCTGGAAATTCATCAAAAAGTCAATTTACTATACAGTAGAAAATGAGATGACGTTTGATTTTTATCAAAAAGGTTATTTAAGGGCATAAACGTACTCCTGGTTAAACAACACTAAATATGAATAGTCACATCATTTATTTATCTCAAAAAATAATCAATATATGCAAATATGAAATATAGGGGAGTTTGCAAATTTTTAGGGGACTTGTACAGAGGGGTTAGCAACATCCGTGACAAAAAATTTTTTGCATCATGATTCCGTTATGGGATAGCATATTTTATCATTTATTTATCTCAAAATCTCAGATGGCCGAGTGGTATAGAGCGTCCGTCTCTTGAGCTGTAGACTCCGGTTTGATTCCGAGTCGGGTCAAACCAATGACTTTAAAATTGGTATTCACAGTTTCCCTGCCTGACGCTCAGCATAGGGACAAGTGTGGAGAATAAGCCGGCAAGTTTACTTGTTGTGTCGTTGGGAAAGGCACTTAACGGAATTCCCCAATCTTGGTGTGGTAGACAGATGGCTGGCAACTCCTAAGCGAGCTCGTATAGCGCATTGATCGCTTTCTCGTGATAGGAGGATAAATATGCAACGAAATAAACAAAAATAAAAATATAAATTTTACGAGGGGATTTGAAAAAAAAAGTATTTATCTCCCACCCCACTGTAGGAGAAATAGATGGGTTTGGACCCAAAATAGATACTTCATTACGACGCGCCTGCTATGAAGAGCACAACTTGTTACTACAATTTTTGCAACTTTTGTTGGGCTATCACACTTTCACAGATATGGTCAAAAATTCTCCACCCACTCTTCAAAAATTTCGAAAGCTCGTTCAACGAAACAAGGAGTTTTTTTATGTACGACGTTGAAATAACTCTCGGCGGATGTTGGTGGAATGGGTATTAGAGTCATTAGCCAATCCTCTAAAGAGTAACCGCTGTCACCCAATAATCAATTTTCCCCGTAATTATTTTTCTTGATCAAAGTCGTCATTCACTTGAGAAGCTTGCAGAATAAAAGAATCATGGCTGGACCCCGGCCACTTAGCCACGACATCAAGAAACACGAGATTAATATCGCAAATCCCTGAATGTTGATTGAATGAAATTTCTTATGGTTTACGTAGGCAAGCTCGTCTTGATGAGGCGCTATGATGGGAATGTGCGACCCGCCTATGCAGCCAATTACTCCGGGAAAACCTGCTACTTTATAAAATTCCCTTTTTGTTCTTATCATTTCATTGCTGTTGTTGGGCATGTAAATTAAAGCCTCGTCTGCACTTGGCGCAAAAATATTTCTACGCTGATTGCTCAGCGTAAAATCTGTCTACACTTGCAAAAAGCAGTCGGCGCAGCCTACGTCATTTTCACGCTGATTTTTGTTTTCTGACCTGCTTGGTTATTATGACATCACTGAGTCCTTTATGCCCTACTACTACTACCGTAATGAATGACCACAGGAGTGACCTTGCCAATTCAAGAGATAAATCATTCCATGCAAACTTCGCAATAAAAATCTTGTTTATGGAATCGTAAAAAACTAAATGACCAACCAAATGCAATATGTACTTGGGCCTACCAAACAAAAAACAAACTAAAATGCTTTTATGTTGCAATTTTGAAATCCAATGCTTCTGTATATCGACTTTTTAAGCAGTAGACTAGACCAGTGCTGGTCAACCTTTCTCAAAAATTTACACACTTTTGAAACATTGTGCTCATCCTACTACTATACCAGTCTTGGAATGCAACAGCAACACTACTCTGGATGTTTATATTAACAAAAGCGTATATTGCAAAATAAACGACAAATCAGTTGTTTGATCATTTAAATAGCAGCTAGCTGTTAAATATCATCAGCCAGTTTTGCAAAATGACTTTGTACTCTTGTTTTCAGATTCTCTTTTCCTTAAAGTTTTTCCACAGCATCTTGCATAATCTCATCTAAAAACAAACACATAAAACTTTGCTAGCAAAACTGCAATATACCCAAAATAGCATTGATAAACTCGTAAAGCAGTTTCAGAGCTGCTGGCTCAATACTGCGAAAACTGTGTCAAAATTTACATACCAGTGCATCATTATGCTAGCTTACCAATTTGCTGTGTAACTGTAAGTCACTTACACAGAGACAAGCTTGAAAACTTAACTATGAGACATAATGAGGAAAAGCTTTGGATTACTGAAAGCAGATTGGTAAATACATACTTACTATTCTCTGATCCTTGTTTCTCAGCAACGTTCCTCCTAGTATATTTTTAAAAATTTGTGTTGGTAACTAGCATTGGATAAACTCCATAGAATTGGGTAGAATATTGTTAAACTGCTATCAATAAGCTTTAAGTCTCATTCCAAGGGTATGGTTTCTGTCAAAATTTTCTGACTTGTCTATTTTTATCTGTAGACAAACTACTTAAAAAACCTACTGATACCAAACTGCAAAATAAAAAAAATCGGTTTTAAGCTACGGTACCCGTACTGATTCACTATAAACCTATTAATATTTCAATCAAAAACCAATCTTTAAAAGAACTATCTGGTCGCTTACGGTACAATTGGCACTGTAATTCACTGGACAGGGCTACATACCAAGAATATTTAACCATCATCCAGTTCCAGAAGCCTATTTATCTGCCCATAGCTTACTAGACTACCGGTATGCAACGGCATCATCATAATTAAAATTTAGAGGGGCTAAGACCCTGCATTTACCAATGAATCATACATTAGCCTAAAGAAGTGAAAAAAGTTTTCTGGTTTTGTATGGCACTGCAGACTAACCTGGATAGGGTTACATATGACTTGGCACTGATATGCCAATAAACCTAGGTCTACCTCTGTTTTTACCTTATTATGCCCGGCAAATTGAATCAGTAAGCATCTAGCTTATAGTCTTTTCAAAAAATGTAAAAAAATATGAAAACCTCTGACTTGCTCATGCAAAGAAGACAAAAGGGCCCCAAAACACTGTTTGCCTACAAGCCTAGGTTGTATTTACCTGCCTTTTCCAAGCTAAATATGCTTAAAACTTGAAATAACTGAGGTTCTAACGCCAAGTCTAGACCTAGTCTTTTCCATAAACATGGAATCGTGTCCAAGCAAATAACGCAGGAGTCCCAAAACACTGTTTTTCAACTAGCCTAGGCTAAGACTTGACAGTTACCTCAGGATCAGAGCATGCTAGACGCTGAGCGTTTGGAAAATACTTTGCTAAAAAGGCAAAGTTTTTACGCTAAGGATTCCGCGTTGAGTGTGCTAGCACATCCGCGCTAGCGTTTTTCCTACTAACTTAAATAAACAAAAAATTTTACGCTACGCCAACGATTTTACGCCAAGTGTAGACAAGGCTTAAGCTGGAAGCCATTCTCACCATGTGCTCTGTAAAATCGCTAAAAACTTGACTCACTGTAGGCTGAAAAACGTTAACAAAATCTTTGCTACAGTTTGGGAAACTTACCGATCCCAAAGTCTTGAAGCATATGGGAACCTTTTGCTCCAGCAGTGAAAGGTCGATTGATCGGCATCCTAAAAGGCCCATCATGCTATCTTGTAGTAAATGACGAAACAAATTTCCGACTTTTTCAACCGTACCTATGACTACGACTAAAATTTTGTTTGCATCAATATTTAGCAGCAAGTCGCGTTATTTTACTGTAAAATTATTTAGAAATCTATTATAATTATTTGGCTCGTGGCGGCGGGTGCAGGTTTCGTCCCTTCCATGCTTATGATCCGAGCAAATGACCGAGATAGAAGTCTGCCAGTCATATACTCCATGTGGGCTGACTGTGGAGCGGCACAAGACAGGTAGGCTATTGGATAACATCTGTTCTGTATAGGACAGCGCATCCTCGCCGCAGTTTGCTAGCATGCCAATGGTTTTCACAGCATCATTGCTCACAACGATTAAATTCCATGGAATAAGATGCAGACTCATGTCCAAAGCAAAGTAATGTCGAATTAAATTTACCACAGGGCTGGAATCACAGCAAGAAATATCATTTTGCGTGAGAGATACACGAAGGGCAATTTCCACGATATTATTTTACGCTAGATAGCCACGGCCGGATTTACCAACAGGCCAAACAGTCTTAAGCCTAGGGTGTCGGGCTAACGAAGGGGCCTCGTCACAAACAACGAAGACTTTTTTTAGATTGACCACCAACACCTTTATATATGTAGAGATGAGTCTGATCGTTTGTTCACCAGGGCTTCTCTTGGACTAAATCCGACCCTAGCTATAGCAAGCATTTGCAGCTTTGTTATTAACAATAATTTGTTTTCAAGAGATCACTATAGCTTGGACTTGCTTAGCCTAGAATGAATATCCTTGGTACATTAAGTAACTATACATGCAATATTTTACTTTGGCTTTCACTTATTACCCATGTTTTCATTTAGAAAATGCTGAAGTTTTAAATTTGTTTTTAGATTAAATTTGTTAATGTAAAACAATAAATGGTTATTACAGTTTGGAGCATTTGAAGTAATAAATGATTAATCAGTCAGTGTATTTGGAAAAGGATATCATGGATGTTGTGGTATACTCGGATTGGTTACCCCATCTTCATCTACATACCGTTCGTGTTGATTCTTTGTCTGTCGTTTGCAATTGGAGTGAAAGTTCACATGCTACGAAGAAAGAGAAACGCTTTACAAGGTTAGCCTGTAAAATAAATAGTGGACCAGCAGTAATAAATAAATAACTGAAGTTATTTTCAAATTATATTGAACTGAAAATTCAACAGTAATTGAGGGAGACTGCGAAGTGAGCTTGCGCTCTTCGAGTCAGCAGCCACCCGTTACATATGTCAAACAGTGATGTAGTTGAGGCCATCACCTGCAAGACCAAGACAAAATTTTCAAGACCAAAACATAGACCGTCGTTGTCACGACCAAGACCTTTGATTTTTTTCAAGACCAAGACCATAAAAATGAGATGAGAATAACAAAAAAACGGGCAAAATATATGCAGAATATTAAAAGAAATAAGAACAACACAATCACATACTAATTGTTGGATACTTTTTCTAGCTGAGCAGGATCACTTAAATTTTTACTAGAAGCTTTTTAGTTTTTTCGGTTTTAAGACCAAACTAAATGGTCAGGACCAAGACCGCAAATGGTCAAGACCAAGATTGTTTTGGCCAAGACCAAGACCGGTCTTAAGACCTTCATTACTGATGTCAAATGCAATCGGCTCCAGCCACATATCGAACCTGTCACGTAGGATCTGTCACCTGCGCATGGTATCCCTAGGCCATGTCGCTGACTTTAAAATATAGAGATTACAGAGATACGTCAATTAATTTAACTGTTTAATCCTTCCTTTTTTGAGAATCCGAGGGACTTTTATGTTTAATTTATGCTTAAGGTGGTTTCCGAGAAATTGAGGTGAAAAGAAGGCAAAAAGAAAACCAAATTGTTTTCCAGCTAGGACTAATTGTCGGTTCTTTTCTTTTCGGATACTTTCCTTCTACAGGTAACTGCTAGCAATGAATTTTACCGCTCCATCTAAATCTAACGCGCAAACAGTTTTTGTTGTCGTTATTGATGGATTTTGCACAAATGGGTTTTACAATGAACAGAATAGTTTATTTTGTTGCTTTTACAATCAATCGAATAGTACATATTACAGCATAAAAATTACACAAGCAACAGGCTGCTGCGAAGGGACCATTGGTCTTCGAGTCAAGCGGCAGCCCAAAATGCTTAATGATCAGCTTAATAAAAAAGGTAGCAAAATAAGTTAAAATATAATGGTTAAATATTGGCAAGTAAATTAAATCAGAGATATATACGATAGCAGGTGACTGAAAACGTAGTTTATAGTGAGTAGTTTAATATATAATTGTGTCAACATTATATTTATTTAAAAGAAGGCACTTGTAACTTTCTTTGAATTTATTAAACGGTAGTTTCTTAATTTCAAATGGTATATCATTCCATAATTTTGCCCCAATAAATTTTATTGATCGTTGAGTTCGAGCAGAATGTAATCGGGGTAAAAAGATATCGTTATTGGAAGAATGGCGTGTTGTATGTGACGAAACTGCAGAAATGCATGTAAAGTAGTGGTTAAAATTGGTTGGCAATTTCTTACAAGTAAACTGATGCATAAACTTAGCAATTTCAAATCTGAATAAATCTTCAAGTTTAAAGATCTTATATTTATAATACTGCGGTGTTATACTGTTTCTGATTGGGATATTGGAGATAGTTCTTAAGGCCTTGTTTTGGAGTTTTTTTGAGTTTGATCAAATAAGTTTTATAGGTAGAACCCCATACTGGAAGAGCGTAGAGCAAATGAGAATGAACTAAGGTAGACCTACCTGCCTAGCCCAAAATTTTTTGAAGTGTTCGTGGTTTTGTAAATGCGTTTAAACTGCAATTGCCTTTGATA
Organism: Trididemnum miniatum; assembly: GCA_964006365.1. Lineage (NCBI taxonomy): Eukaryota > Metazoa > Chordata > Ascidiacea > Aplousobranchia > Didemnidae > Trididemnum > Trididemnum miniatum. The sequence goes on from OZ023244.1 coordinate 5,746,027, forward strand.
AAGAAATACAGACGTGAGCAATTTGGTCAAATAGACATGCCACTGCGTGTGATCAAGAAGCATGTGCTAGTGTTAGACGACCTGCGTTTTGGGCTGTGAGCCTGTACTTTATTCGCAATTTTTAAGCCCTCCTTCCCAGTAAATCCTTTGGTAGCATATTCCACACACAGATTGGAATATCTAATAGCTTACTAGCAGTGTTGTGGCCAAGAAATACCAGGGCACTCCCCTTTCTGTGACGAATAAAAACGAAGTTTTTTATTGTCTAAATCCGGTCCTGCCCCATCAATTTTTGCTAGTTACTACCGTGAATGCCTGCTTCATTTATCGATAATAAACATTTATTTCCAGCTTTTTATTTCTTTATATTCGGAGCTTCATTCACAACAGATCAAAATTACTGGAACTTAACGTGGCGTTTCGCCGTCATCAACCATATGCTTCTACGAGTGAGTGAATGCCTCAACCCCATCTTCTACAACTTGTCATCTACGTACGTACATGAAATTTTATCTCTGGTGTTTGTCTTTGGCCAACCACGCTTTAACCGACATTGGCGAATACAAAGAAAGAGAGGGTTGAAGGATTCTAACCCCATCTCGTGTTTTAGTTAAACATAGATCAGTACTTCTTTGTCTAAAAGCACAAACCTACAAGCATACTTCTTCACTTTTTTGCACCCTCCCCTAGGGTGCATCAAATTTTCATCATTTTTCAAAAAAGATATGGCCCAGTGACATTCTTGTTCTCTAGCCAAAAAAATGATGACATGTTAATTTTGGGGGTGATCGGTCACCCCTAGACCCCCCTCGCTTTACCTCACCTCTTGCGGTTCCCCCAACTATGTAAAGCTGTGTTTTGGATTGGTTTCTCAAGTTAAGTAGGTCGTGTTTGGTATCAAATGGATCAGCATTCTACCAGCTAGCTTACTAAAGCATTTAGAACACAAATTATTGCCATTTGATTTTTGCCCTATCTTAAAGCACACCAAAAGCCTAAGCAATTAAAACACTTTTTGCATAAAAAAAAACAAACACGCAAGCTATAATGAGACATAGGCCTAATGTTATGCAATGTACATGTTTAAAAATCATCACAAAATTAAGAAACATCTTTCATGAAACTGGACAGACAGGGAAGTTATAGTTGTGTAGTGACAAAAACTAAAAATAGGGCACTATCTGATAGATACGTCTAGATTTTAGAAGAATGTGATCATTGGGTAGCATTAATTCGCGATGCAAATTGCAGTCAGAAGCAGAGGTTTCATATTTCCCGAAGCTTTTCGTCTGACACTTGTCAAGGGAATCGTCAGAATAAAGAACGTAGAGCTGAGACCGCTTATAAAAGCGTGAGTGAAAAGAGAAATAGTTTCTGATTGGACGAAAAGTGTCGACCAATCAAAAACAGAAGCGCTAGTGAGAAATTTTCAGCGCGTAGACAAACTCCTTTTGCCGGCACAGGATTGGTTGAGAAACTTTAGTGTAAGTGGCTTCTAAGGCAGATAAATGAAAAGCCAAGCGACCTTTTGAAAGGATTGAAAATCTGTCATCGCTGTAGTGTAAGGCACAAGATTGACTGGTCAGCAGATGTTGTCCAATTGCCGAGTCGCAAATAGGTTCACGATTGGTCAATTTGCACGAGCGATTGAAGGCCTTGCGATCTTGAGAAACTTGACCAGTTCTCACAGATTTGGGAACGTGTTGCTTAATTCTGTCCTGCAGCCGTTGAGATGTGCGACCCACGTACCGACTGTCGCAGTGGCACGAAAATTCATAAACGAAATTGCTCTGTTGAGAAGCAGGAAGCACATTTTTTTTGCTTGCGGGCAGAAGTTGTCTAGTCGTAAAAACGACGCGAGGCTCCACAGAGAAGTAACAGCGTTGAACTGCTGAAGCGACTTGCTTTTCGAACCTCGTCGAAATAGCACCCAACCATGAATGATGTAGATAAACAGGACATTTCTTCGGTCCGTATGATGGTGGTCTGCGGAAGTTTCGTATCTTCCTGGTAATAGAAGAGTTGACCACGTGGTCGGGATAGCCATTTTCAGCCATGATGGAACGGATGTTGTCTAATTCGCTTGAGAGTTTACCTTTGGAGCAGATCATCAGAGCACGATGGACTAGGGTGTTAATAAGGCTGATTTTCTGCTTCCTCGGGTTAAAAGAATTCCAACGTAGGTATTGTCCTGTAAATGTAGGCTTTTTGTAGACGGAAGTGATGAATTCAGTATCATGTTTCTCAACGAGAACATCGAGAAACGGAAGACAATTGTCACACTCTTTTTCAAACGTGAAGCGTGAAGCGTAGAGAAGCGTTGGGTGCTATTTCGACGAGGTTCGAAAAGCAAGTCACTTCAGCAGTTCAACGCTGTTACTTCTCTGTGGAGCCTCGCGTCGTTTTTACGACTAGACAACTTCTGCCCGCAAGCAAAAAAAATGTGCTTCCTGCTTCTCAACAGAGCAATTTCGTTTATGAATTTTCGTGCCACTGCGACAGTCGGTACGTGGGTCGCACATCTCAACGGCTGCAGGACAGAATTAAGCAACACGTTCCCAAATCTGTGAGAACTGGTCAAGTTTCTCAAGATCGCAAGGCCTTCAATCGCTCGTGCAAATTGACCAATCGTGAACCTATTTGCGACTCGGCAATTGGACAACATCTGCTGACCAGTCAATCTTGTGCCTTACACTACAGCGATGACAGATTTTCAATCCTTTCAAAAGGTCGCTTGGCTTTTCATTTATCTGCCTTAGAAGCCACTTACACTAAAGTTTCTCAACCAATCCTGTGCCGGCAAAAGGAGTTTGTCTACGCGCTGAAAATTTCTCACTAGCGCTTCTGTTTTTGATTGGTCGACACTTTTCGTCCAATCAGAAACTATTTCTCTTTTCACTCACGCTTTTATAAGCGGTCTCAGCTCTACGTTCTTTATTCTGACGATTCCCTTGACAAGTGTCAGACGAAAAGCTTCGGGAAATATGAAACCTCTGCTTCTGGCAATTTTCAAGTTCTGTACCACCAACCAACTGTTTCAATTGCAGTCACCAAAATAAAATTGCTTTTACGAAAGATGCAGATTGCAGTTAGCAAAATAAAGTTACTTTATTGGAAAGTTACTTTTATAATTTCGTTCGTATTTTTTTCGCAGATCGGGGAAATCTTTGTGTTTTTTTTCAACAACCTGTAAAGCGTTGATCAAACTAGAGCTTTTTCTAGCAGTGTCAGTAACGTCAGATGCCGATTTTTTTAACATATGTTTTTCTTGTTGTCATAAACCAAATAGCTCAAAACCTTGGCTTTAATTAACTAAGTTCACAGCATTCTAAATTGCAACAAAAGATTAGAAACATTAAATAAGGACACACTAACATTTACACCACTATTGCCGTACTGCTGCAGCTATATGTCTGAATCTGAACACTGTGACATAAGTCTACTGTGAACAGCATGGCAGTAAGGTTTCGCAATAGCAGCAATTAACTTCATACAAAGCACAATGCCTTGCAGGCAGTTATAACACTTGAAACGAGCAAGACGCATTTCCAACAGGTTTACACAACACGTCTACAACAAAACAAGAACCAGGGTTCGATACCATATTATGACATTTATATTCCACTCTTCATCGAGAAAGGATGCATCAATTAGGGCTGTTATCAAACAAGGTGTCTTATACTTATCAAATAACGAATAATATTTGACGATTCAAATCAAACAATTGTTTATTGCTGCGAATGCATGAAGCAAAAATATAAATCATGGAATCACTTAAGGAAGATCTCAACTTAGTAAGTGTAGAAGCACAAAAAATGAAAGTTTCGTTACTGCAAAGGACAAGTGTGTATGAACGCGCATCTGGTTCTGAGCAAAGGTGGAAAACCAAACCTAAACAGAAATCTGAAAACCCAGTTTTAAAGAAAATTTTTGAAACCAAAACTGACACTTGCTCAGCCAAATTTTTGTAAACCCAAACTTGAACCAAGACTGTTTGTTCTTGAAACGCCAAGTCTGAAACAAAATTTTCCAAGGTTTTACGTTTTAAAAATTGTCATCACCATGATTAACAGTACAGTCATCACCATGATTAACAGTACAGTTTTAAAAATTGTCATCACTATGATTAACAGTACATGATTAACAGTACAGCAAAAACGCCAAACAATAGAGCACATAAAATCTGTATTCAAAGTATACAACGCAGTTTTCTTGGATAAAACTTAAACCGAAACTGAAACCCAAAAACCGAAGCCATGAGTAAGCAAAATTGAAACCAAAACGTAAACCTATTTTTTATCATCTGCGAAACCAAATCAAAACTGATATCTGACATCTGCCTTTCACCAACTGCAACTGAAACTGTCACCCTAACACTAAATAGCCTGGTTCCCACCCTTGATTCTGAGCGATCTTATGTGGTCAGCATGTGGAATGGTGCATGGATGCGCAATGCACACTCACACAAGTGCTGTTGCTATGCTCTTTGTTCATGCTTGCATCACAAGACGGTGTTTTGACGTTTTAAAGTTGTAAATTCCAAGTTAATAAAATTGTTTGATTGTTTGAAATTCGGCAAAATTTTATTTGATAATTTTTCAAACAAATTAAATTTTCAAATAATCAAATATTTGATTGTTTGATAACAGCCCTAGCATCAATATTAAGGAGGTTAAAAAAATAAAAGGAATCTGGGCCGATTAAAGATGCAAGGGCTGTAGTGGTATTGAGGATAGGAAATACTGGCTTTCCAAATGTTGCTCCATGTCTTTTTACTGGAAAAGATGTAGGACTAAGTTATTGGAAAAGATGTGAGACTATGCTCATAAGCTCTATTTGAGCAACAGTTTACAGGTTGTTGAAAACCACTGCAAAGATTACCCCGATCAGCGAAAAAATAAACGAACCAAATTATAAAAGTAATTTTATTTTGGTGATTGCAATTTGCATTGCGAATTAATGCTGCCCAATGATCACGTTCTTCTAAAATCTAGATGTATCTATCAGATAGTGCCCTATTTTTAGTTTGTCACTACACAACTATAACTTCCCTGTCTGTCCAGTTTCATGAAAGATGTTTCTTGATTTTGTGATGGTTTTTAAACATGTACATTGCATAACATTAGGCCTATGTCTCATTATAGCCTTGCGTGTTTGTTTTTTTTTATGCAAAAAGTGTTTTAATTGCTTAGGCTTTTGGTGTGCTTTAAGGTAGGGCAAAAATCAAATGGCAATAATTTGTGTTCTAAATGCTTTAGTAAGCTAGCTGGTAGAATGCTGATCCATTTGATACCAAACACGACCTACTTAACTTGAGAAACCAATCCAAAACACAGCTTTACATAGTTGGGGGAGCCGCAAGAGGTGGGGTGAAGCGAGGGAAGTCTAGGGGTGACCGATCACCCCCAAAATTAACATGTCATCATTTTTTTGGCTAGAGAACAAGAATGTCACTGGGCCATATCTTTTTTGAAAAATGATGAAAATTTGATGCAACCTACCTCCCCCCCCAAAAAAATTACTCTGGATTCGCCCTGATTAACAACTATGATCATAACGATTGACGTTATTTCTCGGTGAAAAGCATGGCTACTTTTATAACTGTAAAAAGTCATTGCGGCTCCTTTGTAATTTGTAACATCCTTGCTAAACGTGTTTTTAATCAGATACAAAAGGAATGCAACAATTCAAATGACCGGAATCTGTTTTGTTCGTGGGTGGGCACTGTAGTATTGGTCGTTGAATCAAATATGCTTCCGTTCTTCCTCATAACTAATATTACGCAGAAAAGTCTATCATAAACCATTTAAGTTTGTTCATTCATAAATTGTAGGAATGTACGAAACTAATGTTTAACCCAACGCGGCGTCTATTAGCCTGTCTTGCGGGTTATTTTAAGTACTGTAAGTACAGATGACTAAAGATCATTAAGGTGCTAAACAGGAGCGCATTTAGGAGCGGGGCCATTTAGGAGGAGGCCCCCCTTTTGACTCTGCCTTTTAGGAAAAAAGAACAAAATTAATGGTCGCATTTTAACGTTCTACTGATGCAAATAAATTTCTTTATTTTTGACGTTTCGCCTTCCTAGCATTCCTAGAACTTTATTCAACAGAGCAGATAACGTCACATTGGGCAAAACACTAAAACAGAAGGAATTTCGTAGGATTGAAGCCACTTTAAAGACAAATGGATACCCCAGAAAGTTTTTCAACCGTAGGTCGATGCAGAAAAAACAAATGGAAAATAATCAAAAGCCAAAAATTGCTCCCTCTTTACCTTACGTGCAAGGAGTCACTGAACCAATATAACGTGAGCTACAAAAAATTGGAGTGGGGGTAGCTATGAAACCAATGTTCCCTCTATCGTCTATATTTCTCGAACCCAAAGATTGAGTTTTAGATCATGAAAAGTCAGGGCTGGTTTATCAAATCTCAAGTTGTGATTGTGACGCAGTATATAGGGGAAACGAGACGTAGCATAACCACTAGAAAGTGGGAGCATGTTGATGCAGTAAGAAATTTTGACGTCAAGAAATCCGCTTTATGTCAACATGAATTGGACAAGGACCACTTAATTGACTAAGGGAACGTTGAAATTTTAAAACTGGAATCACATTGGCATAGGCGTCGTGTCGCAGAAGGATTTTTGATAAACGAAAAGCGTAGTCAATGAATGTTTTAAACCGAAATGATGGTACGATTATATCTGCAGTATATAATGTGCTTCAGTAATGCGTTGTCAAGAATCTATACTGTAAGTGTAGAAACGTATATGTTTTTTTGCGTAGTAGGCCTAACAGTTTTAATGTGATGTCGTATATAAGTTGCATTTTCCACTTCATTGTAATTTTTTTTCTCGCATTTCTAAAACATTTGCAGTGTGCGCTTGTTTTTTCTGAAAAAGCCTTCCGAAAGGAAGGCTTAGAGTGTGCATTTAATAATAATATAGATTCTAAAATTTGAATAAAACGGCCGGTTAGCTCAGTTGTTAAGCGCACGCAATCGGTGCGGAAGGTCAGGAGTTTGATTGCCGGATCGGTCAAATCGGCACAGCGTCACCAACAGTTCGCCACTATTGCGACGTTCGTCGGAGCGTGTTGTTGCCCAGGCGGTAAGCCACGAAGTCGTCGTCGTCGTTTGGCAGGCCACTCTTCCAAGACAGATGGAAGTTCCAAGGCCGAGGGTTTATCCTTTTACCACCCTGGCCACCAAACTGCTTGGGTCAGATGCTGACTGTAAAAGACTTCAGCCAGCATCTTGTTCCGTCATCCAAAACCATTAGATCAAACATACCTCGGGGTGCCCGATGTATGGGACACTGTGAGATGATGTGGTCTGCGGTTTGTTCACTGGCACCACACTCACAATTCGTTAGAGGAGCGAGACCCCATTGGTACATGGACGAACAGAAACGTCCAACACCAGAACGCAGAGGGTTGACCTTGACCCACGCTGCTCTGGGCAGACCCATACCCAAGGGTCTGGTGCTAGCCTTGGGAATAAAAGCGAGGAGTGACGATGCGTTGGCAGAGTACTCCATGTCCCATTTCGTCTGGGCTGCACGGACGTCCATCTCAGAAAGACTGTCTAGTAATTTCCGTGCAGCAGGTACAAATGAGCGTGTAGATTTCAATCTCTCTCTACATACGTCCTGTGACTCATTAAACTGACCATGTAAAATGTGGTCAGGGTCCAGGGAGCTGCGGTTGTCTAGGGAGAGTGTCGCTCCTTGGCGGCGAAGCTCAGCTGGCTGGATGTCTTAAAGAACCAGAAGGTAGACCGATGGAGTGGAACGCAGGCATCCAGTGACAATGCGAAAGGCGTCATTTAATACAGCGCTTCTCAAACTATGGGTCGCGACCCCAAATGGGATCGGATGTTTGAGGCATCGGATAATTTGATGCCTCAAATTTGATGCCTCAAAGATTTGATGCCTCAAATTTGATGCCTCAAATTTGATGCCTCAAAGATGTTTGAGGCATCGGATAACAAAAAATAACCAATCACAGCAAATGGTGCATTTTTAAGATTTGCGTACTTTCTGGCTCAAAGAATGTCCAAGACGGCATTCATAGGAAGGGTTGCAAGAACAGCAGCCACTTCAACCCGCATCCTATGGATTATTACCGGCCCATTGCTCTACCAACCGAACATTATAATCACCCATATAAGAGAACAAGTGATGCATTGACTATAACAAAAGTCTCGTCAGCCTTGCTACGCACAGCCAATCCAGGCTAAGCTCATTCCAGACTGTAAAGACTCTTTTTTTGCATTACTTTACCTAGACATCTCGACTTCATTTCTTTTCTAGGTTGTTCCCTCTAAAAGAAACGAAGTCGAGGTGTCTACGTAATGCAATGCAAAAAAAAAGTCTTTACAGTCTGGAATGAGTTTAGCCTGGATTGGCTGTGCGTAGCAAGGCTGACGAGACTTTTGTTATAGTCGAAACATTAATTTGTCCCTTGCAAAGTGATGCATTGTTACGCCATCATTGCTGTAACGAGCAGCTGACCAAAAGTGTCTTTATTGCTTGTACAGACCAAAAGTGTCTTTACTGACCAAAAGTGTCTTTATTCCGATTCAGAGGAATTACTGAAAGAACCTTTTTATTGTGTCACTCTGGAAGCTTAGGTTAAAGCTAATTTCTCTGAGGGCATAGAGCAGTTTTAGACTGAAGTTCAAAGCAGTTAAACCAATGAATTTATTATGGACTAGTGGTTAGGTTTAGATTCAAGTGGCAGCATTGAAAGCAAAAATCAAAATAATCAAATCTTCATTATACTCGCCGTATTACGCCGAAGCGTGTAACGAGTTGCGGGGCCCATTTCCGCGGCTTAGCGCCTGGGCAACACAGCTCCGAAGAAACGTCGCAACGGTGGCGAGTCGTTGGCGACACTGTGTCGATTTGACCGGCCCGGGAATCGAGCCCCAGACCTCCCGCACCGATAGCGTGCGCTTTGCAACTGAGCTAACACGCAGAAAAAATAATAAATGAAAAAAAAAAAGAAAACATGATGACGCATTTTTGCGATATGAATTTACAAGCAGTTATAACAATGCAGAAAAACCACTAATTTGTAATGAAACTTTGTCTGCGGAAAGCATGAAACCCTCCAAATTAAAAACGCATTTTGAAAGTACCCATAATGGGGTCGCGTAGAAATATTTATCTCTGAACGGGGTCGCAGAACAAAAATGTTTGAGAAGCCCTGATTTAATACACTGTCGATGAGGCGTGTGTGCGCGCTGCGGCACCAGACTGGTGCGCAGTACTCGGCAGTCGAGTAGACCAGAGACAGGGCAGCTGTGAGAAGTGTTTTGGCGCTAGTGCCCCAACCTGTTCCCGCAAGTCTCCTCAACAGTGAGACGCGAGCACATAGCTTCTTTCGCAATGCTTCCAGGTGAGGACGATATGTGAGCGATCTGTCCAGTTTGACCCCAAGATAAGTGGGAACTGTGCAGAAAGGTAAGGTCATACCGATGTTACAGACCTTAAGCTCACGCTTGGCCTCTCGATTGTGGAGATGAAAGGCCGCCATCGCCGTTTTAGTGTGGCTAAGCTTCAGTCGCCAGGTCTGGAGATATTCCGAGAGTGTAGTCATATCCTGGCTTAGAGTCCTTACAAGCTCCTTCCATTCTCCAGATGTATAAAGTATCGCCAGGTCGTCGGCATAGGCGAACTTCTTGGAGGTTATGGAAGGGACATCATATGCATAGATGTTGAAAAGGAGGAGGGCCAGGACCGATCCCTGGGGGACGCCGTTTCTCAGGCGTCGTAACCTGCTAAGCTTGCTGTCGCCAGTCGCAAGGGTGAAGCTTCTGTTGCGGATAAGCTCCATAATCACACGGACCATGCGCTTGTCCGGCAGAAGACGCAACACCTTGCAGGTGAGGCCACGGTGCCAGACAGTGTCATTGGCAGCTGTCAGGTTGATAAAGACGGCACCGGCCTTCTTTTTCGCTTCAAATGCATTCTCAATGCTTTGCGTGAGCAAATGACTTGAAAAACCCGCCTGTTCCCGTGGGAGCAGAGGGTCAATAAGAGGTTCGACGCGGGCGTAGATAAGTCGCTCGAGAATCTTGTAGCTAACACAAAACAAGGACAATAGCTCCTTGGGTCCTCTACAGGTTTCGAAGGCTTTGGGACCGCTACTACTAGCGCTTTTCTCCAGATCTTAGGAATTTTGAGGTGGAGTTTTGAGCCACGAAGTTAGGCCCCGCCACTCGTTACACGATTCGGCGTAATTCCGCGAGTACGAGGAAGATCTGACTTGATTTTTGGATCTGAATAATGTTTGCAGCAACCCTGGATTGCACTAGTGGAACCTTAGGGCGGAATCCTTCAGAGAAACCCCGGTTGAAAATCATTGCACTAGACAAAGCGTTCTTAACTGTAGTAATATTTGCAACTTGTTGGGTTTTAGTAAAATGCGACGAGAAACGATGGCAATGTTGAAAGCTTTTGGAAGAAAAATAAGTTGTTCCTGTGAAGAAAATGGCAACGATGCTGCTGATGATGAAGCACCACGCACTGTGGAGACTCGAGTTTAGCATGATCGCGATTAGTAATGGTGTGTAGAAGCACAAAGTAAGACAAAATGCATGTTAATTTCAATGTGGAAATTAAAAGTGCATACTTTCTTAAAGATATTTATTCATGTGATATTGTATGAAAAGCTTGCTGTAACACAAATACTAATACACGCATACATACAATGTATGAGTGCTGAATTGTATTAAACCGTCTTTAGTTAGCGTTCGAGAAAAAAATCAAATCGTCATTATACTCGTGGTATTACGCCGAAGCATGTCACGAGTGGCGGGGCCCATCTCCGCAACTTCGCGCCTGCACGAGCAACACAGATCCAAAGAAACACTGCAATAGTGGCGAACCGTTGGTGACACTGTGCCGATTTGACCAGCCCGGGAATTGAACCGCAGGTCTCTCGCATCGATGACAAGTGCTTAACAACTGAGCAAACCGACCGGTAGTTTTCGATAATGCCACGTTAATTCATTGCGATAGGTACATATTTTCTCATTCTCAGTGATCATATCAAAAGATGGTATTTCCACAAAAAAGACGAAACTTACGTAAGTTTCTTTACCGGCGTGTGACAAGCGATGACGAGCGGCGTGTGACAGCAATTACAGATAGGCTACTTGATTGACTCTCTCGGACTTTAGCATTGTGGAGTTGTACGTGTCTTCAACTCTCCAAGATTTACGATTTGCTGATGACATGAAACAAACTGTAACAATACCTCAGTCAAGCGTAGCCGGTGAGATCGCTTGTGGTGCCGTTGGAAAGGAATTTAACGGGATTACCCATCTTAGACTAGTGTGCAGAGAGTTGGCAGCTTTTAGGTGAGCTTGTTACGTATATCATCCGTAGTTCTCTCGCAAAAAGATGATAAATTTTCAATGGTACCATGCAGTCAAATCGCCGTGGTGTTCAGTCAAACGAAGACTTCCAAATAAAGCGTGTCGTGTAGCTCAAACAAAAAGAAAAACAAGCGAGCAAAATGTAACAGAAACTAACCGTTTTTATATTTAAACACGATTTTTACACGAATTTACAAAGCGTTGAGCATAACAAAAATTACATGTGTTAGGTGACTTAATCAGAAGTTTCCGCTTTTGATTGCTTAATTATAAAACTTCTTCGATGGGGGGAGATTTTTCTGATGCACAAGGTGCTAATTGTCTTGGAAATTTAATTTGAGATGTTTTGGAAGATGAGGATGGAAGAGACTCGATTGCGAAACGTACTTCCGTGCCAACACTAAACAATTTGTTACTAATCACAAAGTCGGAGCTGTGATCTTATTCTACCGGTGGTTCTTAATTTATATTAGAAAAAATTTTTCATTTACTTCATTGTGAAAACATTAATGCAACCATGCGTCAACCTTATCGCACTAAAATGCGTTTACTGACGCGCGACACATGGTATGCAACGCGCGTCACGCGACAACGATTGTAATGTAGCTAAAAGCACCACTGCAGCAGGGTATCGGTTGGTCGGTGATAAACAAGGTGCAACAAAATTGTCGCGTGCAGCGCTTCGCATGGTCACCTGCCGCGCATAGGTAACGCACCTTTGCTACAAATGGTTACTTTAAGTTGCCATTGTTCTGGACAGGTGATAATGATGACCACATTACGTCATTACATTTCCACATTTTGTTTACGTAACAATGCTTCACGTCTAATGCACTCTGTTCAGAGGACTATATTTGTAGGGACTTATTTGTCTCCACGATTTTCAAGAGGAGCGCTAAGAACCAAATACATGCTAAGATGGCCGAGTGGTATGAGCGTCCGCCTCGGGAGCTGTAGACTTGGGTTTGATTCCAAATCGGGTCAAACCAATGACTTTATTGGTATTCACAGCTTCCCTGCTTGACGCTCTGCATTAAAGGGAAAGTGTGGAGAACAAGCCGGCAAGTTGACTTGTTGTGCCGTTGATAAAAGCACTTAACGCGATTCCCCCATCTTGGTGTGGTAGACAGACGGCTGACAACTCCTAAACGAGCTCGTATAGCGCATTGATCGTTTCTTCGTGATAGGAGGATAAATATGCACAAAAATATAAATACATGCTCATTGCTTATCTTTCAATTCGAGCGTTTGAAAGCATCGAAGCACCACAACCCAGAAAAAGATGGAAGTAAAATTTAGGAGAGCTTGAGCGGTTGACTCACGGATTCGCCATAGCTTTTCAAAGCTGCAGCTCAGGTTTGCTTTCTGAGCACACCCGCGTCGATCAACACGCGGCTCGAATGCTGCTCAGAAACACCGAATCCAGTTTCACTAGCAAAAGGCGTGAGCGACTACTCTAAGATTTGCAAGAACAATTCAAAACAACTTTTTGGAGTTTAATTTGAAACTAACCTTTCAATTTTTCCTGATGCTCCCAATAAAGTCACAGTTGGTGCTGAATGGCGCTTGGATTGATCTTTATGTGGCGTAGGAGGTTGAACTACGGAAAGCCTCTACTGATAGAAAATAGCAACTTGCTATGCACATCTTCGGCTACATCAATAAAAATCATTAGCATGAACTGAATGATTAATCAAATTTATAATTAAAAGGCAGTGGTGGAGTTTAACCGGTTTGCATCGTTCTATGGAAGTGACTCATAGAATTTTATTGGATCATGAAACCGGCAAGCATTTATACTTGCACCATGAGAAACAAAACCGGCTGAAAAAAAATGAATCGTTCGGTCTTGCGCATCAATTATAGCGTTAACTCTAATTGTTGCCCCAACTAAGCTGATAAATGTTCCCATACAGACTAATTTAATTTTTAAGTTAAGTAAAGCCGTGATCACTCTTGCAAAAGGATGTTTCGACATCATACAGTAGATTCAACTGTCATCATTAGCAGTGTAGGTCTATGTATGCTAGGTGGTGCAAAATTGTGCTACCAAATGAATTCGGTTTAATTCAAAATCCAAAATCAAATCTTCATGGCATTTGGGTGTTATGCCGAGGCTTGTAACGAATGGCGAGGCCCATCTCTGCGGCTTAGTGTCCGGGCAACACAGCTTCGAAGAAACGTCGCAACTCGTAGCGGTGGCAAGCCTGGGGATGTAAATTTTTTTTGCCTTTGTTTTTTTTTTAAAAAAAACGTGCTTATTTTTCAAAAAAAAACATGACCTCAAAAAAACTGTTTTTTTTGAAAATTTTGTCGCAAGCGGGAATACTGATTGTGCTTTGCTATTTCCTGGCTTCTGACAGTAACTGTAGAGCAGGACAGCGCTGTTTCGAGCTACTAGCTCTCATCAGCCGCCCTTAGGTAAGATACATTCATCTTCCAGAACAAAATCAGCAAACAAGAAGTCGTCATGACTTCCCGCCAGTAGGCCAGGAAGGACATTGCTTTTTTAGTTATTGCTCTTTACCCTGGCCACGTAAAGGATTTGACCAGCGCGGTGACGTAACCACACGAGTGGATACGTACCACAAAGTTTAAATTCTTTAAGATATTTTTTATCCGAAGAGATGAGTGATCCTGGCAAGATCAAAGCAAGATCAAAGTGATCCTGGCAAGATCATTCGTTCTGGACGACAAACGTATGTTACTTGAGAGAGGCTAATGAGATTTAATAACCCGCAAACTTGTGTACTTTTTGTAAAAAAAAATGATGAATTGGTTTCGCATGTATTTTACCGATGTTGTGAACTACGAGATGTTTGGGATTACGTTGATATCTGTTTATTTAAATTAACAGGAGTTAATGTAAGCCTTTCGATCGCTCTCTGTTTGTATTTGGATGTTAGAGCTGTATTTAAACAAATTAGCACTGACCAAGAAACTGCAATTGTTTTACTTTTAAGTGTGACTAAATACTCAATATGGATTCATAGAAACAACATGGTGTATGACAACGCAATTTTGAACATTAGTAGTATTATTATTGATATAAAAAATAGAATTCGAACTAGACACTTGGCCGAGAAAACCAGAAGCAATAAAAATTATGAATGTGCAATAAGAAATCTTTTTCGCTGTTTATAGTTGTATAATCAGAAACTAAAGTGAATTTTTTGACATGTTCATTCACTCTTATTAGTTGTGTTTTGTTTGGTGTCTCGTTTTTTCTGCTGTTTATAACTTGTTTTTTTTTTTTTGTCTTGTGCCCACTTCGGTGGTGAAAATAAAAAAAAAAAAAAAAAAAAAAGAGATTTAATAACCCGAAACAGCGCTGTCCCGCTCTACGGTACATTTGACTGGATTACTTTGCACTGTTGGCGATGGAGAGCTGTTACTAGCCTCCGACCCAACAAGAGGAAGTTGTTAGCATGACTTCCCGCCAGTAGGCCAGGAAGGACATTGCTTTTTTGTTATTCTGACAGTAATCCAATCTCCAATGGTTCTTAATTTTCGAAATCTAAGTGCTTATTGAAGCAGTTTTAAGGGTTCCGCGGTAGCCGGTGGGTTATGCTCAGAGGCGTACATTTGTGGAAATTATTGGGGGTGATGAATCATTGCACCATTAACTAAAACGTCAAGACCGTCTCAACTTCTGGGGGGTGGAGCCCACCACACCCCCATCTCTGTTCTTCTTTGCACGTTATCTCGTTTCAAAAGTTTTGAGACTATGAACATGAACTTCTTCAACTATTGTAGACTGAATAATATTTACAAAATAACATGCCGGTGCAGAAGATAAGCTTAACGTTTTCGGACAAATCGTCAGTCCTTCCTTACAGCATGATCAGAAATAAAAAGTTAACGCATGGCAAAGTAATATAAGCGAAACAGCAAGGTACAACTTAACAGCAAGGGTACGAGTTGTGTCGTACCCTAGCTGGTTTCCTTTTCACCTGAATTAGTTTGCCCTGGGCGCGTTAGCTTTCCATTTTCGATCATGTTCTGATGAAGGACGGCAGCGCGTGGCCGAGTGGTTCGAGCGTCGTTTTTACGACTGCCTTGATCGCAAGGTTGACGGTTTAACTCCCATCCCAGCCTCGTTGTTGCATCCTTAAATAAGATGCTTTATGGCAATTATCTCTGCTAGGAGGAATTTAACAAGAAGCAAATTGAAGAAGACAGAAGGAAAATTCAAGCGGAAAAATCGGAAACAAAGGCAACTCCTAAGCGAGTCTGGAACTCTGGATTCGCCCTATTCATAGCGTCTGCGTCGCCTTCTCGTGATAGGAGGATAAAGATGAAGAAACCATCATCATCAAGGACGGTGGAGTGGTTTGAAAACGCTTAGCATATTTTTTGCACGTTATTTTCTAATTAAAAACGTTAAACGTTTTATGTCCTGAACTTTATATCTGTTGCTACAATATCAAAGCAGTGCTCTCTCCAAATTGATGGAGTACCACTAAAACAGTCAGAGAAATTCAAGTACCTCGGCGTCTCATTCACAAGTGACGGCAGACAAAATAGCGAATTGGATATCCGCATCGGAAAAGCAAGTGCAGTAATGCGCCAGCTCCACCGATCTGTGGTACTGAAACGGGAGCTTTGCACCAAGGCAAAGCTATCCATTTTCAGATCGGTCTATGTTCCTATTTTGACTTATGGCCATGAGTGTTGGATCATGAATGAGAAAGTGAGGTCTCGAGTTCAAGCAGCCGAAATGGGATTCTTGCGAAGAATTAGCGGTTTGATCTTGTTGGACAAGGTTAAAAGTGCAAATATTCGTGAATCTCTAAACATCGAATCGCTGCTTCTCCGACTAGAAAGATCGCAACTGCGTTGGTATGGACATGTGACACGAATGCCCCAGGAAAGAACAGCCAAAAAACTGCTCTGTTCAACACCGATTGGTCGAAGGCCTAGAGGCCGTCCCAGAACTCGATGGCGAGATTACGTAGAAGATCTTAGTTGGTCTCGCCTTGGCATCCCAGCAGAGCATCTATCCTTTGTTGCAGAGGATCGAGATGCTTGGAGGCTCCAACTTGAGCTGCTGCCCCCGCGACCCCCCAAGGATAAGCGGGTCCAGAAAATTGATTGATTGATTGACAATATGGATATTAAAGATCTCCTCTCCCAAACTTATATTAGATTGCGAGCTGATAGCAAAGATAAAGCATAGTCCGTAAATTACATAGTCTGAACGCTTCGACGAGTACAAAGGCATAACCGAATTTTTCTTGTTACATCCGGGGCAAACTTTTCAATCAATTCCGATGTTTCAGTTAAGATTAGAGATCGAAATTCAAAGCCTCAATTCGGAAGTTATACGTTAGGTTCGGGTTAGATTTGGCTAGAGCAGGGGCGTATTCTCCATTGAATCAGGAATCCATGCATTGCATGCCTTGCCGATAGCCATTCAACCAAAGAAAATTAATAATAATATTTTTGAAAAAATATCTAAAAAAGTTTCTCGATTTTAATTTGAGAACTTTCTCCGTGTCAGAAAAGCATTAAATATGGAGACCATTTTGAATATTAAGAAATGGCAACACCTAAAAGTAGCCGCGGACGACCGCATAGGCATGCAATTTTCGAAGTTGCTTTTTTGTCCCGCATCTAGTTGTATTGGCAAATTGGCGCTAAATCCGCGAATAACTACGTAAGAAGGCATGCAATCGTCAAATTGCATGCCTATGCGGTCTACGCGGTAAGACGACGTAGTAACTGGTAAGCGCTGAGTGATCATATTCGGTAGTCTATTCAATACGGTACCGTGGTGCAATAGATCTACTGTGTATGATACTGGTAAATAAGCTAGTTTAAAAATGATAGGCTGTGAGACTGAGATCAAGCTGCAAAATATTAGCAAGCAGGAATTTAGTTGTAGTAGATCTAGTTTAGGAGTATCGGTATTGTGTACCTTACGGGTTCAAAGGGGTTAGGTCTAGTACCAGCTCCCAGGTTCAGTTTTGTTAGGATTAAATTTGGTTAGGGTTAAATTTAGTTAGGATCGATTGGGTTTGGTTAGGGCTAGATTTAATTAGGGTCAGGTTATAGGTTAGGTTAAGGTCATAGGTTGTGTTAAGGTTGGCAGACTGAAAAAGTGTGGGGGCTGTTACTGGACATACTCGTTTGAAGTACCAGTACCAAACCATGGGGTCTGAGATATCGTTACCGGCAAGTAAATATCGGTAATGCAGATAAAAGAACTTCATCTTAGTGAAATTAAGATTCATTGTACAGATACTGGATAGAATATTGGTACTGGTAGGTGCGGTGTTTCAGTTTATAGTGCCGGTACTTTAGTAAAATTAATTTTCATCAAGCTTTAAACCGAGACAATGAGCCAAGCCCAAGTTACAGCTTCAAGTTTGTCTACCAATAGTCTAGTATTGTTGAAAAGTTGAAACAAAAAAGTTTTACAGCTCGAACATTTCAAGATTGATTCTGGCAAAACTACCCCACAGTTGGACATAAGTTGGTCTTGTCTAGAGTAAGCTGTCCGCGTCTAGATTAACTCGTCTGCATAAGGCGATGAAAGACATGAATGGCTTACTCTAGATAAGACGCAACATAAGTATTGGTAAACAAACCAAAACTAGCTGAAGAAATTTTAATTCAGAAATTTATAGTAACGTTTACAAATATTGGATCTGCAGAAGCTCAACATCAAACAAATTGCACTGCTGGCCTTGCTTATTATTTTTTAAAGACAACGCTATAGGCCTATGGCTTGCTGTATTTTTATTCCTGTCTAACTTATTTGCTTTGTACAGTGTATGATGTTACAAACTAGGTTTTGACCCCTAAGTTGGTTGCTTACAATTTAAACATAAGTTTGCCCTGTGTGTTTTCATTTGCTGGTCATGCTGTGCTTGTGACTGGTTAAAATTCTGATTTCTTCAAATAATTTGTTGCTACTGCTTTATGGAGTGCTCAGTATAGAAATACTGTGACATTAGTTTAATTAGCTTGTTTCCATGCTTATTTCATTAGGTTGGTTAAAGGATTTAATGCAATTAAAGTTGCAATGCAGATATTAAAATCTTTATCTCATTTTTGTATGATCAGCTTCATTATGCTTCAGCAACTCAGGTTCAACATCTTGGTTTATCGTCAAAACTGCAGAAATTAGATTGCTCATGTTAATGGTGCTTCCTTGTGGTTTTGCACCAGTTAATAGGAAATTATCTGCTTTTAATTCAAACTTTTAACCACTGATTCCCCATGATCATTCGTCAGTTGGTGTGGGTTAGTGGTAATTGTCAGCAGTGAATTGAATGATTGACTTGTCAAAATTTAACCCTGGATGAAGTAGGATGTCATATTGTTTATCTATGGTGTTTTATACATGGAGTGACTATACGGTGTACGAGTTTTTTGGAACTTCCTATGTAAGTTCAGTTACAGGTGTTGTAGTATGTTTTGTTACCACTGCATAAAAGCTTCAGAATATCATTTATCAAGTATTTTTAAATTATATTGTGACCTATCGCCCCATGTATACTTCAACTTCACAGAGTCGTATAGATTTCCGGTTTTTTATTTTTCCAATATTTTGTAAATATGTTTTCAGGTACCAAGGGTAAGATTTTTTATTAAAGCCTAGTTAATGGAGTAGTGGAATAGATACTACTGCTGTGAAAAACTTTCAGGTTGTGCAAATGACTCAACAATACCAGACCCATATATCTGAAGAAAGAAAAACTATTTGTGTAACAAAACAGCATTTGGTTTGATTCACAACTGCTGGTAAACATTCAATGAATGGGATGAAAGTTGATTATTTGCAATTACATTGTAGCGAGAAATTCTCAACAACATTCTCAGATGGATCGGAATAAAGTGCGCAGAATTCCTTTCTGACTCAATAGGGTGGGTTCTGACTCGAAGACTTTGCGGTCCCTTCGGAGTCACCCTGTCAGTAATCCTTATGTGATCTATCTAATGCCTGTGTTTTTGTCTTATCCGTTGTGGTTGGTGAGGAATAAACAAACTTGAACTTTCGAAAACCAGCCATCAACCTGAAAATTCAGGCCAGCACAGGCATGAGAAATGCAAACGCCATATGATTAACAAAGATTGTTTTGATACTACACTGTGGGACATTTGACGCACGCACTCATGGATATTAAAGTATTAGGGTATAAACAGCGCCAGACACTAAAAAGTTATCTATTTAGCTTTGTGTAAACGTTATTATTATTATTGTATTATATCATTTATGATCTTCGACTTGTGTGCCTTAAAGCACAGTCGTTTGGTTTTAACAATTGTATGACGTCATGGAGCCTCTTTGAGATGAGGCGATAAAGTAATGTAATAGACTGGATTACCAAAGAATTAAAATCATATTTTTTGACATACAGTGTACGTTATTACTTTGTGAAATAAAAATTGATGTTCTGTGCGTTAATTTTTTGCCTACCTAATACGCTTAAACGAATTCTAATGAGTATATTTTTGAAGTTGAATTGATTTAGAAAACTAATGACGTCATCGTAATTGCATGCCTCATCTGGCAGGTCACGCTACGACACTGGGTTAGAGTTAGGTTTGGCTAGGGTTTGGTTAGGGTAGGCTTAGGTGCGGTTAGGGAGTACGGGTTACGTTCAATCAGGGTTAGGTGACAACTGACAATATCAAAATTGATCAAAAACTATGCCCGAGACAAAACAAGAAACCACCCGGAATTCCTGGTGGCTTTGTCAAAGTATGGTACAACAAAAGCTTCACGTGACAAATGTTCTGTGATGAAAGTTCCGTGTGACAATTCAAGTTCTGGCAACCCAACACTTCGACGACGCCAATTGCACTCGCGGGTGTTTCTTGTTTTATCTCGGGCATAACCGGTAGGCCTACTTCTTATTCAATTCCGTTGTTAGGAAGAGGTGTGGGGAAGTGCGGGGGGAGGTTTGGGAAAATGTGTTGTGGGAGGTAAGGGGAGATGTGGGGAAGAGTGTACGGTACGTGTGGGTGGTAGGCTACGTGTGGGGGGGTGTATGGTATGTGTAGAGAAGTGTGAGGGGAGGTAAGAGAAGATGTGGGGAGAGTGTATGGGGTGAGTGTGGAGAAGTGTGTGGAAGTGTAGAGGGAGGTGTGGAAAAGTGTGTTGGGGTTTGAAGAGAGGTGAGAAAAAATGTGGGAAAGTGCCCCACACCTCCCCCCTAACACTCCCCATACCTCTCCTCACCTCCCTCAAAGACTTCCCTACACCTGGGAGTCCATTTGACAACATCAAAGTATGGTGTGATGAAAGTTTCACGTGATGATCGGATTCGACCCAAGAATATGATCAGAATGCGAAAGCAAACAACAGGCATACGTCGCACGACTCGTCGATGTGCAGTGCGATGTAAGTTCTAAGTAACAAAAGTTTATGGCAACCCTGAATGATCTACTGAGGTCATCACATTTTAGCAACAAATTTGCAAAAAAAACTTGTAAATTTATGGAAAATCAAGAGTTTATCTGAAGGATACAACAGATAACCCCTTTTTCACCTATGAATCTTAAATTGCAAAAAAATCACAGGTAACGTCTAGTATCAGCCCCCAGGTTCGGTTAGGGTTAGGTTTGGTTAGGATTAGGTTAGGATTAAACCTTATCCCCCAGGTTCAGTTAGGGTTTGGTTTGGATTAGGTGCGGTTAGGGCAGTGGTTTCCAAACTTTACTGATCCGTGGCCCGAATTTTGATATACTGTAGAAATAGTTCGTGGCCCACCACTTTTAGAAAAATTTCGCACGCTTGGATATGGGTACCGCTACTAGCAATTTTCTAAACTATGACGTTGTTGCAATTCGTCTCTTTAGAGCAGCGGTTCCCTACTTTTTCTTCTTCTTTACCCACTTTTGATGTGACTGATCCTCAATTACCCACAACAATCTATAACTGACCTCAGTTATGTCAATTGGTCAAGTGCAAAAAAAAGATCCACGCGTTTGCAGGCAGTGGCGTAGCGAGAAATTTTAAAAGGGGAGGGAGGCATTATTTTCACACTGTTTCAAGGGTACTTCTTTTTGGAAGAACAAATTTGAAACTGTTGAAGAAACAAGAAAAGCTCTAGGGGAGTCCGGGTGCATGCTCCCCAGGAAAATTTTGGAAAATTTACATGCCACAATGGCTATTTTAGTGCTTTTTGAATAATTTTTAGGCAAATTTTGTTTAAATTTTTTTACCCTAATTTGAGTGCTTCGCCACATATGATGTATTTTGTTCGCACGTTTTCGATTATGCGTGCTTAAGGCGTTAGGCTTATTGCTATCGAAGAGGTTCAAGATCAAGGAAAAATTGTATACATCAAAAACATTTTTGAAATTGGCTGGTGGGAGGATGCATACCTCCCATCCTACCCCCTGGATGTGCCCTGGCCCAAGCTACGGAAACCATCAAAAGAGTCTGGCATATTTCAGTCACTTGGCACCATTAGTTTTTTTTTACTAAAAGGCAGAGTCAAAAGGAGGGGGCATGGCACAATGGTCCCTCCTAAATCATATGCTCCAGTCTGCAGGTGCCGTGTTTTTCGTGAAAATATGGGTGAAAACAAAAAATGATCTACACGTCTGCAGGTGTCCTGTTTTCGTGAAAATATCGGTCAAGAGCTAAAAAAAAGTGCCCTCTGGCATATATTGTTGACAATGCTGTCACATTACCCACCGAAGAATCACACATTGCCCCTCGGGGGTAATTTACCCCCAGGTTGGAAACCACTGCTTTAGAGTGTTGCTGGATAAAGAAATGCAAGCTTTCAGTGCAGATGGTTCTATAACAGTTTTAACAATATTACGAGCTTTTTACGGCTTGGCTATTATTTGGCTAACAAAAAAGATGCTTCTAGAAGTTTCTGATCAGTTTATTAAAAGTTAATAAATTGATGAGGGCTCAAGGGCGGCGGAGCGATATTATACCAGCGGGGGACGGCATCCTAGGCGGATCCAAGAATTCTTGAAATATTGTTAGACCCGGAAAAGGGCGTAAATAAGCACTTTGAAAATGTTTCATATACGTAAAGGGCGTATTCAGAATTTTTCTTCAGTGGGTGAAAAGACACCACACATTGACTATTTTTTCGGTAGAGTTAAGCTGCTTTGAAGCAAATCGAGGAACAAAAACGCCTCTAGCGGGGTACGGGGGCATGCTGCCCCGCGAAGCTTTTGAAAATTTATGTAGCGTAATGGCCATGTTAGTGCTTTTTAAACAATTTCTAAAGAAAATTTTGTTGAAATTTTTACCCTTAATTCTGGGTGTAAAAATTGCTAACAATCATTTTTAATCGAAGCATAAAATATTTGTTACAAAAACAGTGCGATTCAATCTTCGGGTGCTGCAACCATGCTTCTCATGTTACTTTTCTTGATCTTCTATTTTCCCCTTGCATGTTACAACGTTTATCGTTTTGTTGCTTCTTCCGTTTTCTCGTGCTGTCCAATTATACTGCATATTATTTTTGTATATTATTCTTGTGTTGACGGTGCGGAAATAAAAAACACTAACTAACGATATAGCTCTGTGGCTTACAATTCCAAATTGCTCTGTGGCCCACTGAAAATGTTTTCGTGGGTCACTGGTGGGCCAAGGCCCACAGTTTGGGAACCACTGGGTTAGGGTTTAGGGTTGTAACTGAACCGAAACTATTTAAATTTAACCCTAACTGAACCTAATCCTAACCAAACCTGGGGCTGATACTAGACGTTACACAAAATCACTAGCTTGCATTTCCCATTAATTTTACAACTACCAGCCCATGCAGTAATTTCCCCAGCAAAGCAAATTATCTTTTTTGTGACAACCCCGCATCTAATGATATCAGTGACTTTTCCTGCTCTTTAGCATAGGATAATAAACACTAGTTCGCCTACCGGTACCTACACATACAAATATCTTGGTATTTGCTATCTCTAGACACACAAAAGTGCAAGATAAGCATTGAGCCCACTGGATTCTCAGGCCCCCTCCCCTCAAAAAAACTCTAAATCTACCCCTTGTCTTGACAAAATATCTACACAGTACCGGTACTTACAATAAAATGTGCTTATATTTAGTATATTCGTTTTCTTCTTTTCTATTTTTTTGTAAAAATCACAATCCAATCCATCTTCTGATTTTCGCGCACTTAAGTTGGCTTGTCCTTATGTAATACGTATATTCCAGTCAGGGGGCACCTCGACTTGAAAACCTAAAGGTTCTTCGGTGCTTCCTGGCCATTATTATTGTTTAATTCTAATGCTTTGATTATTTAATTGTAGTTACGGCAAAACAAACGAACTTGCCTTGTCTGTCTTACAAAAGTTTATATTAATATCTTACCATAACCACATACAACACATTTATGTCCAATACAACTGTACTTTAGGGCAGGAATTTATGAAACTGATAATTATTGAATAGATGCTGCAAAGCACCTTGTAAAAATTGCTTGTTTTGATGGATTTATTTCAAGAAAAACAGTCTTTGTCTTGTCTCACTGGTACCAGTAGGTCAAGAAATTACCACACCAAAACCCTGAATCAGTGAACAAGCAGCATTAGGCTGGCTGTAACTGCAGAATGATGTACGGTAAGATCTGACAAAATTGTTATACACTAACACAGCAACAATTCCTCAGAGCGGCATTGGTGACCTGGTACAGCATTGTTTAAGGACGCTGCTTTTAGCAATCATAACAAACAACATGCTAAATTTGATCAGAGCTTTATCTAACTGAAAAAGAAAAAAAAAAAAAAAAAAAAAACACACATACCGGTAGGCCATAAATGATTGTAATGCTCACTACTACTACCCGACTACACAGCAACAGTATTATACTGGTAGATTTTGCCAAACAAAAGTGATTATACCTACGGATTACTAGCAGCTTAGATGAAAATCTAACATTAAAAACATCGAACAAATGAATGTTTATAGATCTTACCTTGAGCAACATTATCTCGGCTCAAGTGTGAAAATTTTGACCACACAAGCCAAAATGAGCAAAGGTGATCCTGTAGCCTAGTGTAGCGTGGTACTGCACAGTGTTCTAGCGTTTATCCACTGCTCTGAATTACCGGTACACTGTACAATCAGTTACCGTACGTTTGCTTTCACCAGGCACGGCAAAACAAACCTGCCCCTGCACTTACAAAAAAAACAGGGCTGGCTCTCTCTACACTGCTACAGTGAGCCTAGTCTAAACGTCAAACTTACGTTAGCCTAGCAGATACCAGTACTGCACAGTGCAATGTTTACTCACTGCTCTTTATCAGCTTAGGCCAGTGGTTCTCAACCTTTTGAGCGCGTGGACTGTTTCCAAGCTAGCCTAACTATTTGCGGACTCAAGTCACTCATACGTAGGTATGAAAACAAGACTGTTTGATATCAACGTTGTTCGATAAGTGAGTGGTCAGTGGTCACACGAGGCGAATGCATGTTTGCTTAAGTCGATGCTGTAGCCTACGCCCCGAAACCAGCGGCGTAGCGAGAAATTTTAAAGGGGGGGGCTGTTATTTTCATATTGTTGTTCAAGCGTATTTTTTCTGAAGAAGTAATTTGAAGCTGATTGAGAAACTAGAAAGGCTCTAGAGGGGTTCGGCGGCATGCTCCCTGAAACTTTTTGAAAATTTATATGCTGTAATGGCTATTTTAGTGCTTTTTGTATAATTTTCAGGCAAATTTTGTTAGAATTTTTTGACGCTAATTCTGAGTGCTTCGCCAAATATGATGCATTTTGTTCTCACGTTTTCGTTTATGCGTGCTTAAGGTGTAAGGCTTATCGCTGTCAAAGAGGTTCAAAATTATTGATAAAATTATATATATGCATCAAAAACATTTTTGAAAATGGTTGGTGGGAGAATCCATACGTCTCATCTCACCCCCCTGGATCTGCCCCTGGCCATAAGCTACAGAAAGCATCAAAAGAGTTTGGCATACTTTAGTCACTTGGCACCACAAATTTTGTTTTTTTATATTTTTGTTGAAAGGCAGAGTCAAAAGCAAAAGCATGGCACAATACTCCCCCCCCCCCCCCCCTTAATACGCTCCTGCCCGAAACCATTGATTTTGAAAGCTGAAACTTTACATTTATGCTGAAAATCGACTACGTGAAATAAACCGTTTCGATTTTTTATTTTGTTCAGTTCGTTTTCATAAAAATCTTGCACGTGATTTCTTTATTAATTTTTTTTTTAGTGACTCTTCATTGTCAATATGTAATCCTGCAGCTGTCAATTCCTGCATCACTTTGTTTATGTTATGTTCTGTAGAATTTTTCTTCATAGTTTTCATTACACGTGTCTCACAAAGCTTCTAAGTATGTGTATATGTTCAAGAATTTGACAATGTTTTCTCCAGACCATTTTAAAACTTGTCATTTTGCCATATCCTTTTTTGTAACTGCTGATAGCCATATATATTACTTTTTTTAACTGGTAAATGCTGACAATAAGCTCGCGAATGTTTTGTAGTACCACAGTACTGCCGTAAATATCAAAAACGACGTAACTGCAAAATCGTGATTTTTGTAGAAACCGGTTTGAAAGTTCAATCTATATTGAAGCAATTATTCCCCTAGTAAATGCTGTCGACTTTACCCCGGGCATGCGAGGAAGCATTATAACTTTTTGCAGATCGACAGACCGAACTATGGTGTCGTCTGGCCAGTTAGCCTCACAGTCTTCTGCCTTATATTCCATTCTAGTCACTTTTTGTCGTTTATCATGCTGCCTCCAGGAGCTACATGTTTCACATACGCTTGGTTCGTGAAGATGCTGCTCTTTGACATTGTCGTACACTAAACATGTTTCACATTGCTCTGATCCCAATTTTGTAAAGCGAATATTCATGTCTCTGGAAACAATGCCACGGTAGAAATCGTACGAACACTTATCATCTGGATGGGTAGCAATGTAGTCACGCCACATATCCGCAGTCGTGACGTCGCTAGGCAAACACCGTCGATTTGGTGTATGACTTCGGCGGTAATGACTAATACAAGGATTATACTTTTCAACGTGCTCCTTGATTTTCTCTCGATTATTAAATATGTGGCTGTGCTTTCCTCTTTTATCATTTTGCGGAACGGTTGCGTGAAATGGGATTGAAGAGAAGATGGCTTTCAATACTGAATCGTTTTTTGGACAATAACAGCTTTATATTCGCACAATTACTAGAGTATTACAATTTTCTGCGATTTATTGTTTCTCATTTTACAATGCCAATAAATAATAAAAACAACGTAACTGCGCCAAAATTCTTTTCGAATAGCCAAAATCAATGTTCCCTCTAATTTTTTGTAGTCTGTGTGCGCAGAAACTTCGGCAAGTGCGCACTTTTTTAGAAAGGACTGACGTTTGTGCAACAACCCATGAATAAATTGAGTATGGCAGCTATCGAAAACAAGTAGCGCAACTTCTCTTGGCTATGTTACTGCTGGTACATTTTTCGCTCACGGTACCAGAGGCGTCGTGCAGCCAAAAAATTTGGAGGGGCCCGAGTAATAACTTAAACAAATACTAATCACAACCTTTGTAAAAGCCGTATTTAGCATTGAGTAACATTACGAAAAAAGGAAGTTAGGAAAAGATACCAAAATATACCGCAATATCCCAAATTTTGAATAATAAATCGAAATTTATTTTGATACCTCCAACCGCTCTTTGATTATGGACATTATGCGCAACCTGTGTGGCCCCACGATTTTACAAAGGAGGACATCGCTGGGGGCGAAGTCTCAGTCGCCGGTGGCAAGGGGGGTCTGGGGGCGTAGTCCCCAGCC
The DNA here is from genome assembly GCA_964006365.1 of Trididemnum miniatum. Taxonomy (NCBI): domain Eukaryota; kingdom Metazoa; phylum Chordata; class Ascidiacea; order Aplousobranchia; family Didemnidae; genus Trididemnum; species Trididemnum miniatum. The sequence goes on from OZ023244.1 coordinate 5,773,163, forward strand.
GCCAACGGATTTTTACGGTTTTCACATAAAAAAGAACTGTCTTATTGAAAAAGGACATTTCGGTACTTGCAGTGAGTACAGTCACTATTAGGCATATAGTGTCCGACAATGCAAAAATATTTTGGTAGTTCATGTCTAAAAGCAGAAGCTGGGCTAAAATAAATGAAAGTAGGCTGCAATCATTATTAGTTTTGACGCATATGATGGAATGACGTGTATAGGTGTGTTCTAAGCTATGATCTTTAACAACGCATGCAAAATGTTTTCTAAATTCTAACTACAGATCAAGAAACTGACTTTACTCCTGAGTCGAAGCGATTGATTGAAGCAAAAATTAAAAAAGAAAGCTATGGAATTTATAGTATAAGAAAGCGGGGTATGGGGTTAGTATAAAGGATGAAAGCGAAATGGCACTGGCTAAATTTTGTATATTTTTAATTTTTTAAATTATGAAAAGTACCGGTAAATAAAAGTAACACACTATAAAAAATTTGGGGGGCACTGCCCCCCCTCCCCCCGGGCCCCAATGACACGAAGCCACTGTACGGTACATTTTGCGAAGAAATGCGTCCTTTTAGCAGGTTCAGGAGCAATTTTCTCAACTTGCCAACCTAGAACATTGCTTCATCATGATACTGTGTGTCTGTGCGCAGTATATTCACGCGTGTGCGCAGTCTCTGAAAGCTGTGTGCGCGCGCACACGCGCACAGCTTAGAGGGAACACTGGCCAAAATTCTTGTCGAATAGCATATACGTTGTTTTTGTGATTTATCACCAAGGGTGGAAACCCACACCTAAACCTAAACCTGAAAACCCGGTTTTAAAGGAAATTTTGGAAACCCAAACCGAACCTAACACCTACTTAGCCAAATTTTTGAAAACCTAAACTTGAACCAAAACCATTTTTTCTTGAAACGTCAAAACCGAAACTGAAACTAAAACCTGTTCAAAGTTTTCTGAGGTTTTGGGTTTTAAAAATTGTCATCACCATCATTACCAGCACAGTTCCTTTAATGCTGAGCGTCACTTAGAGAAGCTGTGAATACTAATTTTTGAGTTTTTGGTTTCACCGGACTCCGAATTATACCCAAGTCGACAACTTCTGAAGCAATAATATTATTGCTCTCCTCACTCGGCCATTTGAACTGCAACTTATCATCGTAATAAAACAAAAATGCCAAGGAGTAGAGCATTTAAATAATTCGTATTAAAAATATAACAGCTTTCTTGGATGAAACTTGAACCGAAACTGAAACCCAGAAACCGAAGCTGTGCGTAAGCATAACTGAAACCGAAACTGGAACCTATTTTGCAACAGCGGTGAAACCAAACCAAAACTGAAACCTGACATCTGGGTTTCAACACACCAAAACTGAAACTGACACCCTACCGCCAAGTAGCCAGGTTTCCACCCTTGTTTATCACTACAGAAATAACGCGGCTACTGCAAGAACAAAAGCACAGTATGTGACGTTACGTTGTTTTTAAAATTCATAGTTGTTATTTTAATGATGCGTAGACAGTTAAAAAACAGCGTAAGTGACTTTACGTTGTTTTAGACAATTTTGGTAAAGACTCATGAAGCAGAATAAAAACTTTAAAACAACGTAAGTGATTTGTCGACGCAAAATTATAACAATAAATACTATACAAAAACAACTTAACGAACGTTACGCTGTTTTTGCAATTTATTTGCTATATTTTGGTGAAAATGACGTCACGAAGGGGTAAGAAAAAGTATGGAAAAATACCAGTCGGGGAATTTTTTTTAAACCCAGTGTCAAAAGGACCCCAAACGCACCCCAAAAATGCAAAAAACTAAAAATCAAAAAAATTGCAGTTACGTCGTTTTTAATATTTACGGCAGAGCAGGCCTACATCACTTTTCATTCGTATACGCCAGAGGTCACCAAACTACGGCCCGCGGGCCGGATCGGGCCCGCGAAGTGATTTCATCCGGCCCGCCACCCTGGCAGGCGAGCAAAACAAAGAACAGCGGCACTGAACTGCTAAGTAAAAAATTCCCACACATTTTGGACTGCCCTTGTTGTACAGCTACACGCAACCTTTTACTGATTCTTTTTATGACATCACAAACTTAAAAACGCCATCGTTGTTAAAAACGTTTGGTTGTAAACCTTCTGAGATGCCAATTGACCTGCAATTAAAACTCACTGATTTGCAAGCTAACAAAGTACTGAAAGAGAAACACTAAGGACAGCTTGTGAAATTTTACCGCTCTTTACCTGACAATGTGTTTCCAAACCTGAAGAAATTCGCTTCTAAGATGGCATCAATGTATTGGACGACTTATATTTGCGAGCAAACTTTCTCAAAGATGAAGTATGTGAAGTCGTAAAATCGCACGAGGCTGACCGATGACTACTTGAAGGCTATTCTTATGGTTGGGTGCGGCACCTCTAAGCCAAACGTTGATGATATTATGACAGAAAACGACAATTTCATAAATTCCACTAGTTCTGACAATTTCGTAATTTCAGCTTACATAGCTGGTGTTACATATCTTTTGTAGTTATTTTTTTCGTAACTTAATTCTTTTTTTTCTTTTGCAATTCATTAGGCTACCGCAGCCTTTCGATTTTCATCACAACTTTGCTCTTCCACCGCTCACTTTGTTATTTATAGCGTTTAATTCATGCCGATGGAGATTATAAATAATTGTATATTTTTTCGCAATTTGCATCCGGCCCGTAGCCGTTAATCTCGCAGCAATCTGGCCCTCGGAGCAAAAAGTTTGGTGATATTATGAGAGATGTGGTCGTAAATTTGCTTTTTAACACTTACCGTACCAGTAAGTTTCGCGGACTCATCCACGCCCTTCCGCAGACTCAAATGAGTCCGCGGACTCGGGGTTGAGAAACACTGGTCTAGAAGCATTTCCAAAACAAAAAAGATGAGTAGATGACTCTGCAGTAATGTTTTCTTCACATCACATAGATTTTAAAATTATCCACGGTTAGTTAAAAAAATAATTTCTAGCCAGATCAGTTTTTGATCTTGGCCAGATGTGGCTGCACTATGCTGCCAGAGCAAAATTTGATCACAGCCAGATCTGGTACCATCAGTAGGCTACCAGATCTGGCCAGATTATGCCAGGCCTGACACCGATCGGAGCCAGATCAATGGTGTTTTCTGGGACAGTTGGCTAAAATATTGTGACAATGAACACGTTCTTGTTCGTGCATCTGCAAATACCAGGGGCGTGTCCAGAAATTTGAAAAGGAGGGGCCGTAATTTTCGACGTCCAATTTACCGCCCGAAATCAAGTGAAGACCAAAAAAAATAAAAGGTCTTTACTTCTTTCGACGTCTTATGTTTCAGCGGGGGGGCGCGACCCTAGCGCCCCCTCCCCCCTGGATACGCCCCCGAATACAATCTTCCATGTAAGAACTGCCAAGAATACCACAAACTTGTCCTTTAAAAATCTCATATTTTTTGCATCAAACTAACATTGTGACGTTTCATCTAGATCGTCGGTCCAAAATCTACTTGATGTTAGTTTGGAACGAAAAATATGAGATTTTTAATGGACAACTTCGTCGTATTCTCGGCAGTTCTTACATGGAAGAGTGTATTTGCAGATGTACGGACAAGAACATGTTTATTATCACAATATTTTAACCAACTATATGTTGTTTAAGATGTCCTACGTTTTAACAAGGTTTCCAAGATCTCTCACCAACCAAAATTTCGATGACAATCAAAATCGCTGCATACATTTGCCACGATGCGCTCAAGCTTTGCAGTGAAAAATATTGCGACGGCTTAGGCTAAGTCTGCGCGAAGTTTAAAAGCAACTTCGAAGTTTTGTTAATTCAACCACGAGGAAAGCCTTGAAATTATACACGAAGGAACTTGTATTTCCTTTACTTAATTAGTTCGTGTAAATTCAGTTTTAATTGGTACCAAGTTGAAACGAATGCGGTTGAAGAGCTTCTTTATGACGACAATCATGGTGTAGCAAGCGCTTCCCTTGTGGTTCACGCTTTGCCGTAGGCCTACATTAAATTACAACTCTTTTTTATTACAATTAAAGAGTTTGACTGGAATGGTGACGTAGACTATACATTAAATTACAATTAAAGAGTTTGACTGGAATGGTGACGTAGCCACACGAGTGGATATGCGTACCACAAAGGTTAAATTCTTTAAGAAATATTTATCCGAAGGGATGAGTGATCCTGGCAAGATCATTCGTCCTGAAAGATGAATGTTTCTTACCTGAGGGCGGCTGATGAAGGCTAATAGCCTGAAACAGCGCTGTCTCGCTCTACGTTACAACTCTTTTGTTTACAAGACTAAAAACGTTCGATAATACCATTTTTGCGTCATAAACGCACCTTAATGACATCACTATCGCTCCGGCTTGGTATCGGACAAGGTGAAGTTAGTCTTACAGATTTTCTTTTTTTTCTCTTAAAACCTCGCTTGGACTAGACGTACTGAACAATGTTTTTTCTTCTACTATCTCTTGATTATTGAGTAAATATTAAAGTTAGTCATGGATTATGATACTCTTGCCTTTATTGTTCATGAATTATAATGTTGTAATAGCCTAATTGACATGACAAGTTGAACGCACGAGCAGGGATGATAGACTAGGTCAGAGAGACACCGATGCAAGCTTATTAAGATATAAGTTTATAACAGGGCCGGTACCCCAATCGACATGCTTGCCCCCCCCCCCCCAACTAACAAGCTTACTCTTTCGAAGACAGCGGCTTCTGCGCTTAATTTCAAACTTTGCCCCTCCCCCCCGATAAACGCTTGCCCCCCTAAAGCGGGCTTCACACCGAAGCCGTTACCGTCAACGTCGGTGTTTCATAGCCGTCTACGTTTCCGTGCCGTTTAACGTCAAACGTAATACGCTTACGTGGGCGTTCACATCAATTTCAAACTTTGCGCAGGCTGACTTGCTTATAGTGGTGGTAGTAGTAGGACCGGTAGTAGGTTACTTTATTTAACGACCAGAAAAACACCAAACAAAAACAAGAACAATGGCAGAAAAACAGGTTACGTTGAAACGTGCAGAAATTAAAAAAATTAAACAACTAAAAAAACAATAGGCCTACGCCACGTTATCACTAATGACCAAACAAAAATATAATTTGACGTTTAAATAAGATACCAGTAGTGGTTGAAAAAATAATAATAATCAACTTTCATCAGTAAATTCTTTGAATTGTTCTAGTGACCTAGTCTGCTTAATACACAGCAAAACTGATACAGATTAAAGAAATGTTTGACACAACGTAGAATTGTTGGAAATGGAAGCTGAAAAATCAAGAAATTTTAAATGCTCATCGATTGGGAGATGTCTTGAGAAACTAAAATCTGCAACAACAAAAACTAACAGCAGATGTCTGTATTTGCTCTTTAATGCAATTAAATGCTGAAATGTAGGTACTGTACTTAATATAATTACGGTATGCACTTCTATTACATATCCAATGAATTCATAAATTACCAAAATAAATTCATAAATGGTAGGCCCAGAGCCCCAGACATGCACGATTCAGAAATTACTGTAATGGTAGGCCAAATTTTTATTTGAACTAGCTTGCATGTGCAGGGCACAACAAATGAATTGGCCTAACTTCCTAATCACTGCAGTCAGGTACAAGTATCCTACTGTATCAGTACAGAGTTTATAGGTATATTAGACATAAAGTTTTTTTTTTTGCTCATAAACTTACCCCTCTCTTTTAATTCATTGCCAATAACAATCCAAGCTTGGTCTTTAATGTTTCTACTCTTGAAATCTTATGTTTTTATGATACATTATACAAGCAGGGATGTTGCTTAACTTGCTCAATTAAAATCTCATTAAATGCCATGCTTATTGCCTGATCTGTTAATCACAAATACGTAAAATTGTGCAGTGTAGGACGCACACACTAGCACATAAACAGTGAAGAAACATTATGGTACCAGTAGATCACATGGTGAACAGTGTTCTCTGTAAGGTGCAAAAATGAGAAATATGAACAGGTTTTGGGAAAATATCATTAAGATAGAAAAACAAAATAAATATTGGGCAAATCATATTGAATGTAGGCTACCTGAAAACTTCTGTCTGCAAACAATTGGTTATTCAAGTTTTGTTTTATAAACCAGTTTCAAAGCAAAATTTTGGGCAGAAGTTGTGAAATAGGCTAGTAAAAACGTTTGGGCAAATTACCGGCACTGGTATTGTAAATATTTTGTTTGGGCTAGACTAGAGAACGCTGCCAGTGGGTAGAATAGATAAAAGAATAAGCCTATGAAAATTATAGGGTCAAAGTTAGGGTTAGGTTTATCTTCATGGTTAAGGTTAGAGCCTAACCTACCGGTACCCCCTAACCCTTATTTTAACCCATACCGGTAACCATGTATGCGATAATTTCGCTGGCAAGTTGGCAACCATTGTAGCCCACTATACTCACTCAGACACTGCACAGCCATGGAGTTGCACCAGTTGACCAGCTAATATGGGCTACTACTGGTACTACATGGTGACCCAAAAAAAACGGGCCCCAATTCTAATTATTCTAAATACACGGGGCCCGTTTTTTTTGGATCACCCTGTATGTACCAGTGAAAGAAAACTGTATGCATAGGCTATCACCAATAACATACTGGCAGGTAGGCTTTTTAGGCTACCGGCATGTGATACTACTCTGGAATGGTAGGACAGACTGGCGGAGGCACATACTAGCAGGCCTTTTATTTTACGGCCTACCCAGCTATAGACTACTGCTTAGTAACCATAGCCTACAGCATCGTAGAGTTACCGGTACTACAATTCACTCATGAAATGTACAGTAGCAGCCTACCATACTGTAGTCTACTAGGCTATGGTTACTGAATACCGGTATCTTACAGAATGTTTTTTTCTTCTATCTCTCGATTATTGAGTAAATATTAAAGTTAGTCATGGATTATGATACTCTTGCCTTTATTGTTCATGAATTACAATGTTGTAATAGCCTAATTGACATAACAAGTTGAACACACGAGCAGGGATGATAGACTAGGTCAGAGAGACACCGATGCAAGCTTATTAAGATATAAGTTTATAACAGGGCCGGCGCCCCAATCGACATGCTTGCCCCCCCCCCCCCAACTAACAAGCTTACTCTTTCGAAGACAGCGGCTTCTGCGCTTAATTTCAAACTTTGCCCCTCCCCCCTGATAAATGCTTGGCCCCCCTAAGTCGACTGCTCTGGCACCGGCTCTGGTTTATAAGATACAAGATGCAAGTTTTAACGGCCTACTTTCTTTTACATCCTGTTGGTAGAGCTAAATAATAACTAAAAGCATTGGAATTGTGTAAATGTAAAATCAAATCAAACCTTTATTATACTTACGGTAATACGCAGAATCATGTAACGAGTGGCGGGACCCATTTCCGCGACTGTGACTTTATCAGCGCCCGTGCAATACAGCTTCGACTCCCAAGAACCCTTGAAATGATGGCAAACTGCTGTTGGCAACGCGGTGTCTGATTTGACCGGCCCGGGGATCGGACCCCGGACCTTGCGCACCGATATTGATGTTGCAGCGAATCGGCTTGTTGTAATGAAATCTGGTCCAGGTGAAACCAAGGGCGTTGGAAGGTGGGGGCTGAAGCCCCCCCCTATATTTTTTTCAGCCCCCCTTTCAAAAATTGATAATTGCAGTACATTCTATATGGCTTATGGCGTCACTTATTATTCGTTTCTTTTCTTCAGTGATACCATCAAGCCAACGTAGGCCTACTAACTTTTGCGACTTTGTGACAAAAGTGAACAAAATCGCAAAAACCGTTGGATATCCTGATACCTTCGCGCACAAAGCTTTTAGAGCTTCACTATGATATCACAGTAAAATTTTCTCCGATTTTAGTCGCAACGTCTGAGCAAATAACAGCGAAACAACAAAATATGAAATTAGAATTAGCTAGCTTATCTTAGTAGCAGTGGCGTAGTGAAAATCTTTAAAAGGAGGTGTGGGGCCACAATTTCCTCAAAATTTTCAAACGTAGTTTTGTTTCGGCAGAACAAATTTGAAGCTGATTGAGAAACAAGAAAAGCTCTATCCGGGGGCATGCTACCCCGAAAAATTTTTGAAAATTCCCATGCTCCGAATGGCCATTTCAGCGCTTTTTGAATAATTTTCAGGCAAATTTTGTTTAAAAATTTGACCCTAATTTTGAGTGCTTCGCCAAATTATTATCCTACGCGAGGGTCGTACAGCGCTTTGATCGCTTTCTCGTGATAGGAAGATAAATACGCAATTAAATACAAAAAAATACGATGCATTTTGTTCGCACATTTTCGATTATGCGTGCTTCAGGCCAGAAGCGTATTTAGAAGGTGGGAAGCTTTGGGCCATGCCCCCCTTTTGACTCTGCTTTTTAGTAAAACAGAACAAAATTAATGGTGTCAAGTTACTAAAATATGCCAGACTCTTTTGATGGTTTCTGTAGCCTATGGCCAGGAGCGGATCCAGGGGGGTAGGATGAAGAGTATGCATCCTCCCACCAGCCATTTTCAAAAATGCTTTTGATGTATACAATTTTTCCACAATTTCGAACCTCTTTGATAACATTACGCCTGGCACGCTCAACCGAAAACGTGCGGACAAAATGCATCATATTTGGCGAAGCACTCAGAAATAGGGTCAAAAAATTTAAACAAACTTTGCCTGAAAATTATTCAAAAAACACTAAAATAGCCATTACAGCATGTAAATTTTCAAAAATTTTTCGGGTGAGCATGCCCCCCGGATCCCCCCAGAGCCTTTCCTGTTTCTCAATCAGCTTTCAATTTGTTCTGCCGAAAAAAAAAATACGCCTAAAACATGTGGAAATTATGGCTCCCCCTCCTTTTGAAATTTCTCGCTACGACACTGCTTAGAGCGTAAGGCTTACCGCTATCGAAGAGATTCAAATCTACAGAAAATTTTATACATTAAAAACATTTTTGTACTCGTTAATTAACTGGGGAAGAACTACAAATTCATATCTCCACCAGCTTGTAGTTTTGCAGAATAAATTTATTAAAGCCAGTTTATTTCTTCCTCGAAATTCTCCTACCAATTTTCTATATGTTAAATTTCAAACTCTAAAACTAAAAGACATGATCAGGGGGGTTATCACAGGATTTTATGCGTTAGCGAGCGATTTCTCTCGCTAATTCTCCTCGGAGGAGAAATTCTCCGAGCGGCAGCCGAGATAACGAGCTCGCAAAGTTGGGATTACAGGTTGCGCTCGCAGAAAGAGCAGCTATTCGGTGAAGCAGGCGGTCTCGCTAACTGCTCGGTATGTATAGGCTTGTTGTGAGGTGCTAGACTGGCAGCTGCTGTTTGCTGGCTAGCGCCTAGTTTAGTGCCAAAACTGTGCTAGTATTACAAAGTTGGGATGGTTTTAACTTAGTTATAGGTAAGAGTGTATGCAGTAATGGTGTCTACAGATGCATAGGCTTGTTGTGAGGTGCTAGACTAGCAGTTGCTGGCCATGGCCTCACACGGTTACTGGTGGAAGATACCATTACTTTATACTCTCCGACCAATGCTCAGACTAAGTTTGCAGCCAACGCATGCTTGCAATAAGCCTATTAGCACAGTTTTAGCACTAGACTAGGCGCAAGCCAGCAAAGAGCAGCTGTTGGTCTAGCACCTCACAACAAGCCTATATCGGTTCATCTGTAGACACCGATACATAGCCTACACTCTCACATGTAACCAAGTCAAAACCATCCCAACTTGGTAATACTGGCACAGTTTTAGCACTAGACTACGCGCTAGCCAGTAAACAGCTGCTAGCCTACTAGTCTTGGTTTGATGTGTATGTATTTGTATATTGACTATGCTTTGCATTTTTCTTTTTTGCTTCGTTTTTTTTATTTTTGAAAGTCTGTTTTTTTCTGTTGACATATGTCATTTTTGAGATAGAGAGTAGCGACTTGATGAGCCTTTGGCTCTTAATTCGCATGCACGAATAAACTTGAACTTGAATTCACCATTTCACAACAAGCCTGGGAGTTGCATGAAGCTTTAGTTGTGTCATATACTAGGTACTAGCTATTGTGCGTAAACTATGACCTAAAAAACCGCGCTGTGCCATGGCTAGTTGTGTATGAAATTGTCGCTCGGTAACTTAACGTGCTCATTTTTTTTCTCGCTACTTGCCGAGCGAGTTCGCCAGCTCGGAAAATCCTGTAATCCCGAAAAACGCGTTAGCGAGGAAAAATTTTTTACCGAGCAGTTTGCGAGCTCGCAAACCGCTTAACGAGCATCCTGTAATAACCCCCCTGATCGGAATTTGCAAAGTTTATTTTTAAATTCAAAAATAACATGCTTCCATCATCATTTAATAATTACTTTATAGATCTCAACAAAGTACATAAACACAACACTAGACAAAAATCAATTGGCAGTTATTATCATCATTCTTTCAATAGCGAGTTTGGGAGGAAAAGATTACGACACATCTGCTTACAGGAGTGGGAAACTATTCCTCTTGCTCAAAAAGAGTGCTCTTTTTCTAGATTTAAAAATAACTATAAAATAAAGCAGTTTTATTTGAGCATTACTCCAAAAATCTTGTGTAACTTTATTAATTATCTTAATTGCCTGCTTATTTCAAGCACAGTGAAATTATCCAATGAGTGTAACAACTAATTTTAAACTCATTTATTGTTAAGAAACGTTCTAGCTAAATTTGAATTATGTTTGTAGGAAAATTGTCCGCCGAAAATTTCACTTGTTGGTACAGGCAAATGTGTAAACTGGGTTACACTGTAAATATTGTTTTGTTTTTTGTGCCTGTGCTGCCATTTTTTATTTTATCATACTTAGCAGTTTTGCTTGTAATCGGTCACTATACTACACTTCGTAGTTATGCCCGTAATCGGTGTCTAGTGTCAGATTTGCAGATTGGCGTCTAGTCAAGTCTCAGATTTAGGTCACCTATAGAACAATAACCTTTTTTTAATAACGAATAACTTCTACTTTTCGTTTACTTTGCTTTATTTATAAGTAGTGGTCGGGAATAGGTTTATAGCCTAATGTTTCACTTTATGATTTGCATTATTTTTTTTTAATCCCAGCTATGGCAGTACTGTCTTGTAATGTGTTTTTTTTTTAACGTTTTATGTCATGCTAAGTTTACGCCAATATGTTTACTGTAAGTATTGCTGTAGTAGGTGCAGCGGACTGAGATGACCCCTGTGGTCTTTCGCTGTTTCCTGCCTATGCGAATTTTCTAAACGTATACGGTGAAATAAACTTGATTGATTGATTTTTGAAAATGGCAGGTGGGAGGGCGCATACCTCACATCCTAGTCCTAAACCCCCTGGATCCGCCCCTCAGCCCTTACTATAAGCTACAGAAACCATCAAAAGAGTTTGGCCTATTTCAGTCACCTGGCACCGTTAGTTTTGTTCTATTTTATTAAAGGCAGAGTCAAAAAAAGGAGGGGGATGACACAATGCCTCCTTTTTAAATATACGCTCCTGCCTAGCAGCCTGAAACTAGGAGCTAGTGAACAGATAATCAGTTCATTTATAGGAGGTTTACACGTTTACAAACGTCGATCTGGCTACTGTGTGCTATGCTAGCTAGAGGAAAGCTTGAGCTCATCAAGCTGTCTTCAAGTGACTTTTACTGAATTTAAGTGCATGGTACGCTTGACGTAAGTTGCGATAACAAGGAGGGGGGTCTGGGGGGCTTTGCCCCCAAGACGTTGGTATGGTAACACAAATTTCAGCACCCCCCCCAACTTAAAGTACTTCCAACGCCCTTGGGTGAAACCACAGTTAATGACGTATACAGTCCGCCGACGCTTCCTCCACTCGTCCTTTTAGCACCAATGTATATTCGGATTAAAGCAGATAATTGTAACCACGTCGTCCACAACCACGATCCTCGAATTGAGCACCATCACAAAGCGAAATCCTCATCGAAAAGGGGCAGAAACAATGACGCTCGAGCTTATATACTAAGGCTCGCACGTGCGAATACGTCATAGACACCCAAACACTCCCGGATGTAACCACGTAAAGACTAAAACAAAGCAATGCCATTAAACTAGCCCCATCGGGTGAATGGCAAATAAATACGTAGATAAATATGCACAAGTAGACCTATCGTGTTTAAAAAGTCTTAAAGTCCATACGGAGATAGGTAGCTTGTATAGTTTGCCGAAATAATTCATCTGCTGCTATGATGTAGCGCATAACTGCGCACATTCCTGACATAGATTCCATACAAAAGCAAGGTGAAGTCTGAAGCTTCATTGGTAGGTCTGCATCTCAGTCTCCGTGTTGGGTGCTAGGGCTTGAACAGACGGCGTGTGCTTCCAAAGTCATCCGAAACAAGTGATAAATGGAATGTAGCGAGTAGAAGTCGCAGCAATGTATTTTGCAAGTACGCCAGCGGTCGGCAACCTACTGCACTTAAAGAGCCATCTTAACCAATATCCCAAAATATTAAACACACTGTGAGCAGCAAAAACTCTACGGCAATCAAAAAATTGAAAAAGATCTTTGTTTCTCCCTCTTCCAAAACAGGTCTTCGTTTATCCCCACAAAAAGCCTCAACCTGAGGATCAAAGAATCGCAGGTTACCGACCGCACTACGCCGATTGCTCGGTCTAAATGTACAATTTACGGACAAATATTTGAAACAAAAGCTGTGAGATGCAACTCTATCCGTCCCATTCATGTGGTTCATATGTGTTGGTAAAAATGGAATTACGATTAAGCACAATTTACTGTATTTTCGTGTTGCATTTTATGCTTTTATAGCTATTGGGTGAAAAATTAACGCAACTTAAAAGTGGGGTCCGTGGTAAACTTGATTCGCAAAAATGGGTCCGTGGCACAAGAAAGTTCGGAAAACCCCGCTTTAATTCTTTCAATATTCTGTATACATTTTGCCCGTTTTTTTTTTGTTGTTATAGAAAAATAGCGATAAGTGATAAACCAGGGGTGTCCAACCTTTTTGGCCAAACGGCCACATGCAATTTGCGAATGATTGCGTGGCACCGAGCTCCCCCTGCGTGCGCCTATGGTATAAATTCGAATCGCGACCGAATCAAAATCAAAATCTTCGTTATACTCGACCGTGGTATTACGCCGAAGCGAGTAACGAATCGCCGGACCCATCTACCGCGGCTCAGCGCCTGGGCTACATAGCTCCGAAGAAATGTCGCAGCGGTGGCGAGCTGTTGGCAACACTGTGCCGATTTGACCGAGCCGAGGATTTGAACCCTATAGATCTCCCGCACCGTTAACGTGTGCGCTAAGCAGTTGAGCTAACGGCCGGTCCAACCTAGTTTATTACTGACTGACTTTTGAGGCACGAACACGATTGTGTGGAAAGGATGTGAACGTAACAATATCCGAAAATATGATGCGAAACAATTTCCATTGTGATGCAATAAAATTAACTTACAAGAAAGCAAACATTAAATGACAATTTCTCGGAATGTAAGTTCACCATAAATTACCAAGCAATTAAGTTGATAATATTGGTAATTTCGGAAAAGTCCCGCGGGCCACTCAAAACTTTTCCGCGGACCACATGAGCCCGCGGGCCACGGGTTGGACACCCCGGTAATATATTGTAAATTTTCATCCCATTTTTAAGGTCTTGATCTTGAAAAAAATCAAAGGTCTTGGTCTTGACAAAGACGGTGTTGGTCTTTGTCTTGAAAAATTTACAAGGTCTTGGTCTTGGTCATGTAGGTGATGGTCTTAGCTACATCACTGAATCACAGTTAATCTCGAAGTTCATCACATACCCACTATTTATAAATCCACCCAGATGGTGTTTATCAGTATTAACGTCTTCTCAAACATTTTTCGCTTTCGGCGGTTTTGCATATAATTAAAAAGTTTTTAATTTCGAATTAATGCAATTTATAATTTTCCAATTACGTCAGTAATATGGACAGGTTAAGGCGACAGGCAAAGCAGTTACTGTAGGTTAATTTGCATATTCTTTGATACTTGATTAACTATAACAATATTGGCAGGAATATTTTAAGCGGTGAGACTTTTAGTTCAGCAATTTTAAAACACAGTTCGTTGATAGTGCTGGCCAAACAAATATACAGTGATGGAGTCGAGTACTCGACCTTCGAGTGCGAGCATCGAGTACTTGCCTTGAGAATCTTCGAGTACGAGTACTGGCGCTTGACTTCGAGTACGAGTACTAGTGGTTGACTTGGAGTAGGAGTACCGAGTACATTTTTCGCAGTTAAACTTTACACTTTAAAATCAGTAGCAGGTATTTGCTGCATGAATTGGAACAAGGTTCCTTTTAGTGAAGTTGTTTATTTAAATGTTTATTACCACCTTGAACACTGGTTTTAAGCTGTTTATAGTCGACATTAACTTCTACGGAACTTTTGTGCAGGTTTCGAGGAAAGTTTCTGTTGTAAGTATTATAAGTATGATAAAAATCAAAGTAGGCTACTCGTGTACTCGACCGATTTTTAGACCGAGTCCGAGCACTTTTAGGTTCGAGTACGAGTACTTCTTGAGATTAAAAGTTTCCAGTACGAGAAAAGCTGCGCTTGAGCGGACTCGAGTACTCCATCACTGCAAATATATCAAAGCAAGTTTTTTTTGTGAAACTTTGGTTAAATTTAAAGTTGCGATTCGAATGTGATTTTTTGAAAGTTCATACAGAGGCCATCATGATCAAAGTCCTTTTGGCCCAGGGCTATGAACTTAAACTTAACTAAACATGCTTCGACTTCGCAACCCTGTTTTGGTCGAACGGTGAACTTGTCAGGTAAATGCGTCAGACGGTGCAACGTACACAGCAATTAACGCCAACGCTCAAAATAATGGCACAAACGAAAGAGGAGACACGCCATTATTTATTTAATCAATCATTTGCTCTAATCATCATAATTTCATCAATAATTTACTCAGCAAATGACGTTTATAATTATCATTTACCAGTATCTAGACCTGCCAGTCTGCTTGCATTTCTAATGACGAAAATCATACGTTATGTCCATCAAAGTCAAAGTCAAAATCAAATTTATTATTTTGTCGCACATACGGATAACACAAAAATAAATAACAGAAAAAACACTAATTTACATACACGCAAAAAAATGAATGAATAAGTACTCACGCGACAGGGAGGCTGCGAAAGGACCTTACAGTCATCGAGTCATGCAGCCCCCTTTAAGAGATAAATTTTCGGTACACTAAAACAGTTTCATGAAATTGCTTTTAGCTGGCAGAGATCACTGAAGAAGCGCGCGACAGAATAAGGACAGACAGTTTAGTATTGTTGCAGTAAGTGAGCTTTTAATTTTTTTTTGAAGGAAACCGGTGACATCGTTCTGATTTCCGCAGGGATGGAGTTCCAAATCTTCACACCCTGGTATTTGATACTTCTTTGCATTTTTTTAGTACGGAAAAGAGGAATATATAAAAGATCACTATGGGTAGTGGTAGATCTTGAGGAGCGTTGGGAAATTAAATGAGCCCTATTGAAGTAATTGAGAAAAGAGAGGGGAAGCATGCTTGGTCGGTGTATATAATTATAAACAATTTTGGCAGTTTCAACAATGTATAAGTCTTGAAGTTTTAGGATATTAAACCTAACGTAATATGGATTTGAGTTGTCGTACATTGAGCCGCTTCCAATGTTTTTTACTGCTCTATTTTGAAGAGTTTTTATTGGATTTAAATAAGTGGGGAAAGTTGAACCCCAAATTGTCAAATCGTATAATAAATGAGGTTGGAAGAGTGCATAGTAGAGTTTTAACAGTGCGTCGTTAGGAAGGGTTGATTTTAACCTGCTGATTATGCCATTAGGTCTTGACAATTTCGATTCAAGGTACTTAATATGAGGAGCAAAGGAAAGTTTGGAGTCAATTATTACACCAAGGTATTTTACTGTTTCATTAGAAGGGATGATTGTATTATCGATTTTTAAGGTGAAGTCTAAAGTAAAGTCCTTCGTGGATGGTGGTATAATCATGCAATGACATTTGTTAGGATTAATAGTTAGCTTATTAGCACTACACCATTTGAAAACTTCAGTTAATTCAAGATTTAATTCGGTATTAAGAGTCGCAAGATTGGAGTGATTAAGTAAAAAATATGCATCGTCTGCAAAGAGCCTTGGAATAGAGTGGGTAGCGTTGCCTATATCGTTAATGTAAAGTAAAAATAGTAATGGACCAAGTGTGGATCCTTGTGGAACGCCATAATTGTTGGATTGCAGCTTAGATTCTATATTATTTATCAGAACATATTGTTTTCGTTGAAGATAAGAGTTCATTAATTTGAGGGTCATGCCCCTGATTCCATAGTAGTCAAGTTTAGATAGGAGAATGTTGTGGCTCACAGTATTGAAGGCTTTTTTCAGATCAAGAAAAAATAAGCCGGAAAATTGCTTTTCACGAATGCCATCGTATAAAGATGTTAGAATGTCAACAATGGCATGGGTAGTCGACACGTTTGCTTGAAAGCCATATTGCGTAGGCTTTATTACGTTATGTTTATCAAAAAATTTAGTCAGTCTCTTATGAAGGAGTTTTTGAGTATTGAAATTGGTCTGTAGTTGTTGGGGTCATCTCTACTACCTTGTTTATGGAGAGGAACAACTTTAGCAATCTTACAATGTTCAGGAAATATACCGTTGGAAAAGGAAAAGTGAATAATTGGTAATAGGTAAGGAGCGATAACATTAGAGGCGATATTCAGAAAATAGGCAGGGACGTTGTCGTGTCCCATAGCTTTGTTCACGTTAAGGTTGCGTAGGTTATCAGTAATTTCGTAAAGGTTTGGAGGTTCAAGGAATATGGAGGTTGAAATTCGATGTTTCATAAAACATTTAAAATTCCTCGGGTCTTGGGTGGATATTTTATTGGCTAGTTTTTCCCCTATAGTGCAGAAGAAATCGTTAAATTTTTCAACTATATCGCTTTTGGAAACAATCTCTTGTTGTGTATTGTGAGATGATTTTTTATTTGGGGGAAGTAAAGTACGAATTATATTCCAAACTATTTTGGGATCATTTTTGTTTTTACTTAGTTCGTTTTTGTAAAACAGACTTTTAGACAGAGCTTTAATTTTTGTGAGTTTGTTCGTGTAAGTCTTAAATAAATGTTTTTGCGCAGCGTTACCATTAATGAAGTAAGACTTAAACATCGAATTTTTTTTCCGAATGGAAACCAAAATACCTTTAGTAATCCATGGCTTGCGCTTTAACCTTTTTTGACGCCGTGAGTAACTTTTGAGAGGAGCATGTATATCAATTATGTCTTTGACGGTTTTAATGAATTTATTAAATACAGTATCGAATGTTTGACTATTAATTTCAAGTGTCTTTTCGAAAAGATTGCTTAATGCTAAATTTAAATCCAGGTTGTAATCTTCTGGATAGAATTTTGATTTGTCGCGAAAATAATTAACAGGATCTTTAGACTTTTTAAAGGAAGGTGCTGGAGTTGGTTTGCCGATTTGACAGAATATGGGATAGTGGTCACTAAGGTAACAACTTTCGATGACTCCAGGTTCAATGTTATTCTTGATATCGTTGGTTATAATGTGATCAATTATTGTTGAGGAATGATCTGAAATCCTGGTTGCTTTGGTGATCAGTGGAATAGCCCCATTACTAATTAATGTGCTCAAGAATTTCTTCGAGACTGCTGAAGTTTGGTTCAGAGCTGTATTTATGTTAAAGTCACCTAGAATGTAAAAAAGCTTTCCTTCTGTTGTAAAAACATCTAAGACGTTGTCGAAATCGTCAATAAATTTATCAACTGAGACCCCACAAGGATGGCGATATACTACTCCTAAAATAAATTTTGAGAACGGGCTACAAACTTTGATCCACATGCATTCGGAATTACTTAAGCAAAATTGTTGGTGATAGAGAATATATTTAAGGGAACAATGCAAGTAGACTGCAACCCCGCCTGCATTAGAAGTCGAGTTGGGGTGAACAAAGCTGTAATTAGGAATCGTCACATTAATCAGTGGTTGGTCTTTAATTCTAGTTTCGGTAATGCAAATTATTTGAGGTGTAAAGTTTAATAGGGTAATCAGTTCACATAAAGGGTCAAAATTTTTTTGCAAAGATCTGATATTAACGTGAAGAAGTATCAAAGCGCCATCAGAATTTCCGTTCACAAGTCTACAATCAATGTCATAATACTCACAATTACTTATGTTTTGGATAATAATTTCATGGAGACTTTCGCACACTTCTCCAGCGTCAGAACAGCTGTTAAATGTACTAGGGGCTGCTTGGCTCGACCGAAGGAAGTGATTCAGCTCCCCGTCGCCCGAAGCTCCACACGCCATGCAAAACAAACAGAGCTGGTTGGCAACGGAAATAAGTTTAGCAGTTTAGTAGAACGCTAGTTGAAACGCACACTTGTTATAGCAAAAAACAGCATTCAGCTTGCCCTCTGCACAACAAAAGAACCTACTGAATCAACACGATTTAACTTGGGATTATAGACTTAGGTATATTATAGACTTAACCATTTAACTTGGGATTATAGACTTAGGTTCGTTCCATCAAGTATTAACCCAGTGTAGCGTTAGACGGCAACGTAAGATATTTCCCAGACATCGTACAAATCTGTGGTAAGAGCGTTATTGTCACAAGCCAGAGGCCTCGTAGAGAATGAAGGTCTGTAAAGTTTGTTGTTCGAACATTTTATTAGTTATTAAAGTTAAGAGAATTAGGAGCCATTTGTGTTTTCAATAATATGATTGCAGCTTGATTAACCCAACACTCTATGATTATCAACAAATAAACAGTATTCACCACTTTTTGCGACCCACTTGGTTTTTTTCCCGAGTTTTCTGGCTTCCTTAAAGGCCGGTAGTAGAAGCTTCTTCTGTTCGAGGAATGCTTGCGGAAGGTGGTCGGTTATGTAGACAGGCGACTTGGTTGGTTGAACAGAGTTCTCTTTTGATGAATGAGTTTGTTCTTCTTGCCTTTGTTGATTGTAGGTCTTTAAGTTGTTCAGAATTCTGTTTTTGTCAAAAGCGTTAGTCAATTTGATAATGATTGGCCGATTTATTCGTTTCCCGCGGACAATTACTGGTTTCTGAGGTAGTCTATGCATGTCGACTAACGGCAATGTAATCGGGTCTATTTTCAGTCCATCCTTCAGAAATTCATTTAATTTGACTTGTGGTACGGATTTTTTTTCCCAAATTGAACCTTCGGTTTCTTCTACACCGTGTATCAGGAGGTTAAGCCGTTTATTGTAGGATTCTTGTTGTAGGGCTTCTCTCTTAGCTTTGTCGGCCACGTCTTCTAGGTACTTTACTCTGCTACATAGTTCGTCAAATTGTACTTGCGGTTCCAATCCATCTAATTTCTTTGTCAATTTTGCAATGTCTTCTTTGTTTGATTCCAGTTGGTACTCAATTTTATGAAATCTTGATTCAAAAAGCATGAATTTGTTTTCAAGGCTTCCGACTCGCATAGAAAGCTTTTCAATAGCCAGTAATATAGTATCTATTTTAGCTTCCATTCTTAGATGGCTGCAGTAAAGTTGGTGAAATTGCAAGGTTTGCAGCGAGCACGCTAAAAACTGCTTCCTGTATTAGCTGTCTAAAACACGTCCGCACGCCAGCTTTGTCTAATCGAACTGTCCATCGGCTAGACCAGTGTTTCTCAACGTGGGCCCTCAGGCCCACTTGTGGGCCTGAGGATTTTTGAAATGGGCCTGAAGTATTTATTGGGCTTACATTTGGTCCCGAGAAAAATGCATGGCTGAAATTTACAATTTATCTGCTGAAGTAAATTTATGATATTATGAACTTATGTTCAAGCAGGTACAAACCAATTATACAGCATCATTAGTTTTTTGGCTAATGTGTTTTTATAAATATAAATTTTATAATTTCTTATATTATCAGGTTAACGTTAAAGTGTCTTAATTCTTATTATCTCCACGACGCTCATATTACTTTTATAATGTCATAGACGTTGGTTTTTCCGCGATCGGTAGTTACACGTGGCTAGAGAGTAGAGCAGATGAGATGACAGCTAGTAAGCAAGTGCCAAAAACCAGGCATTTTTTTTGAAGAGTTTAAATGATCTATAATGGAAGCAGATTCATTGTACTTAAAGAAGCAATTAAATTGCTTTTTTCAACTAACAAGAGTAAGGAAGAAAGTAGAGAAGACGTGCGCTAAGTATAGTATTTTTTTGACACTGAAATTGGGCCTCAAAAGAAAAAAGGTTGAGAACCACTGAGCTAGACCGTTATAATGTAACCCAGAAAGAAACAGATTGTAATACTGTAAAAGTTTCAATCTTTTAGCAGTCAAATCTGCATTTCTGAGCTAATATTTGCCAAATGTCATGTAAATCTAATATCATTTCAATTTTCACAAATAACGTAATTAACTACATAAAAGCAAAATAGGATTTTCTTGCATTTTACTTCTCGGCAATAACCTCTGCCAGTGGCGTAACTAGGGTACCCTGCGCCCGGGGGTAAAAAGGAATCCTGCGCCCCTGCTTTCACTCCGAATTTTGCACAAATTTGGTGTTTCATTCGAGTTGCTAATGAATCGCAGTTTGGAAAAGAAGAACGAAGGAGAAAAACTAACAAAGCAAGAAACCAAGAAGAGTGGAGAGATCAGTGACACATTCAGGATTTGGCAATGGGAGGCCACAAGCGAGGCTAAGGGGGTCTGGGGACAGAGCCCCCACCCTCCAACGGATTTTTAGGGTTTTTACAAGAAAAACATTCATTTTAGCGAAGCTTTTTTGGCGAAAAAGGACACACTGGTGTCTGAAATTTTAACAACACGTATTGGTATCCACAACAACGCCAGGGCCAAAGGTGGGGCCATGGCACCGTGGCCCCCCTGCGTGCGCCTTAATGGTAATCCATTTAAAAAAAAAAAAAAAATTGAAAAGTAGCCATGAACGCCCCCGGACCCAAATAATAACTAAAAGCATTGGAATTGTGTAAATGTAAAATCAAATCAAACCTTTATTATACTTACGGTAATACGCAGAATCATGTAACGAGTGGCGGGACCCATTTCCGCGACTGTGACTTTATTAGCGCCCGTGCAATACAGCTTCGACTCCCAAGAACCCTTGAAATAATGGCAAACTGCTGTTGGCAACGCGGTGTCTGATTTGACCGGCCCGGGGATCGGACCCCGGACCTTGCGCACCGATATTGATGTATTTTACAAGTACGCCAGCGGTCGGCAACCTACTGCACTTAAAGAGCCATCTTAACCAATATCCCAAAATATTAAACACACTGTGAGCAGCAAAAACTCTACGGCAATCAAAAAATTGAAAAAGATCTTTGTTTCTCCCTCTTCCAAAACAGGTCTTCGTTTATCCCCACAAAAAGCCTCAACCTGAGGATCAAAGAATCGCAGGTTACCGACCGCACTACGCCGATTGCTCGGTCTAAATGTACAATTTACGGACAAATATTTGAAACAAAAGCTGTGAGATGCAACTCTATCCGTCCCATTCACGTGGTTCATATGTGTTGGTAAAAATGGAATTACGATTAAGCACAATTTACTGTATTTTCGTGTTGCATTTTATGCTTTTATAGCTATTGCGTGAAAAATTAACGCAACTTAAAAGTGGGGTCCGTGGTAAACTTGATTCGCAAAAATGGGTCCGTGGCACAAGAAAGTTCGGAAAACCCCGCTTTAATTCTTTCAATATTCTGTATACATTTTGCCCGTTTTTTTTTGTTGTTATAGAAAAATAGCGATAAGTGATAAACTGTTAATTCTCATCTCATTTTTAAGGTCTTGGTCTTGAAAAAAATAAAAGGTCTTGGTCTTGGTCTTGAAAAATATACAAGGTTTTGGTCTTGTAGGTGATGGTCTTAACTACATCACTGAATACTTTTATGATGGCATAGACGTTGGTTTTTCCGCGATTGGTAGTTACACGTGGCTAGAGAGCAGAGCAGATGAGATGACAGCTAGTAAGCAAGTGCCAAAAACCAGGCGTTTTTTTTGCAGAATTTAAATGATCACCTTATTGATCAACATGCTTCCCATTGTATAGGCAAAATGTCGGAATCTGACTTCGGGTTCGAAAATTCGGATTCGAAAATTCGGAATCTGAGCCCATGGAAAGGAACTGCAGGTTTGACCATTTGTCAGCTAAACACTTCAGGTTCGAAGATTCCGCACCTGAGCCCACACAAAGGAGCGTTTTTGCTACACCATTTCGCCTATACAAAGGGAAAGAATCTGATCAATAGGGTGAAATGATCTATAACGGAAGCAGATTCATTGTAGTTAAAGAAGCAATTAAATTGTTTTTCAAACAAACAAGAGTAAGAAAGGAAGTAGAGTACTGTTATATTAATATAAACGCATTTTATGATACTCGAAATTTCTGTTAAAGGTTTTGTGGGCCGAGTATTTTTTTTTTTGACACTGAAAATGGGCCTCAAAAGAAGAAAGGTTAAGAATCACTGGTTTACACGACTCATCTGTAACGTCCAACCTAGGAGCTAAGCATCAACAAGTAAAATATAAATTAAATAACTGAGGTTATTTTCAAATTATATTGAATTGAAAATTCAACTGCAATTGAGGGAGACTGCCAAGTGAGCTTGCGCTCTTCGATTCAGCAGCCACTCGTTAAATATGTCAAATGCGATCGGTTCCAGCCTCGAATCGAACCTGTCACGTAGGATCTGTCACCTGCGCGCGATACCGCTAGGCCATGTCGCTAACAAGTAAAGGCTGTGAAAAACAAACTCTGACATTTTTAAGGGGCGTCGCAAACACGATGGTCCTAAATTTTAACCACAATTTTGTTTCATTCTTCGCAAAAATGAACAGCTGTAACCAAGGTTGGAAACCTGGCTACTTGGCTTTAGGGTGTCAGTTTCGGTGTGTTGAAACCCAGATGTCAGGTTTTAGTTTTGGTTTGGTTTCACGGCTGTTGAAAAATCGGTTGCAGTTTCGGTTTCAGTTTTGCTTGCGCGCAGCTTCGGTTTCTGGGTTTCAGTTTCGGTTTAAGTTTCATCCAAGAAAGTTATTTTACTGGAAATACGAATTATTTAAATCCTCTACTTCTTGGATTTTTGTTTTATTACAATGATAAGTAGCAGCTCAGATGGCCGAGTGAGGAGAGCAATTGCTTCAGAAGTTGTCGACGTGGGTATGATTTCGAGTCCGGTGAAACCAAAGACTCAAAAATTAGTATTCACAGCTTCTCTATGTGACGCTCACCGTTAAAGGAACTGTGCTGGTAAGGATGGTGATGACAATTCTTAAAACCTAAAACCTTAGAAAATTTTGAACAGGTTTTAGTTTCAGTTTCGGTTTTGACGTTTCAAGAAAAAACGGTTTTGGTTCAAGTTTAGGTTTTCAAAATTTTGGCTAAGTAGGTGTTAGTTTCGGTTTGGGCTTTCAAAATTTCCTTTAAAACCGGGTTTTCAGGTTAGGTTTAGGTTTGAGTTTTTACCCTTGGCTGTAACTGATTTCACAAAAATTCGCAACTTTTTGCTTTTTTCGAAATATGCTGCTTTCAACTCAACAGTAACTTATATTTTATGCGCTCTAAACCTATTGTTATACCGGTACCGTAATGATTTAATTTTCAGTGCATTTCATGCTGCTGCATATTTTTTGTTCAATAACCTGTAGGTGGTATAGCGGTAACGACATCACTTTTAGTGTGAGAGGTAAGGGTTTAGATTTCCAAGCCGGTCAAATCGTACACTGACAGACAGTGTTGCCCACGGATCACCACCGCTGCGACGTTTCTCCATGCTGTGTTGCCCAGGAGCTAAGCCGCGCAGATGAGCCCCGCCACTCGTTACGCGCTTCGACGTATTACCCTGAGTATAATAAAGATTTGATTTGAATTTTTTTAGAGGATTTTAGAAAAGCGACGGCTTTGTGATCGGAGAACACTAGCACCAGCTTTGATATCCAATTGTGCGAGTGTGGTTTCGTTCCGCAGCTTGTGACCTTGAGCTTATAAACATCTATTAGCCTATTTAAATGAACTCCGTTTTATCGATCGTGTTCCAGGGTATGCACCACTTGACAAAAACAGAAAATACTCAGTAATTACGGATCCGTACGTATCGTTCTAAAATGACGATTTTCAGGAAGATTTCGTTAGAAGCAGAGGCCTCTTTATAGCTTGCGATTAAGTTAATGATTCGAGTTTTTACTTTGTAGTTGAGGGATGGGGTTCGCTACTCGGTGACGCGATACTAGAAACTTAAATGACGGTATCTCCAGCAACGACTGTAAGGTAAAACACCATTGTATGATATCCTGTGAAGTTCGTAAAATCAAGAAAAAGTAAAGGAGTAGTCGTTGTGACAAAACATGAATTTTGCTGTTACAATGCGCCGAACTTCAAACACAATATTTTGTTTCAAAAAATTTTTACATTTACCCCAGTGCGTCGCGAGATTAAAAATTCTTCGAGAGTGCGTCGCGACAAGAAAAATTTGAGAACCACTGAGTTGGGTAAGCTAATTTTAAAATTCTTAGTTCTAACGTCTGCATAGGCTGATGAGTTTTCTTTTGCGATTTCCGCATATCTTACTTTAGTTCATCAAATTGAAATAGCTGAGTTTGCAATGCAGTGGTTACAAAAAATTTAAAACAGATAGGCCCACTAAAAACAAAAATTGAAAAAAGCTTTGCATTAGATACTTTCGTGCAGCAAAAAAAATCAGCCGTAGCAATGCCGTGTTGGCTTTTAAGCTTCAATTTTGTTTTATTTATCTTGACGTTACAGGTTACAACTCACTTTTCATTTTAGCAAATGATTAAAACGTTACAAATGAGTTAAAGGTCAAACATGAATTCTACTTCTTCAACATTAATGCCCAATAGCAAGTAAGTTTATTCCTATGCTTACATGAAGTAGCTTATATTTGACAATTTAAATCGGCATTCGAGCAAGTCCTGCATCTATCTGTTTGTTAAACATGCAATAGGTCAGAAAATGTGATTTGGTAATACAATACAAAATATTTTCATAGAAAAAAAATCAAACTGAATCCCATTGAAAAAACTCAGGAGACTGCACACCGCTTTCCCTCCATAGTTTCCGGCCTAGTCAAACATGATGACCAAGCCAGTCGAATCATTTGTGTGAGTCGAAAAACTGCAATTACTTTGTCCATGAGTCCGATTTTAGTGGGTTTTAGGCCAATGGTTCTTGCTAAGTCATCATGCTAAATTTCTGCATCATAATCAATTTGTTGATGTCATAATCACTTTTTTTAATTGTGACATCAAAAATTGTTTATGATGCAGAAATTAAGCATGATGACTCAGCAAGAACCGCGGGCCCAAATCCCACTAAAATTGGGCACGACGACAAGGTAACTTATGTACCAGTGGCATATTCCTTCATCGGGGTACTGCCCTTCCTCCTATTAGACGTACGAAGACCCTTTTCTAGAGATTAACCACTGAGGGCAAATGAAAAACGGGCTTCCTCAAGCTACGGCTCCATCGGTGGTAATTCCACGGTAGTTTCAGTGATAATTTTTTCAGTGATGACTAGGGCGATTTTTTTTTTTTTTGTAACCTAAAAAACTTATAAAATGTAACTTTATTTTTGTAAAAAAGTAACCAAAAAGTTACTTTATTAAACGAATAAAAGCAAAACGGAAATAGTTGCAGCCAAACATGAAAAAACGTGAAAAAGGCCCAGTTCTACCTCGTGCTTATATTAAGTTATAGTGAACGCACATGCAGTGTTTTACATTTTGTGGTAGAAAGTTTCTGACCTTTGCAAGTTTCTGTCCTTTGCATATTCCGAAAATAGTGAATAATTGCAAGCTTAATGGCTCTTACTTTCTGAAAAACATAACAAAATATACCATAGTTAACCGCAATGGCCATAGACTTGGTCTATTTATCCTATTCTGTGACAGACTGACAGCTGACATGCAAGATCTGTCTAAGTTTATGTTGTATTCGTTACCGATTATGAGCATCTTCACGAATGATCAATTATTACGTTACAAAACATTTAAGCATTACCGGAAGATGGAAAGAGGCACCTTAGTGTTTATAGATTGTAAATTTATCTTTCTTGCATCAATCCAAGACAAAAAACTAGAAAAATTATGCAAAAAAACACGAAAATCAAAATGTAACCCAAAAGACAAAAAATAACTTTTTGTAACCTTGTAACTGTTTAAACACTGACCCTATAGCTGTGAAATTTTGGTTAAACGCTTTTTACGTTAATTGGAGCTAGCAAAAAAAAAGTAAGTTGTGTAACCAAAAATCGCCCTAGTGATGACTTGTAACGGAAGTTTTCACAGGTGGAGCAGCGCAACCAATTTATGCCGAAGGGTCTGCTCCACCACTGAGAATTTTCGGCTGAAAATAATTGTTTTATTTTTGTTATTTCAAGCCACTTAATTGCAGCTTAGGGTTTTTGTAGTAGTGAAATACATGCATCATGGAGATGACCTAGTTGAGCATCGAACCCGCGAAGCCAGCTTCGGAGCCCAATGCACCAACCACTCGGCCAACTCCATGTGCACTAAAAATAATTATTACTGAAAGCGACGATTTAAAATTATCACTGGAAGAGACCGTCATGACTAATGACTATGATGATATTTTTACAGTAATTGTTATTGTACTGCAACAATTGCAGATTGTTATTGGTGAGGAGTTCAAGTTCAGTTTAGTTCAGTTTAATTTTAATTTTTGCCAAGCAACGCAATACAGTCGCTTGGCAAGGAGGCAGCGAAAAGACACTTTGGTCATCGAGTCAGCTGCCACCTCACCTTTGCATTCCCAAAGCTGTGAATACGTACTATCTTTTATTAATTATTGCTGAGATGTCTGTGCTATGACTGCAACTGTACAATGTGACTGGCTAGTACTTGAGTACAGTTATCAGGTTAGTGCTAAGCAAATTTGCATGACGAAGTTTCTGTTCAGTATCACGCTTAAAATACTCTCTCTTTACATCTTTTGTGACGATAGCATCACATCATAATTGAGTATAGTAGTTTCTATCACAATTTACATTACTACTAGTATTATATTCATTCATTCATTCATTTATTGACGTAGCCTACCAGTATCAAGTCAGCACAAAATTTCAACAATGCCGAAAAATTGAATGAAGCGTAAAAGTTGATACGAAAGCACGCTAGGAGACGATAAAAGAGCAAAAGCTCACCGAGTCATGGCCACCCATTGTTATTCAATTGCATTTGTCTGACTTTCGTAAATTAAAATAAAAAAGTAAAACAAAACAAACGGCAACGAAAATCTAAGCTTACTAACAATAATAATAATATTAAATAATGACAATAGTAATAATAATCCTACGGCACAAGTAATTCAGTGTTTTGTTCAGTAGGTATGGTAATCGAACAAGAAAAATTTAAATAAACCAGACCGGTGACCAGGGATAAAATAAATCAGTCCTATTTGTTTCAGTGCTAGAACTTTGAAATTAAGTGATCTTTCATAAATCGCTTGAATTCGTAAATAGGGAAGTTCTTTCATTCTGGTGACAAACTGTTCCAAATCTGAACGCCATTAAATTGTATTGCGTTCTTTGCTGCGTACTGTTAATTGAACTCAAATTGAGGTTATTGTGGCTTGTACTTCTAGTGTTGTAATTGTGAATTGACGCAGTTGAGGTAAATTAAAAATTACACAAATTTGGTAACTTGTTGTGTTGGTGTTGGTGCATAAATTTGGAAACTTCTAGCTGATACATATCTTTAATTTTTGGTATTTTTAATTACTTGTAAAGGGAATTATTAGTAATGCGCTCATTTGTTTTAACGTTGAAAATAATTCTTAACGATTTTATTTTGTAGAACTTGTAAGGGGTGAAGAAGAGTGTTGTTTGCGGAACCCCACGTTAATATACCATACAGTAAATGGGAGCGTATAAAACTATTGTATGACATGAGTTGGGTATTCTGGCGAACATAATGACGAAGATAGCAAAACAGTCCGCAGATTTGAGATACCTTCTTGCAAAGATGCTTTATGTGGTCATTCAATTTTAAATTATCATTGACATGAATACCCAAGTATTTAGCTACACTTGTTTTATTAACACTCTTGTTGTGCATATTTAGAGCAAAGGAGTAAACAGCATGAAATTGGTTTTGTCATGGTTTAGTGTTAGTTTGTTTGAGGACAACCAATTTTCAATGTTTTTAACTTCTGCATTAGCAGTTTTGTTCAGGTTTTTAAAACCCTGTCATTCATTATCAAGACAGTATCGTCGGCAAACAATGGAACATTGAATTCAGATATTTTTGGTAGATCGTTGACATACAGCAACAACAGAGTAGGTTCTAAAACAGAACCTTGAGGGACACCACATTTCACTTCTAGTTTGTTAGAAGTAGAATCATTCACATATACATATTGAAATCTTTAGGTTAAATAACTTTGAAATAGGTCTAAGACATTACCTCTGATACCAAAGGCGTTGGAAGTACTTTCAAGTAGGGGGGCTGATATTTGTGATATCATACCAACGTCTGGGGGGCTTCGCCACCCAGACCCCCTCCTTGTTATCGCAACATACATCATACTATACATATCATGCACTTCACTTCAGTAAAAGTCATTTGGAGACTGCTTGATGAACTCAAGCTTTTCTCTAGCATAAACACAGTAGCTAGATCGACGTTTGTAAAGGTGTTTACCTCCTTTAAAATAACTTATTATCGGTTCACAAGCTCCTAGTCTGAAACTCCTAGGCAGGAGCGTATTTAGGGGGACATTGTGCCATGCCATTCCCCCTTTTGTTTCTGCCTTTTAGTAAAAAAGAGCAAGATTAATGGTGACAAATATGCCAGACTCTTTTGATAGTTTTCGTAGCTTATTCCAGGAGCGGAGCCGGGTAGGTTGGTTGAGAGGTTTGCATCCACCCACCAGGCATTTTCAAAAATATTTCTAATGTATAGGCCTACTATTTTTTCATAATTTCGAACCTCTCTGATAGCAATATGCCTTACGTCTTAAGCACGCATAATCGAAAACGTGCGAACAAAATGCATCTTATTAGGTGAAGCACTCAGAATTAGGATCAAAAAATTTCAACAAAATTTGCCTAAAAATTATTCAAAAAGCACCAAAATAGCCATTACAGCATGTAAATTTTTAAAATTTTCCGGGAAAGCATGCCCCCGGACCCCCTTAGAGCTTTTTTTGTTTCTCAATCAGCTTCAAATTCGTTCTTCCCCAAAAAAAAACGCTTGAAAAAAATGTGAAAATCATGCCCCCCCTCTTCTCAAAATTTCTCGCTACGCCACTGCTCCAAGGGTAAGCTAGCTAATTCTAATTTGATATTTTGTTGTTTCGCTGTTATTTGCCCAAAAGTTTCTTTTAAAATTGAAGAAAATCTCCTTGTGACATCATATTAAAGCTTTAAAAGCTTGTACGCGAAGTTACCAAAAATCCAACAGTTTTTGCGATTTTGTTCGCCTTTGACACTAAGTTGCAAAAGTTAGTACCTTGGTTTTGATAGTATCAATGAAGAAAAGAAACAAATTAGAAGTGACGCCATAAGTCATTGTTAAAGTGCCTTAGGCTGTACTGTTATGATAAATTCTTGAAAGGGGGGGCTGAAGGAGGGCTCAAAATTTCTATGGGGGGCTGAAAAAATGTAGGGGGGGCTTTAGCCCCCCTCAGCCCCCACCTTCCAACGCCCTTGCCTGATACCATACCTATCTAGTTTATCTAATAGTAGCTTATGATCTACGGTATCAAATGCCTTTTCTGGATCTAGCAATAATACGCAAGTATATCTGCTGCAGTGTATATTATGACTGATTTGAGAGAAAATATCAGTTTTAGCATGAGTTGTAGAATGTAATTTGCCAAAACCCAATTGTTCGTCAACTAAAATCTTTTGCTCTTCCAAAAACTTGTTTAATCGTTTAGATGTTAAAATTTCAAATATTTTGGTGATTAGTAATAGCAAGGATATCGGTCTATAATTATTGGGAGAGCAATGATCTTCACCTTTATAAATTGGGATAACTTTTGCCAATTTGAGGGCGCTAGGAAAAAATCCAATTTGTGCACAGGCATTAAACAATTCACAAAGCGAGACTGAGATGCATTCGTTAACGTCTTTGTAGAATTGAACAGGGAGACCTTCAGGACCTTCTGCTTTTTTTGAATTTGGATGATGGATTTCCCGATAAACTTCCATGGGCACTATAGGTAGGAAGAAGAAGGAGTTCACGTTACATGGTATATTAATCGTCGAGGACATAGATTGATTGTTTATTTTGGCACTCACATTGGGTCCTATATTCACAAAGTAATCGTTTAATATATTGCTGATCTCATCTTTATTTTTAGTCATTTGTTTACAGAGCCGGATTAAGGGGAGGGGGATATGGGGGCTATAGCCCCGGGGCCCCCCGAGAAAGAGGGCCCCTCGATCAGTGATAAAAAGTTTGTCAATTGCGTCCTCAAAAAAAGATCCTTTCGGTTTCAATCAAATTTAGTATGAAAAGTTCAGATGGCCATTGAATCACTTTTGTAATATGTTATGATGATTTTTGGAGATTTTAGCAATTGATATCAGTAAGTGGCAGCCCTGCAAAAGTTTTAATGCAGCGTTTTGGCGAAGCATTTAAAGGAGGGTTATTCTTTACACTAGTTCTGCTTCACATGCTGTATATTTTTTCTCAGTTTTTTTTTTTACCTTTACTCAGTGGCGTAGCCGGAGGAAGGGGGCCCCCTTTTTTCCTTGTGAAGATACTCTTTAGAAAAAAGACCTTTTTTCTTGACGATTTGCCTAAATCCAGATACAGCACCCCCCTAAAATTTTCGCTGGCTCGGCGCTGTCATTACTTATCCGGCTTGAAGAGTCCAAGCCGCCGAGGTGGTCCGGTGGATAAGCTATGCTATTCGCTACTTTATTGATAGCCAGCACATAAAGTATTGTAAGTGTATTACCACTACAGACGTTTGTCCCTTCTTCTGTTTTTATTATAGTATAGCGAATATGTCATTATTTTAGCTGTAGCGTTTAGCGAATATGCCATTATTTTAGCTGTATCTGCTAAAGTGCATTAGATTCATTTTTGCATGCCTTTGCCACCAGGAATTCATTTCAGATACGAAGGTTAAAAAAATTTCTGATCTTTGACTGCGAGATCATGTTGACAATGCGTTTTCCACTATGCGCATCAATCTGAGCAACGTCGATTGTGGCATCATAAACATCACTATTCAATATTTCTTTCCATGTTCAATTTTCCAACTTTCGTAATCATATTCTGTGCCGCATATTTGTTCTTAAAAGTGTAGGTAGAACGTAGAGACGATAAGCACAGAGCAGTCGTAGCGGCCTAGCGGGACGGCAAACTTGATCAATTTTTAGCGCAGTCAAGTTCGAGTTCATTAGATGTTTACACTGCCGTAGCCACGAGGGGGGGGATTGGGGATTACAACCCCCATTCTCCATTGAGCCTCAAATAGCGACATACTTACCTCTTTTTCTGATATTGATTTCGAAGTGCTCGATGCTTTGTCATTGATAATCTGATTTTGTAATTGCCATAATAACAAAAATTACGTAGCGTTGTTTCCTGAATTTTGTTCTTTGCCGTTATGCTTATTGAAGCAATGACGCAATTTTAATAGCAGGGCAGTGCCGCTCCTGTGCCCTCGGCCCCTCAGACCTTCCGTATAAAAACGGCTAAACGATTTCAAGCAAAAATGATGTACGTACTGTAGCTCAAAAAATAACTAAATTGCTAACATTTGAATATCGTTTTACCACTTTCACCAGAAAGCATTCCTTTGACTTCCTTACAACAATCGTGCCTTAACTGCCTTCGTTATTTCTGGTTTAAAACATCGCTCTTAAAATTTGAGGCCATTTTTTGTTATTGTAAAACCAGGGGCGGATCCAGGGGGGATGTGGGGTATGCATTCCCCCACCAGCCATTTTTAACAATGTTTTGGATAAATAAAATTTTTCCGTGAATTTGAACCTCCACATAATAATATGCCTTGGTCGCCTTAAGCACGCATAATCGAAACTGTGCGAACAAAATGCATCATATTTGGTGAAGCACTCAAAGTTAGGGGCCAAAAATATGACAAACTTTCCTTAAAAATTGTTCAAAAAGCACTAAAATGGCCATTGCAGTATGCAAATTTTCAAAATTTTTCCGGGAGAGCATGTCCCCGGACCCCCTGGAGTCGTTTTTGTTACTTAGGCAAAGTTGCTTAAATTAAATTAAAGCTCATCAGTGTTATTTTCGATCAAGTTCAGCGAAATTTGATTTTTTTCAGTTCAAAAACTTTAAATTTTCAAATTCGAGTTTTGCGAAAAATATCTTTCAGGTTTGAATTTGCAGCCTGATACGTACGTTGGTGTAGTTGAGAGCAGAAAAAAGCAAAGCAAGGGGCCTATTATGTAAATCGTGTCTCCTAAGACAACTGCTTACATGGGTGTGCCACCCTAGAAAAGATCGTCAAATGGCGTCCTCTAAAAAAGTTCGATACTAACGTCGAAAATAGGTCTGCAAGAAAGCTTGAGGGCCTTCCGGAAAATTAGCCCCGGGGCCCCCCTAGGCCTTAATACGGCCCTGTTTGTTTATCATGTTTAAGCAACTTATGGATAGCATTATTTTGATTAGTTGTTTTTCCTAGTAAATGATTAATCACTGCCCATTGTTTTGATATATTGCTTTTGTGTTCTAGCAATTGAGAAGTATAATATTGTTCTTTTGCTAATCCCTTAATTGTGGTGAGTTTGTTTGAATACTGTTTATATTTCGAGATTCAGTTTGAATTGTTTTGCTAGTAGCAGTTAGCGTAAAGTTTGTTTTTTGTTTTTATTGACTTAAGAATGCCTTTTGTCAGCCACGGCTTAAATTTTTGATTGCTTTTTGTTTTGGACATTTGCTTTGGTGGTGCATGTGTGTTTACAATAAAAGAGAACTCATTAATAAACTTTGCGCAGATGTTGTCTAGATGAGAAGCAGTAGGATGTAACGATACGTCAGTAGATAAATGGTTGGACAAACTAGTGATTTCTTCCATGAAATCATCTTTTCTATAATTGGCCATAGATCTATACATTTTTCGTTGAACGCGAGATATTTTCCGTTTTAGAATTAATGAAAACATAGTTGACAAATGGTTTGACACAGAGCTGGAACGAGGACCGAACCTACCGAGACCGAGACGAGACTTTAGAGCTTCGAGACCGAGACGAGACTTTAAAGTTACGAAACGCGAGACGAGACACGAGACTTCATAAGCCAAAAATTAGAAAATATAAAAACGATAGACCGGAGTATGGGCTCTACTAAGTATGGGCTCTACTAAGCCAAGTTATTGAAATAACTTTATAGCAAAATGACATTAGCAAAAACAAATGAAGCAATGAAGCCGTCGCGGTTATAAACTGATGTAGTCTATTATAAATGTGCTATTGGTCATGTCCTTTTAACGATTACAATTAATGATTTAACGAGTTCACCATAATAACAACGAAACAGCTTATTATCACAGAAGATTTAAGTCCTTGTAGCTTGTTTATGACATATGACACGATACTCTCTTAAAGATTTTTTGCTTTGACACACCGTTTAGACGTATCTAGCGGTCGTTATGTCTTTGAGTGAAGACCATATTGTTAAAAGTTAAAACTAAATTAACATTATTGGATTAATTATTACATTAATTAATTATACATGTATTAATGGATTTTTAAATTTTCTTTGTTAAAAAAGATGCATTTTCAGCAAAATGCGGCTCAGTACAAGGCCTACCTATCAATGGTT
Source organism: Trididemnum miniatum (assembly GCA_964006365.1). Lineage (NCBI taxonomy): Eukaryota > Metazoa > Chordata > Ascidiacea > Aplousobranchia > Didemnidae > Trididemnum > Trididemnum miniatum. The sequence continues at coordinate 5,806,966 of OZ023244.1, forward strand.
AATTTTTTTTTCTTAAAACTATAATAAGAAATATTGGAATTCTGGTCGCTTTGCGGCCCAGTTAAATATATAATTTTGCAATGGGTCCCTAATAAATTAAAAGGTTAGACATCCCTGGAATACCGGCCGTTAGCTCAGTTGCAAAGCGCACGCTTTCGGTGCGGGAGGTCTTGGGTTCGATTCCCGGGCCGGTCAAATCGGCACAGTGTCGCCAACGACTCGCCACCGTTGCGGCGTTTCTTCGGAGCTGTGTAGCCCAGGCGCTAAGCCGCGGAGATGGGCCCCGCAACTCGTTACACGCTTCGGCGTAATACGACGAGTATAATGAAGATTTGATTTGATTTTTTGACATCCCTGGTCTAGAGTAGATTACCATCGAATGCATGTGCTTAGTGGTTGAAATAGACCAGTTTTCATACATGCTGTTCATAAAAAGAAAGCAAAATGGTCTTCTAAACAAAATGTGGCCAAATGTTTTTACAAAGTGCGAAATCACGCACAATGTTTTACTCTAAATACATCGGGTAAGTACCATTCTTGCTTCCGTATCAAAGACCTGAATGCTGTTACAAATCCAAATTTTTTTCATGCCTCGATCGAGACATGACCATTTTCCGAGACTTTCAAGGTCCGAGACCGAGACGAGACATTGGCATAGCGAGACCGAGACACTGAAAAACGTGTCTCGAGACCGAGACACGTCTCGAGACATCCAGCTCTGGTTTGACATATCGTATAGTAGGATGTCAGCTGCAACAGTTCTGTTATATATATTTGTATAAACATGGTCGAGCAAAGTGGCACTGCTAGACGTGAAACGGGTGGGCTTGTCGATTAAACAGAGGCAACCTTCTGCATAAACACTATCTACATATGCATTAATAGCTGAGGAATTGTGTCTTTGCGATACGTCAACATTATAATCTCCACATAGTAGGCTACAATATTCTTTTTTGTGTTATGCCAAAGAATGAAGGGTTTGTGTAAATTGGTTTTGAAAGTCAGACAGTGAGCTAGAGGGATGCCTGATTATTACACCTATTACCAAATTTTTAGCTGTATTTTCTAATTTAGTTTCGACAAACAAGGATTCAGAATGAAAAGTTGCTCACGAGTGTTCATCAGTTTTACTGTATAACAGGGATGAGAATATGTAAAATCCTACTCCTCCTGCATTAGACAGGGAATCACAATGAACAAAGTTGTAGTTTCTTAAATCTGCTCTGATCGCATTGTTTTCATTTAGTTTTGATTCAGATATTGCAAAGACATCAGGTTGAGTTTTTAACGTCTGGAGTAATTTTTCAATTATACATTTATTTCTTGGCAACGATCTTGTCTAAAAATGAATTATGTTAGAAGTATGTTTCTGTTTATAGTTTTTATTTGAGTGCCATTCCACACTTCTGTATTTACAACCTTGATTACCTGATAATCCTGTATTAGTGAAATTAGTTGAAGATGCATATTTAATTGAAAGCTTTAAAAGCAGAGAAATTTCTTTGCATTGTTTTTACAAGCTTGCCGTTGTCAATAGATTGAAAGGGGAAAATAATTTTTTTCAAACAAGAACTACAGTAATAATCCTTAATAGTATTTGGATTATGAGTTTTATCCAAATTTACACATTTACACATTTAAAATGACTATGATTTTTACATAATGTACTGTACATAGAATGTAGCAACTCAAGTCAAAACAATCCTTTTCACACACAAGACACTGCAAATGAGGAGACGTGGCAGCATTAGCACAGGATGGTTGATCATAATCTTGGGAGTTAAGCAATTTCAAATAGTCCCTGATGATGATGGAACACAGCAAGGCTAGATTTATTGGAATTTAAATCATTTTTTGTAAGTCTTGAGAATTGGCGATCAACATTTTAGAACTCTGATCAGATTTTTTGATGAAAATTTGTCTATTTTTCGTCCAGAGATATTTATATTTCAAGTGGAGTTTTTGATCTAGGGTTTTAAAGAATTGGTCTTTTCTTGCAGCAGTCAAATTTTCTGTAATGACCTTTTTAGTTGCTTCGGGTAAATCAGTTGTTGACCAGTCAACATGACGTATAGCTGGCTTTTCACTTGGTAAACGCTGTTGCGAATATCTCTGTGGTTGAATTTGACAACAATACGGGAAATTTTGCCTCTTGTAGGCAGCCTGTGGGAGCATGATATGTATTTCTCGTCCAGCTTGTAATTAATTGATGCTAATACTTTAATAATCACCTGGTTTGTGTTCATTAAAGTTATGATTAATAATCACTAGGTTCAGTGGCGGCTCGTGCTCATTTTTAATGGGGGGGTTGCAATTTTCCTGTAGAATAGTAGCCTACTATTATTTTTCGTGACAACCTATAGTTACAACACTTTTGCGATTTATTATGGATTGAAGGTATCAGAAGTGGCATGGTATTAGCTTAAACGTATTAATACTTAAACTAAAAAACGACCATCTTTTTTGCAACCAAATCGTGTTATGGTAAGAGTTACAGGAATGAAATGAATGCTCATAAAGAAAAATATATTACGCAATTTTACAGTACGACTTTGAAAATTCCACCAAGTATGCTGGGCGATGACGGTATTTTACGTCTTGCAATTTGCTCCAAAGCAGCCATTCTTTGCAGAGATTTAGAAAAAAATGGAGAAATACCGGCCAAACTATAGAAAAATATTCTCTCTTTGGAATTTGCAGATGTAGCTTTTTGGAGAATTTAATTTAATTGATGAGCATCGCAGTGAATACAATGAGCTTTTAAATACAAAGCTTTGCTTAACGCCTGTTCTTACACCATTTCGAATACCGCTCAATGTGGCAGTGCCATCATACGTCTGTGCAATAAGATTATCTGGATCATGCCCAACCAAACCCTAAAGTTCTTCCAATAAGATACTAGCCAATGATGGTGCTGTCAGACGAGTGGGCTGAAAAAAGCCCAAAAACCTTTCAACCGGCTCACCACTTTTTTCGTAGGCCTACCGAAATACAACTACCATTTGGCTTTTGTCAAAAACATCAGTTGTTTCATCACACAAAACTGAAGGTATTTAGATTTACTTATTTCATTTGTAATTTCTTGTTTACCAATTTCCAAAATTGATTGCAAAAGTTCGTTCCGTACCACTGTGGACGAACCTTTAAAAACTGCCGCTGATACCAAATGCGATTTTAAGCTTGTATCTAAATTTGACGTGAAGCCTAGCTATCCTCGAAAAACCCCGAGGTTTAGTGAATCTTTACGCTCGTCATGTCCCCTTAACGGCAGTTCAGTGTTACCACAAAATTCTAAACAATTGATAATTTTCGATAAAACGGCACGGTTTTTCGTAACACTCTCATTGTGACGTGCTACAGATAAGGCATGCCCAGGGTCCAAAGCTACTGCAATAATGGCCTGCCCAAGATGAGATAAATTGGTGGCACAGTTAATGTGCCAAGAAGATTCCTTGTGTTTTCTAATTTCTTTCTGGAAGTTTTTTTTAGTTAGTATGCCCTATTTTGGTCCAGGCAGTGTCGCCATTATCAAATCTAAATAAGAGGCACGGAAAACAAAACACCCCATTTGTGTATTCGCATTCACATATCCACTCACACCATTGATAACTATTAGCGTTAAACTGCCTGGTATACGTCTTACCTAGACTTTTGGCAGTTTGGGTAATTTTCAAATTTGTTGTAGACCCTCCTGCTAGCTTGATGTATAATTTTTTTTTGTAAAGTTAGAGTACCGGTACTGACTTTTATATCCTGAAGACGCTTTACAGAATAGGAAATGGACATGCTACATTAAGTCTACTCACAGATTAGCGCAAAGCGACTGGCTTCTTCACGTAAAACCTCGCACATGTAAGATGTAACTGAGTTTCGCGCGAGGGACTGCAGAAATTTCGGCCTAGATGACGTTTTGCTCTCGAAAAAAGAAGTCAAAGTAAGTGAAGCGAAAAACTACCTTTTTTCTCGTCAGCCTTGCTACGCACAGCCAATCCAGGCTAAACTCTTTCCAGACTGTAAAGACTCTTTTTTTTTTGCATTGCTTTACCTGGACATCTCGACTTCATCTCTTTTCTAGGTTGTGCCCTATTTTTAGCAGGCGACTGGCCCCAAACAACGATACCCAATGAAAGAACTTATAACTACTAACCCCAAACTAAGTTACCTTTTGTTATTAGTTAGACTTTTGTTATAGTCGAAACATTAATTCGTCCCTTGCAAATTTCTTACCTTTTTTTCCATATCCACGTGTGATGTCATAAAAATATTATTGTATCGTGTGAACATAGACTGCTTGGGTTGAAGACTGCGAACTGGCAGTCCCGCTCGAAATGTTAAGTTTACGGACTTTGAAGTCGCTGCGTTTGCAGTGTTGCCCAATTCCTTCGAAGTTTCAGTTCAAAACTTGGGGTGGCTGCAGTCCCCATAGGCGAGCCGCTCCTGACCAGGTAAATACTTTAATAATCACCTGGTTTAATAGCACAAATTGCAACTCACGTGATCGCCTGCTGCGATCTCAATTAAACTACGGCTCATCACACGAGCCAAAGCAAAGCATTTACTAGCGCCATGGCCTAATAATTAAGAGCGTTCGCCTTGGAAGCTGGTAGACTAGGTTCTATTCTCAGTTGGGTCGAACCAAAGACCTTAAAATTGGTATCTGCTGTTGCACTTGCTAAACGCTCTGCAATTAAGTGTAGCACGGAAGATGAAATGAACAGAGAATGAACATACGTCAGTGAATTCTTGACAAAACTTAGTCTTGGCGCTAAAGGACCTTGGTAGTTATAAAGCGCCATAAAACCACACAACATTTTAAGCATCATAAGTCAGGCTCGAAGGTATAGAGGATCGCATCCATAGGAAGCTAACGCACACCGGACAACTGCAACATTTAGCGTTACAATGGCAATTTGCAGATACAGCCTTTTTGCTTTATAATAGTGACGATTTTTGGTGTCAAATA